>VXBH01000764.1:314465-357093 GCA_013400035.1 Rynchops niger | reverse complement strand
TTACCGAGCAAGAGGGAAGGAATATACCAGTAAATCTGATCTCAATCAAGGTCATTCCACATTTATAGACACTAAAATCAGAGGTACGGTGAAGCATTTTAGATTCACAACACCCAGAAACCAACAAGCAAATAAAGGAATGACTATAAAACCAACTTCAAAAGAAAGTGTAAAAGATGAATAAAAGAAAGGATCATAAAAGATTTCCTTCTTTCTACTAAGGCTGAATTAACATGCATTTCAAGGAGCAGCTGCTTAGAAGGTGAAGCCTAATGGCTTAAATTATTAATTTATTACTTAACAACAAGACAGAGTTTTAGGGAACAGCCCAAGTACCAAATTCTTGCTTGGGTCCTTCTGTATGAAACTCCTCTTGGTATAATTTCTAGATGCATTTCACTCATTAAATGTTTAACTCCATTTGTTTAGACTTCCATTATTAAACACTAATTTTAAAAATTCTCAGCTCAATGAGTGGGAAATGTTTTTCTTGTCATCTTTTTTTCAGAACTTCCTGATTTAGCATTTTCATGGTGCCTCGTTAGCAACCCTCTGTCGCTCACCAGACATTTCACATAAATAGGTAACCTTTAGTACAGTTATTAGCTTTTATGTTTTAATTTTTTACAAGCCCAAAACAGGCTGCTCTTTAAACAGGACGCTAAAGATAGCTGTGAATTGGTTTATAAAATATCAAAACTATCACAATTGTTTACAGAGTTTATCATTAGCACATGATTATTCTGAAACATATGAGTGTAAGATTTTAGTAGCAGAGCAGCATTAATAACGTGCCAGTCTGTTTCACAGTCAGCAGACAAACAGGGAAGTAATAATTTTATTGTTGCACATTGTCGCTAAAATCAATGTATCCATCCATTGCCTAAACTATACATTATTCTGCCCAAGCTATCCCCCAATACGGTAAGGTTTGCAGGCAGGTAAAACCTTTTGAGATTATACACGCATAAAGCAAACAAACCAGAAAATAAAACAGCTCTCCCCCCGCCCAACCCATGCAGTTATATATGAGGATCAGACTTCACAGGCTGAAGCAGAGCCATTTATTTTTAATGTATCTATGAAGACTGTGTCAAATTTCCAGCTTCTCTGTCACAATAAAGTTCCCTTCTGGCTTGTACGTTCCCGCCTCACCCAGCCGCATAGCGCTGGAGAAACACACGTGCTATGGTGCTGGAGGACGGAGGAGGGTGGATGTGCTGGAGGGGGAAAGTCTAGAGGCATTTTCTCTACCAGAAAACGAAGGGGCAGAACTGCTGCCCCTGCCACCCGCTACAGCAGCCAGCCCCAAACGCAAACCTCCAGCACCGCTGGAGAGGACAAACATGGACACGCAAGCCCTACTTGACCACCTTCCACACCAACCTACCCACGGCCAAAACGAGCATCCAGCCTAAAGAGGCACATGGCCTTTCTGAAGCAAACACAACTTCCAGGTTGGACTTTGACAACAGTAAAGGTCCATCACAGGACATGTGCAGGGATGAGTTTCACTGGAGGAGAAGGCAAACCAACTGCAGAGGGCAATGCAGGCGGGAGCACCAGCCGCAGGGACAAGCATGACAACAGGCTGAAGGTACACTGTGCACGCAGAGGTGCAATGGCATGAAACAAATGGTCTCATCACCGAGAAGTTTTTAAACTAGAGAAAAAAGACTTTATTTGGCTGGAAAAGCCTGGTAGAGATCCCTGCTACCAAACAGGCTCCTGTTCTTTTTTGGAGCTCCTGCAGCCCTTCGCGACCTGAGCATTTCTTAATGAGGTCAGATGGGAGCAAGGGATACAAACATTTCCCTGAACTGTCCCACAATGTGGGTTTTTTTGTTGTTCAAAACCAGGTAGGCAGAGTAAAACTGGGAACAGTCAGCTCTCAAAGAATGGCACACTCGCCATTTGTAGTATTTTAATTTTCCTGTCAAATGAAGCTGCCAGCACTGCTTTGAAGCTTCTGATTTACTATGGTCAGTCTTCCAGCCAAGTACATTGATAAGAAACTTCATTAAAAAGAAAGCTGCAATCCATGTGTTCGTAAATCACTTTCTCTGTGTACACAGAGCAGAGATGTTTGCTTACAGCTTTAACAGTACACAGAGGCAGAGAGCCCCAGAGGAAAGGATATTCTCATCTGGGATCAGGCCACAGCAATGGATCAAACTGCTTTTAATGCTAATGAAGCTGCTTAATTTAAAGCAATATTTATAAGGGAAGAGAGATTTTTTTTTTTTTTCCCCCCTTCAGAAAGCCTTCCAAAAGAGAAGGTAGGGGTGGTCGAAAGAAAGCAGCAGCACAGATCTACTCTGTACAACAGTGTTTTGAAGCTCCTTTAGGGCTGGCACAACATTTTATTGTTACGCTGGCTTTTCTGAGATTTGCGTTGCAACATGTGGTTGATCCAAGAAGACTTTACAGCTTCACAGAATCACAGAATGGTTTGGGTTGGAAGGGACCTTACAGGCCATCTAGTTCCAACCCCCTGCCCTGGGCAGGGACAACTCCCATAGACCAGGCTGCTCCAAGCCCCGTCCAGCCTGGCCTTGGATCTACTTCTCCCTTTTTGGTCATTTGACTTCCAGGCATTTGGTTAGAAATTCCGGTGGCCAAAGCAAGGCCCATGACAATCACACACCGATTTGCACGTGTGCGCACTCTCTGTATCATCTCTGCTTGTTTTCGTTCAGTGTTTTCTTCTTTTTCCCCTCAAGAATGAAAGCAGACAACTGAATCTCATGCAAACCACAAACTAATCTGGAGACATCACAGGCACTCGAGCATTTAAAAACATCCCCGTCACTACTTAGCCACCAGTGAAAATAAATATAATTTGCACATTTCATCAACACTTCAAAAGCACAGTGACTTCTCCCCTCGAACTCCCATATGGGCCAGTCAAAAATGATGCTATGTCTGCTGTAGCACACAAACTCCACATGTACAAAGGCCAATGAGGCTTTTCTCTGGTCTTTTTTATTAAAGAAGTCAGTCCATACGTATTACCACGCCGTTTGTCACACAAGTTTTTCCTCTACAGTGCTACGAAGAAATGGGCAAAGGCAAAACACAACTTCCAGTTACAAAAGTGTGAAGTGACTGTGCCTCACAAACGAGCCTGGAAGACTGATGTAATTTACTTCTGATGCAATTTACTTTTCCCTTGTTCTTTGTAAGAGTGACACTAGAAGGCAAAAATATTAGCATAATGAATTTTTTCCCAACAACTGAAAAAGTACAAATAAGTTTTTCTCATTTCTTCCCTTATAGACGGGAGCACGGCACATTCTTACCGTTAATGAACCAGCCGACCACGGCTAGAATCAATTACACATTTCTCTCCTTCATCCCATTCACGCATTCATAGCCATAATCGGCCCATCTAGCCAACTGCATAATGAAGCTATAGCCTGTCAATCACAGCAGGAACCATATGAATTTTAAGAAGGAAGCTACCACGCTGCGTGTGCCATTGAATTAAATAAAAAAAAAAAAAAACAAAAAAACAAAACAACCCACACTGACAAAATGTCAGCGCATTTAGGGCTCCATTTGTAAATCTTATCAGTCGGTTTACGCAATAAACACCCACCATATTGGCGACGAAAAGGGACAGCCAAGTTCAATCGATGGGAAATGGAACTACCTCCAGATACTTACACTGAATATCCCTGTTATTAAGGAATGCATGTACCTAATGCTCTGCTATACAAATTTGCTCAGCTTGTTCATTTTCTAAGTACATGCACTTGCACATAAAATGCACATTTTCAGTGTGTAACAAACAACTGTTACTTTAAGCTCAACTTAAATCAATCCCCACAGGACTACAGCCTAATTTAAGTTATTTACTAATACACATCTCTAAAACTAGGTTAGCTGAGCTGAATACTTTAAATGCATGACAACATCTTTTCTAGATCATGCAATGCTAAACTTGACTGCGTATGACACAGCTCCTCAGTTTAGACGTATTTCTTTGCTTTATACATATATATATTGCAATTATCAGTGGTTAAAGAGACAGTGTCAGTTTTTTAGGCTTGAGACAATAAACCCTACTCAATCTGAAGTTTGTACCTTTTATAGCTGCCTTCAGTGATTAAATAGGTGATTTGGGGGAATTAAAAAATGTTCCATTAGCTGCAAAAGCTATGATATCTAGAAGTGATTCGTGTAAAACATTTAAGCTGTTTTTCACCTAAATAGCACTGTCTACCCAAGAAAAGGTAAAGAATATGTTTATTGTAAACGATTAACCCCTCTTTGTGGGTTGGGTGTATATTTTAAGTACGAGACAGTGGAGACAGTCAGAAAACAATATTCCCAAAGGGAGAGGGGCGAAGGATTTGCCGAGCCCGAGGGATCCTTTGGGGAGCTGCAGAAGTCTGCGCTCAATAGCCGGCATTTAGCAGAAAGCGATTGCTCGGCATCTGTGGGAAGCTAAAAAACACAGAGAGCTTGTTCGCAATGGTTATACCACCGCCTCAACAGCCGGACAGAGAATTAAGTTGCACAAGTGAAAAAACCCAAGCCTTTTTGGCACTCGTGCTTGTCATAAACTACAAGGCCCAAGTATGCCCATGTAATCCCAGAGCCGTTCCCCTCCCATCAATGAACTCACAGCATCGTTCTGCCATCAGGGCCTCGCCATTAACGTTGGAAACAAAAGTAGGCTCTGTTCAGACAGGAGAAGCAAGCGGTGCAATTAAGAGGCACTATACCATATCCCAAAGTAATAGGTTTTACAAAGCAATTTAGTACTACGATGACAGATGTCAAAGCAGCGACTAGACAGACGGCCCCACAACTTCGATAGAAATAATTGCCTTCATGTAAAGCTAAAAGGCAATAGCTCCATTTGGGATATTCATAACGTGATGCAAGATGAATGAACACAAAACGAACACGACACAACATGAAATTATGACATCCATGACTTGCTATTTCTGTTTTCTTTCTTAACCTGGACTTAAGGCAGTTGCAGCAGAAATGCTCAAATATTATCCTCCTTCCCCTCTACAAATCATCGAGCCAAATAAAGACCTTAATATACCTAGGAAAACTGAACAGGCGAAATTATGTGGCCCCAAGCACATTTTGTAATCATCACACTACAGCAAATCTCATTTTGCCACAGCAGCAAAGGAGCTCGCCCAAGCACCCTCCTCGTTGAGTGGCTCAGGAAACACGTACCAAGTGACCCCCTCGACCCAAGTAATGCTCTCCACCTTTCTCTGACTATTATTCTTCACAAGTGGACAAGGCTATAGACAAAGATGCTTAATCTGTCTTTTGGTTTATGTTTGCTACATGTAGGAAAGCCCGAGCCACAAAGATTCTCTCTTTATTGAGCAGCGAAAGCTGTTTGGGAGGGAGTTTGTTTTTAACTTGTTTAATAATTCAGTCGGTCAGCTTTTCAGCACTCAAAAATAAACTTGTTTGCCCCTAAATTGAGAATCCTTATTCTTAAGTCTCTAAGTAATAGAGAATTTTGGTCTGCCGTTCCACAAAATTTTCAAACCAAAATACACAGCAGGGTGAAGGATATAAACACTAGCCACATAAATTCAAGGTATATTTAGCTACACTCAATTCAAAAGAGAAGCCTGCAAATATCACACAAACCAAGTCATACAATATACAAAAAATATTTTAAATACCCTGGCATTGAAGTTAGCCTTTGGTCTAATTTTGGAATTGCATTAATTACAGGGGCACGGAAATGGGGAACAAGGTAATGCTCTCAGCTTCTTACAGCACGGTCCCCTGCCACACTTGGGCTGGTTTTGGTGTCCACGCCAGTTCCATTAAAGCTGATTTAGTTACCTCTGCTGGTGTATCACACAGTTAAAGCACAGACATGCCTTTTAGAAGGGCAGAAAACTAACACCGCACCCACCTCCCCATCCCCCCAAAAACACCCCACCCAGCCTCACTACAAAACTTAGTACCAGAGTAATTTTATCCAGAGACTATTTACTCAGAACTGAAATTCTTCTACTTTCCTCTGAGTGCCAAACAGTGCTACAAAGGTGCTCTAGTAATTTAACAATGAGCTATAGGAAAAGTCCTTTATTTCCTTTTTCAAGGATTTTTTTGTGTGTGCAAATTCTGTTTTGATGACTTTACTAACGTTTCTTATTAAACCATCATTTATTATTCGGTTGAGATCTTTGCAGGGATGCTGAAATAAAGGAAGGCAGCTCAAGGGAACCACAGTAAAAGGATTAATAAAAATACCCCAAACATACAACGTTTGCCATGGGAAAACTTGAACTGGGTGGTGAATACAAGCAGGTCCCCAAATCGTTTGCAGGGTGAGTGCCAAGCAACAGGGCTCGCTGTGACAATACTTCAAGGTTGTCTTTCCCTTTATGAAATTATTGAATCACTCAAAATATTTGTCCTTCACACGTGATTTAAGAATATCAGCATAGTCATTTACAAAACACTGATCTTCACTTGAAAGGACCAGTGATTATAACAAGAAGTTTTCAGAAGACCAAACTAAACAACCCTTAGTCACACATCAGCAGCAGAATAACCTCAGGTGCAAGGAGAGGAAACTGCCAGCACAGGTTTTATCTGCCTAGTGGAGGGATACAAATTTTTTTGAGTCAGATCACTTCAGGTAAAAAGATTTATTAAAAAAAAAAAAAAAAAAAAGAAAAAAGACTGAAAGAATTGTTTCCTTAATCAGAATTTTTATGGGCTTCTTAAAGCAGCAATAAAGTATGATTTAAAGTTTTAAGGAAAATTTTATTATAATTGATAGCTTCACCGTGGTGCATCTATTCCTTGATACTAGTATATTACAAAAAGTTAACACTTTTTCTACACAATTTCTTGAGAATAAACCAACTTCTTCCACCTCCAAAAATTAGAGCACATCTTTTCATGTGACATTTCTCTAATCTAGATAACCTTCACAGTAGAAAATACATGCTTTGCTAAGAATTTTCAGCGTCTTCCTTAAGAAAAAGGTGGTAAAATTACAGGCTCTCACGTATCTCCTAAAGAAACCAGCGGTAGCTAAATCAGCCTGATTAACTTCAAAGTTTGCACACTTAAAATGTAGGAAACCATGCTAGGGAAGTTAATATTCCCCTTGCCACAAGCACACCGCTCCTGGAATGCAGATAGGAGAGCCTCATACAGCCTGTTGGTACCGTTCATCATCTCTCAAAGCAGAGTGGATGCAGAGGAAGGAGAAAGTTAGAAATGAAAAGACTGAAACCATTAAATATTTTTTTAAAATATACGTCTCCAGTTCAAAAAGACAGAGCCGAAGAGAAATGCGAACCATGCTACAGGACTGCATTTTATACAGGGGATGCCATATTTTCCTCATAACCAATAAACATAGTGTTCATAGCTCCGGGTTTGCAAACTACTTTCAAGCCTGGGAACAGTCCCACTGCAATCAGTGAGACCATTGCAAGGATCCAAACACCAGAACAGGAAAATGATGGCACACCTTCTCCATGAGGAAGGAACACATCTTTATCACAAAGTGTCATCACTGGGGGGGGCAGGGAGGGAATCTCACTTTTACTACTTTTTATTGTAACAAGAAAAATAGATAGTCGTCTCTTCAGTTTACTTCACCTTAACTATTCATCTTCTGCACTTTTAGCAAGTTGCATTTCACAGACCTTTGTCTACAGTCAGTTCCTTTAGAGATAGTTTCCCCTGCTGCGCTTTACGAGCCCATCACAAAACAATGAAAACAGGAAAAAATTGAACTTGCTATCGCCACCCTCTCTCCCCAACTCACCCAGCCCACACAGTCAATGGAAACAGAGACATATGTGGTATCCAAAACTAAGTTCAACTCATTTTTAAAAGCTGACTAGATTTCAGATTGGCAGTGCCACTTTAATTGCTTCATGTAAGCGTGATAAGTGAAATAACTGGACAGCTCTTTGAACCGTAACATGAGACTTCATGCCTAGAAGAGGAATCTCACTTTCTATCACCAATTTTATTTTAATTTTAGGTGGCTGAAACCACGCTAAAGCACCCTCCTGATATCAACATATTCCAGATACCAACTTGTGGGAATGCAGTGCATGCCAAGCATCCCTGATAAATTCCTTTCACCGTTTCCTCCCAGTCTCTTTCCCAGAGATGCTCTCTACTTTGAAGGATAGTTTCATTGGCTGGCAACGAAACAAACATTAGCACTTGGAATTCACTGCTCTGCAACCCATCTTAAAAGCAAACCCAGCAGATGATGGGGGCATGAGGAAGCCTGAACCTAAGGTGGGGGAGGGAAAAGGGAAAGACACGTATCTAACACAGACCATGCTGTACTGTAGAGATGCAGACTAAGAAAAAAAAAACAGATTTAGAGAAGAACTTCAAGTACCTCAACCCTGCTACCTTCATGCTTTGGTAATAAACCGCCATTACTTCCCCTAATACTTCAAACAAAATGAGCAGACTAATTTATATTAAAACCAGCAACTATTTTAGCAGAACCAAGTAAACATTAATGGAGACCGAGAGCAGATCCTTTATCCTTTGCCCACATGTGCGAGGGTACGGTCGAGGTACAGTTGCCCTACAGCAAACAGGACAGAGCCCCTGACTTTCCAGCTACATCTTAGTCTCGGGACTCCTTAAGTGTGAGCCCAAGCTGACAATTTGCACTTCAGCCCGTACCTCCCCAGATGGGGCAGCAGGATGCGCCTCACAGCAGGCAAGGGGAAAAAGAAACCTTTGTTCTGGCTGATACCGCTGCTTCTGAACATGGCACGCTCTCCCTAACGCTGGCCCTACTTTTATTAGTTTTCTTTCAGAAACCTCCGAAGAACTGAGCTTTTATAGATACCACAGAAACACAGCACAGAAATCTGATCTCTACTCCCTTCTAGCTGGGAGAGAAACATGGACCAGAAGAGAGGAATGGCAAAATACAAACAAAGCACTGACAAGAAAATACCACCCATCTTTATTCCACACGCTGTCCCAAGATTGCTTCTGGGTCGCAACACCTAATTTGGCAATATTGCACATTAAGGCGTATATACACACTCTCACGGGTTGTGATCAGCTTGGCCATGTCCCAGCCCATGGTGGGACAGAAGCTGCCTGCTTCCATCGCAGCTCAGCTCTCCGACGACATGGGTCAGCGCCACCGGGGTGGAGAGGAGCCAAGAGTCTCCAGCAAATGTGCACAGAAGCCCTGGCAGATACAAAAGCTGAGCAGAGAAATGAAATGCATCCAACGAGGATATTTAGTGAAAATTGTGGTATGGTATTTTGTACAATATGTAATGCTTGTGTGGATTCAAGTAAAAAACAAGCTTTGACAAACATCTTGAGAGTGTTTTGCATCAGTGGAAGTTGTAAACAGTTGAATTTGCAGCAGAAGCAAACGTACCAAAACAAAAAGCAGAGAAACAATTTTCCTTTATTTTTTTTGCTACAATAAAAAAAAAAAAAACCAACAACAAAACACCACATATTGCAAAGCAAAGTGTTAGCAACTTGCAGAGGCTTATTACACTGCTAATGTTCTCCATGTCAACGTCACGAGGAAGAGCCCTTGGAAAAACACCCGTGTCATATCTTGTTCAGCTCAATCGAGAAAACGTACTTAAACAACCTTCTGGAAAGTCATGTAGTGACCTAAAAGAGCTGCTGAAGGACAGTCTTGAGCTTAGCCTTGCTGTAGAAGAAACACAGATGTAAATACAGTCAACTCGGGCTCTAAGTAACATCGCAGCATCCCACTACCCTGTCACAAGCATTTCACAATAAGCCCAAGTGGGGAGTTTCAAACTCAAGTCTCCTAAATAGGCTATTCGTGGCTTAGGAACTGGAAACCAGAAAGAGCGGGGCTAGAAATGGTAGCAGTAAGTTGCAAACACAGTAATGCCTTTGAAAAAAACCTTAACGTGGCAATGGCAAAGCTCGCAAGGGTGACAAATGTCATAACAACATGCCATTTCCAAACGTGAGGCTGTGCCTCATGGAGGGGAACTGCTCAATTTCTGGGAAACCTTATCAAGAAAAATATTTGTAAATTTTATTGCACTTGTTATTGAAGCAAAATGGTTATTTTGCCGCCCGCAGTGCCCACAAGCTCAATGCATCATTGCATTGAAAGATGAAATGTCTGCAAACTCACATTATCCACTTTAACACCACCCTAAGGATTAGGTGGCATTTCTAGAAGCTCGCGTGCAAAGTTGTACTTCACAGCATCGTACCCCCTCACGTGGGTTGTCGGAAAGACAAACTGATATTTTCACAGGGAAAGCAATTGCTTCGCAAATAATATCAGCCCTTATTGTTTACAGAAAGCCAGAAATCAGAGCACGTGACGCAGCAAACAATCTGGCCAACCTTGCCAGCTCAACAATACACAGTCAAACAAGCAAAAACATGTTGGGCAAGACAGAAGAAAACAAAACAGACATGATGCGCTTTCACATGTTTTCGTGAAACCACTGCAATTATTTTTTTCAAGGCCAAGCCAAACGCTTGATACTAATCATGGTAAACATCCCGACCTTATGCACATGAATGTTTTCCATGTAGTTGCCATGTCTGAAGGCAGTGCGTTGGAAAAAGCTGAATACAATGGCTTCACCCATGCCATTTCCAGGGTAAAGTGCTTAACCACGCCTGGGCTGTGGTACGAGCCAGAAGATCACTTTGCAGCAATGGCCACCAGGGCTTTGAGAGCTCTGTAGATGCTCCGTAGATGGTCCTGGCACTGCAGCAGCACGCGGAAAAAGCGAAGGATGAGGAGTCTAGGATGACGACTTCACTACGCTCGTGAAAGTTTAGAGAAATGCAAAGCTTCTGCATAAACACAAAAGCATCTTTCCAATTTTAAGAAAACTCTGGAGGAAACATTTTAAAATTTAAATATTTGTAATGCTTTGGCTTAGTAGAAACTTTATCTTTGGGAGAAGGTAGGATTTTTCTGCAGGTTTGCAGTAAAATCTCTTAAAAATTAGTAATCCAGAACCTTGTAACCTTTAGTTACAAGACTGCGGTTTCCTCTATAGCTATCTTCAGCTGCCATCAAGATAACTTTTTCTAAACTGATACCCTTGCTTTAAGGGTGAAAAAAGCAAAGGGAGAAAGAAAAGGACACCCAACAAAACCAATCCCCCTTCCTGATTTTGGACTATGTGATCTCCAAAGGCCCCTTTCAGCCCCTACAATTGTGCGATTTCCCACAGAATTCAATTCTAATATATCTGAGTGCTCCTTTTCTCCTGCCTCTCAACCAATAAAGTCTCTGTTGAGAACTTCACCTCAGAGCCCTCATCGTCTAAATAATGTTCACCAATAACAAAGAACCCTGTCATAAAGCTTTTGATAGATGTTTTGCAGCCAACATATTACAGTCAGGATTTATGGGAACGATTTGTAAAAGTAAGAAATAGGACTATCATTTAGCAGAGAAATTAAAAATGCAAATTCAGAGGAAGACAGTATCCTTTTCTTGTCTTATGGAGACAAATTTTTAAACTGGTTTCTGGAAAGGGGGACCGTATAATAAACTTTTAATTCAATAGTAACACATTAGGTAAGGAAGGAAAATGACAATAGGCCAGGTACCACGTCAGCCCTGATATACTACTACACTTCTTTACGAGCGCATTACAATTCAGAGAGCTAATAATAAAAAGAAGTGATGCTGAGATGATGAATTGATGCTATGCAATTAGACCTATTAGAATTCACAAGACTCGACAGGCAATAATCAAACCACTTTCATGCTGCCCATTGCAATTATCTTTGCACTTAAGAATCAACAAAGCACATAATGAATTGCTCTCGATTAAGGAATTCATGAGAAATGGAATTTTAATTAGCGTGTAGAAAATTTGGGCCATTTATTACTTTACAGGACAACAGATTGTGAAAATTAGTTGAGTAGTTAAAAGTGTTCAACAGTGGTTCAGGTCCAAGAAGAACACACTGATGCTTCCAAGAAGAAGTTCTTAGTAACATCCCTTAAAATGGGACAGCCAAAGTAACCGCACGTTCACATCTGCTACATTCTGAAAACCCACAAACAAAACTTCTGGAGCTTGAGACTAAAATGGAAACCATTGCTGATGTTTTCAATTACCAGCTGATGAACAAGTCAGGTAGACTTACATTTCTTTGTGGTACGAACCACAGATACCAGAAGGTCTAATTTTGCATTCTCTTCACGAGTAGGGCAAGACGACAATGAAAATGCATCATCAGTTAAAATAAACAGAGTCTGAATGGTAACTTGAACGCTGATTTAAGTTTTCTTTTAAAAGCTCTTGAATAGGAATATTACTTAGTTTCAAACAAAATTGCTTCTCATCATTTGCTGCTCTTAGTACAAAACAATTTACTAATAATTAGAACAAAAGCAGCAGTTAAACTCTGGAAGTGGAGCTACTTGTTGATATGAAGTAGAGGTTGATGGCGAAGTTGAACAGTTATGCTGAACTCAAGTGCTACAAAACGCACTTTTCTAAAAATGCAAACAAAAATCCATAATTCAAGTGTGAATCCCGGCAGTATAGAGATGAATATAATACTACCTGCATGAGAAAGTGAATGCTAAGTCAGTAAGATATTAAATGACACATCATGTTGTTAAAAAGACAGTATTTATTCTTAAAAAAATATTACTAGAGGTCCAAAAATAGCTAAAGAATAGTAAATACTAGGGCATTTGGATTATTCACAATCAAATAATAAACAATTTGGATTATTATCTGAAAAACTGTACCCCAGTGCTTTGAGCCTTCTCAATTTCCTGTTTTTCTACGGATAAACCATTGGGGTTTTAGTGCTTAAAATCTGCCAGAATGATCTTCTTTTTTTCCCCCATTGCCAGGCAACTATTTCAACATTTCTGGTTCTTGGTTCTGTGGGGAAGCCCTGTCCTTCTAATAGCCCCATTAAAATAACATTCACAAAAAACCTGAATGGCTTCTTGCCAAGAAAAAAAAAAAAAAAGGTCACATAGGGATTCACTCTTAAATTCACCACCGTGCTCTGGGAAAGAGCAGGGCAGGCAGCAGGTGCTGCTGCCCCAGGGCCATCCCTCCCACAAAGGGAACATTTCCGCGCCGCTGCAGAGCCACTGTCTTCGCCCCACGCAGCATTTTCAGGGAAAGGGCTCTCGCGGATACATGGTTCTGTCCCCAGCATCTCCAGCACTGCTGGAAGAACCCCTTCGGAGTGGGGAGAGCTCGTCACAGGTTAAAGCAGCTCAACGTGCCACTGTCACACGCGATCAGTCAAGGACTGGCAACCGGCTGGCTCAGACGCCAGGACAGAGAAAACTGGCACCAAACCCTCCCTGCCTCACTTCCCACCTGCTGGTCCCGCGTCAAGCGCAGCATGTTCAAAGCAGCACATCTCAGCCAGGGTAGAAAATGCCGCTGAGAACTGCCCTTTCTCCCTACCCAGCTCTCATTCCTGCAGTTGCAAGACGAGGAGGGTCGGGGAAGTGGCATAACCTGTTTACTTTGCTGTAGTTGTTAAACATGAGTGGTTTCTGTGACGATAAAGGAATGTGACTGGCCTAGGTGTTGCAGCAAAGATGCTTTTGGAAGTGATCTGAGAGCAGTGAATCCCCTTGGAGTCCCGGGGGAGACACAGCGTGAATAGTTCAAACGCAGCAGAAGTTTTTGTTCAGAAGACAAGCAACAGTATCATTGCTTAAAAAAACATAACACCATTAACTTAAAATATGCTTACAAGGTAAAGAACACGGTTACTCCAAAAAGGGCTCCTAGATTAACATCAAAATCTGTTAAACAATGTCATAAAAAGCACAGCGCTGTCGAGGGTTGTTACAGGTGAACCTGAACTAAGTGATTCTCTGTGCCGCAGAATTTACAAGATCGTGGCTCAGTACCTCATTAAAATTAGGGTTCCGTTAATTAAAGCTTGCTTTCAAGTGATAGATGGCTACTGTGGATGTAAGCTGCGTATACCGTTGAAGCTTCACATTAGGAGCAGGTAACGCTCAAAGTGTATAGCTTTGGATGGAAATAAGTTTGGAGGACTGCTCCTAGGGAAGCAATGCTTCCTTATACTGCAATACAGAAAGGAGGGGGCAGGTAGGTGGTTCTGTAAAATTCACAAAAAGACTTATTAGTACCTGACTTCCTCCAAAAGTCTCGAAACTAATATCCTTTTCACAGGTTTTCAGCCTTGCTAAAAGCCGCAGACAGGTTTACAGGGAGATTCGATAGCCTTAGGAGTGAACTTTTTTGTGCCCTTGCCCAAATCCTTTGAGAATTTAGAAACTACACATTTCATTAAAAAGCATAACAAAAAAAGAAAAACAATGGCTAGATGTGTGCTTGATATACTTATCAAGACACAGAGCGATTTATTTTAGCCTGAAAATTTCTCACCTAGAAAATCCTCAATTCCTAGGAAAACATAACACTACATTTTAATGCTGGAAAGGACTTCTGAGAGGAGGGATCTCTCCTTCAGAGAATGAAACCCCTTAAAAAGACCAAAGAAAGGCAAAGGATTTTTAGAGATTCAGAGATGACATGGAAAGTCCTTTGAATGAAAGAAAGTCAATGAGGCACCTCTAATGTCATGTAAAGGGGGATGCATCAGCTGGGCTATAGAGTGAGAAAACAGGTATCACGCTTTAAACACTATTCTAATTTAACCAGTAAGTAATAAAATTGCCAAATATAACTTCCCATTAAAGGAGGCTTACCCCCACCCCCCCACACCCCGTTTGGTAACCTCTTAAAGAAGAGAGTGTTTGAGAAGAGCATTCTGCGTTATTTGGATATTCAAGTCTAGTCTTTATACAGCTGACCCTTCCAAATGCTTTATTTGATTCTTTAATGTTTTCTGTGGTTTCAGTGAATTCAAATTCCTTCCTTATTTCCATAACTAAAAGGTAAATTCAAAGCCCAAAGATCTGGATTACCGATAAGTTAAGCATATGTATAGAGTCTAGGTTTTGTTGCAACAAAATATAGGGAAATGCCTTTCTTTTTCTCCCCCATATCAGAAAGAGTAAAGAACAAACTGTTAACTGTATTGATAGTCGCTAATAGCTCTAAACCAAGAGAAACAGGGACATCAGATCCATGAGCACCTTCTGCAAATACTGCAAGTTGTATGTTTGGATGAAGTTTCCAGAATTAGCTGCAGCTGAGGAGACTCAAAACCACGGGTCTTCCTCCCAGTTTTGGCCCAGTAAACGGTAGAGGTGGAAAACAGTAAGCACCTCCATTCAGCGTGGGCTCAATTTTAAGTGTCAGCATTATCCTATTTCTGTGCAGTGTTTCTGCAACTTCAATGGGAATAAGCTAGCAGGCAAAAAGACAAGTGCAGCATATCCTTAGCACTTACTTGCTCTTAACCCCTGTGAGGGTCAGCACTGGCCTGCGGAGTACCTAACACAGCCATCGCAATAATTAGCATAGCAAAAAAAGTAGCAAACAAACTGATGAAACACCATTATATGAGTTTTCTGCCTGTATTGGAGGGAGCTGTTCCCAGATGGGACTTAGAAGTTTCTCTACCTTCACCTGGTATCATCTTGATGAGAAGCTGTTCCTCCCCTGCTTCCCCCCCAAAGGAAAGCATCCTCGCTCTGGGGAGCTAATTCCCTGCCATAGCTCAGGGCTGGGCAGAAAGACACTCTCAGCAATTAGGCACAGCTACATGAGCCTTTTCAAAGGGATGATGCTTTCAAGAAAGTAAAGAGGCAATTGGGCCTTGTTGACCAGAAACCAGGACAGTAAAACCCTAGAGAGCTTGTACTGATTGGCTTTTTATTTTTCCATTTCATTGCAAGGAAACTAGATGAATGAAATGCAGCCAGACACGTTTTGACTGCACAGCAAATTCATTTAAATCCAAAATTTCTACCTTGCGTTCATCTCTCTCCCGTCTAATGGTGCCTCTCCCTTTTCACTCTGCCCCTACCCTTCTTCACTAACGTGCTTATGTATGATAATGATTTTCTGAAATACAGAATTAAATCAAGCCATGTTTTAATAAAAACAAATGGAGCAAAGATAAACAAATCAATATTGAATGGCATTTTTTTACAACTTTCCCAGAAATAAAACAATTAGCACATTAGCAGTGAATGTAATAATAAAATTAGCCAATTAGGGTACTTAAGTGATTACCACATTGAATCAAAAGATTAACTGAAATAAATATGGATAAGCTCTGCCGAGACAGAGAAGAGAGTCTGCACTGTCCTCATCTGTGTCAAATAGAGAGTGTTTATGCAACACAGTAGATTTATTGCCATACACGCAACCTAAATCTGATCTGTTACTCTCACTGTAATAGTGTTTGAAGACGACACCTTAAAAAGCAAATAAGATGATAGTTCTGCCTACGTTAATTGCTGCTGTAACGCTATTTGTGGCGTTCTTTGCCACTAAAATTTACTATAGAGTTATAATCAGTTTTTTTAGGAATGCTACCAACTCTAAAAAAAAAAAAAAAATCTAAGAGGTTTAAATATTAATAGCACTTCAGTGCTTCTGTCCCAGAGGGCAACACAGCTGACTGCCGTTCCCTCCTGTAATACAGCGCTGTTTATCCTCTGAATGTCCCCAACATAAAACCGTTTTAATCTTTTGTTGCTGGTGTAAAACTTGATCTACTATGGGACAACATAATTAAGTGTCAACTTTTGGATATACGGTACAAAAAGTAGATAATCCAGACTGTATGTCACCAATAATTCAGTTTATGCTTCAGTGATAATGGGATCCCAGATTATTAGCTGAAAGGCGCAGTATTTTACCCCTCGCAGCACCGGACTAAGGTGTACTTCTGTTGCACGCTGTGCGTTTTCGGCACGTTTTCTGCTGCTCCCTTTTCCCTTCCGAAAAGGTCTTGCTTTACGACACTCACTCTGTATGACTGCGCTGTGTAGCCAACTGGAAAGAAAGAGCACTTTGATTTCAAATGTCTGATGATCTGTTAGATCTGGTAAAAGTTACAGAGCAGTTATAAAATCTAATACAGGGTGTGTAAGGAAATTAGCAGAGGAATGGAATTTTGTATTAGTATCTTAAGGAAGATGAATGAATGAGAGTGAGCAATTAAAGCCGTTCTCGTCTGGGGTTTGAACACACACATACGTGAATGTGGACCGTCTACCTATGCCTCTCTGCAAACATGCAGTCAGAGGACCTGAGCGCCATCAACAAGCCATTATTTGACACCTATCCTTGCTATCCCTACAATACAGAGTGGGAAATAATGACGTACTGTGTTAGGAAACATTTGAGAATATCTATTATATGTCTATTACTAGATGGTTATAAACATATGCGATTCACAAAGTTTCATGAGAGAACAACTTGATTAAGTTAGATTAAGGAGGAGCAGAAAAATTAAAAGTTAGCATTAACACAGAATAACGTAATTGTTGAACTCTTTGTTGGCTTGAAGTAAACTATTACATACTTTAAGCAAATAATTCATAAATTATGCAGCGTGCTGAAAAAGCACGTGGCCATCAGAATAGTTACCACCTACCCAAGCAAGCAAGAAGTGACAGTAAGAGAAAAGAAGAAATTTGCTCTTCTGTAGCCACGATTAATCTGTGGGTCCTGATCCTTCAGAACATATTATAGTCAGGCAAGGTTTGCCTCACTGGGTCCTGTGCTGGTGTACTCAGTAATACCAGCTGAGCAAACAACACGGCCTTTGGTGCACCAACAGGCATCCCATACAAACCAAGATCCACGTGCCAGCCGAAATATGGGACACTGTTACAGACAGACAAGTCCCTGACAAATAGAGCAGCTGCCACTCCAGCTACCTCCTCTGAAAGACTTGCCCAAACCACCCCGTTTCCATCATGACGGCTCTGCCACCATCGTCCTGCAACCTGCGAGAGGGACTGCATGGGCACAGGCACTATTTTTCTTCCTTTTTGACTTGGAAAATGAATCCCTGCTCCTGAGGGCTGAACAGGGCCCTGTGAAGTAACACAGTGAGATTGCATCCGTGAGGCGCTGCCATGTAAATGAGTTACGCGAAAGACAGAAGGGTTTGCTTCATTGGCACATAACCTCTATCTACAACAGTTAACCTAATGTGTTTACTTTATTACCCACAATATGCCCCCGTCGAAAGATGCTGCAGTGTGTTATTTAAACACAAGCCATTATGAATATTTTTATATGGCTGCTATTTCCCCCCAGCACATATTATTTCCATTTTAGCTCGCTAGTTTTCTCAACGAAGGCTCCTTGGCGTAGGTCCATGTGGGAACATCAACCGATAAGACTTTAAATCAACCTCCTTGTTAGTGGAAGCACACGATACTATTATCCAGCGACTTGATATTCCTGCTAAAGAGCAGGAGGTCAATTCTCTTCCCTGAGTTAATAGCTCCACAGAATAATTCCCCAGCTGGTGGATCAAGAGAAAAATCGCCTCAGTGTGTGGCACGACCCGGGCCACCAGGGCCCTCAGCAGTGACCCCAGGCATGACCAACCCTCTGACAGCCACCACCATGTTCAGATCTAGGCCCAATCCTCCACCACGTCTCACCAGCTCTTTACCCACATTAGCCTAAGAAGCTGCTGCAGAGAAAAGAAAATTAACTATGGCAGGGTAAAAGCAGGGCAGTCTACCAGGGAATCAGGCATGATATTGTTTTTCTTTGATGCTGTGAAGCCAGCAGGGTTATGCATTTTAAAACATTGTTTCTTTGTGTAGACCTAATATTAAAAAAAATAAATTCAACTAGTTGAGAGAGCATCTGTATGCCAAAATAACCAAACGGAAAAAATCCTTTACTTTTTCTTTTTGCTTATGTGTAAGAACAACCAAAGTTAGACACTGAGAGCAACATGGAAACCAGTCAGCTCCCCACATTTCACCCACACACTGAAACAGGTGCTCAGCTGTAAATACACACCCCTACGCCCGGCAGAGCACGTAACCCCGTCTTTTCATTTGAATTCTACTAAAGTCAAACAGATGCAAGTCTGAGCACCCGCCAGCAACATCGTTCAGTACTGAACCGAATTTTAAACTTAACAGAGAATTTCATTTCGGCAGTTTCATACAGTTTAAAAAATAAAATAAACCACACCCCACACCTTTGCAGACTACATATTAATAAAAATAATTTCTGGAGAGAAGCATTTTTGTAACAGCTTCTAAGCAGTTCGACAGCAGCAAAATAAGAGTAAACCATTCAAAAGCGTCCAGTCATTTAATACCCATTCTTGAACCACTGTCTTTTTGACTAGTTAACAAGCTTTACATCAAAAAAGCGTGACACCGAAGGCAAATCAGAGAAGCTTGACATAACAGAACTGGACCAGTAGCCCTGGACAGAAGGCGATCTGCCATTATTAAACCCAGTGATGAACGATACAGTTTTCCTCTTCTCAGGCACTAACCAGTATTGTAGCATGCCCACGACTTACCAAGAATCAGACTCTTAATTTTCAGCTGAATGAACTGAGAACAACCCAATATCCACCATCTGATTTATCAGACTACATATACTGAGGGTGTTTATAAAACCCCTTTTTTAAAAACTCTTGGGCATTTATGCTCACTTCAAAACAGTACTGTAGAATACTATTATTATAAATAATTACGTGGCAATTTCACCATGAGAAACAGAACTATGCAGTTAGAAGAATGAGGTTTAAAGATAAAACATTTTGAGCACATGGAAAAGAATGCCATCCTAGAGACGATTACACGGTTACAGGGTTGACAGGTGCTTAACATAGGGTTCAGACATCAGGAACTGACCATCTAACACATGAAAGGTTGCCAGTATGGTAAACACATAAAACATTTAAAAATACCATCCTATAAAATGTTAATACGCCCAAAAACAAAAGAGAAAAAGCGTTTCTTTCCCTTATTTTTAGGGAAGATTTGCAATCGTGAACGTCAGTGCTTGCAAAAGGACTGAGACATTTTGCTGAATCACAGCAAAATGAATGACCAGCGACAGAAGATGTTTTGCTTTATTATCATGCCCACATCCCAGCTGGGATCACTTCAAGCACCAGAGTCTCAGCTCAATTCTGCACCAATTACTCATTGGCTTTCTGGCAACAGTTTCACCAGATGTCATTGGCTTTGAGGGCTCTCTGCGGGAGTTCACGTGTTCACATGTTGTGGACATGTGCCACCTGGAAACCGAGCCGGATTTGTCCCTCTCTGACTTCAGTGAGGCATTTCGCAAAAACATCTGGTATTGGGGAAGAGTTAAACATCTGTTGACTTTCAGTAGAAAGACATATTAGTGCTCTCGTGTCTTTGAAGATATCCTCCATTCATTTCCCACTCCCCCCATCATTTGTCCATCCCTTTGAAAGAACCTGAAAAGTTACTACTTTTCCTTATTTTGGGAAAAGAAATAATATTTTTTTACTACAAAAATAACCCAAATGAGATAATTCTTCAGTGCAAGATTTCTTAGAGCGGTAGTTAGTGACTGGTTTTATATTATATTAAGTGAACCACTGTGCACCAGCAGCATCAATTTTAGCAGAACCATTTAAAAACATCCACACACCCCATCCAGCCACCTCCATAGACTCCAGAACTTGAAGCCGTTACCAGAGAATACATCCGCCTGCTGTCAGGAGCAGACTTTTTATTTTCATTTCAAAACTCAAAGTGCTTCAATGAAAGGCAAATTTAGAGGACCAGCTGCCTTGGTGCAAATGCAGAGCTTGTTCTGTTTGCATTGGAGAAAGTTTTGTGGACATTTCCAGCACAGATGGATTGAAGCTAAGACGATTTATTTTGTCAATAAGTGGAACAAATAATGACTATAGCAAGTCCATGTCAGCAGTGCCATCAGTTAGATGCAAGGCGCTCTGGATGGCGCACAGTTCCAGACTATTCGTGTCTTGCACTGTGCTTCTGCTCAGTACCAAGCCCCGCTCAACACCAAAATTATTGGGAAGAGTTCAACAACAGATGTTAAGATCCCCCAAAACCCTGTCACTGGAGCTAGAGGGATGATTATGATCTTTGATTATAACGCTGTTTTACTCTGAAGGATCCCAACATGCAGAGAGGAGTGTTGTTCCATGCTTCAAAATGGCAAAAGCTTCGTTGAAAGTTTGCCAGTTACTCTCTGTGATGAAGCACAGTGTAAACTGAAATCCAAGGAGAGCCTGCAAATCCAACCATAACAATGTACTCATACAGAAATAATGTCAAGAGTCCTCAAAGCCAAAGAGATGGACTCCAATTCAGACATCATGTAAAAGACTGTCTTTGCAAGTTCAATACATGATGGCATTCTGACAGTGGTGTAGATTTAGTGGAAATTCCAGTAAGTCTCAGAACACCAAAAAATGAAAAAATATCGCCATATTTATGAGCTCTGCATTGAAGTCCCGACCCCATCCTAGGCTTCTCTTAAACCCCATGCCACATGACAGCTGGCTTGTAAACATCACATTATGAACAATCTAGATGCAAAATTAGGACTTAACAGTCAAAGGAAATCTGTCTAACCAAATTTATATTCAATGTAAATAGCTATTCTAGCATAGTCTGCAATTATTTGATTTTTTAATTTTTTTAAATGGAATACTGAAGCATTGCATGGGACTGTTGCCTGCAAATGTATCTCTTACTTGCAGATTTCATGAATTCATGTATATTATCAGCAAAAAGTATAATTTGTAGGCATAAAGTCAATACAATAGATGAATAAAATCTTTTCAACAGAAAAGAATGTGAATGACAATTACAATGCTTAAGGCAAACCACGGTTAATGTTTTTTGAATACCTAATGATATGTTTATTCTCCTCTTTCTCATCAGTTAGTATCTTCATACCTTTTTTTTTTTTTTGAGACAGCCAATCTTATGTATTCTGAACAAAGAACGATTTCATTTCAAGCACAAGGAGCCAAAAAAGCCAATCTTGCTACAAGCTGGAAATAAAAAAAAATAAATAGTATTTTTTTGGTTTAAACCATCCCAAGTTAAGCGTGCCAGGATTGGAATGTTAAACTATATTCAATACCGATTTGTCAATCTGTATAAAGTCTTTACTTTTTATTAAGTTTTGTTTCTCTAACAAGAACAACAGTATATTTACCAACTTTACCAATTATATATATACACCAATTTTGGTATATTTAGCAATATAGCAAAAGTATATTTACCAAGAGTAAATATCAATTTGCAAACAAAGTAGCAAGGTAATCTATAGAAAATATATCTTGCAAAAAAGATTGTAGGGAGGCTGATGACCACTGAAAGCTAAACTATAGTCCCTTAAGATAAGTCGTGCTGTTCTGTGTTCTTCATTCAAGGAAAGATTGAAATACTTGGCTTCCCACTAACAAATACTTCAGTTTCGCCTTTGTATTACCTCTGGTTATGCCAAACCACCTGATTCTGTCCTGTACTCATTATCTCTTATGTTACATGGCCAAATGCAAAGCAGAGAATTGAATTACTATGTTCAATTCCTATGTGTCTTACAACAGAAACTTCATTTGCATTTATAGTAAATTCAGCTGTACTAATTTGATAACACATGAACCAAAAAAAGTTAATTATGTCTGACAAATTGAAAGCAAACCCAAAATTTCAAAGCTTGCTCGAAATCAGTGCTATTTAGCGAACAAAACTTGAGTATATCTTGCATATGTCCAAGTACAATAAGAAACGATAAGTTTTGCAAGTGTGCGTATCACACTGAATGGCAGACCTTCATCCACAATACACCCTGCATTTGGTGTTACAACAAGGGGGCAAAAAAATAAAAATCAGAATAGGGATTGTTGCACAACACAAACCACATGAAATTTATCAACAATTTCAAAAAGGAGCCTCTCACTCTGGTAGACCCTACAGTAGGCTCGTAATGAGGAATGTGCTATTTCTGCGGTGATGGAGGATGACAGTCTTGCTGCAGACTCAGCAACTGAGGGGCTGGTCACACACCAGCAGACACCAGGAGTTAAGCGGACTCATTAAAAAAAAAAAAAAACCAAAATAATCACCAATAAAATAAACTGGAAACCCCTGTCTCTCCACAGATTAGGCTCGAGGGGTCCTGACAACTACTTGCCATGCAACATCTGATGAAAGCAGGAATAGCGGAAACCAGAATGTGGGGCTGGAAGGGTCTGGAGAAATTCAGACTGGTGTTCACACAGCTGGAGGGGAAAGGAGGGAGCTGCAAGCTACACACCGCCAACCTACCCCGCTCCACCGTGTTATTTCTTTAATTTGTTCTACCTGTCTGCTCAGATTATCTAATGTGAATCTCAAACTGCAATTGCACTGCTGGCCAAACCATTGGGTAAATTACTTTCGATGGAATTAGGAAATTTGTGCTGTAATTGGGCGTTCCTCAGTGATCGACGTGGGGCTTTGCCTGATCACCATGCTGAGCTGGAAAGGAGATTTCAGGCCTGGTGGGTTTCCCGTGCCAAGAAGAGAAGATTTCTGCAGCTCCTTGAAGCTGGAAGCAAAATTCCTTTCTCACGCCGTTAACTAAGCTGCTTACAACACTTCCTAGAAAATAGACCCAGCACTGCCTACAAATGTTGGGAATCTTTGCCAAAGGCTTCAGCAGAGAAAAAAAAAAAAAAAAAAGAGATAAATTTTGAGAGTGGAGCTTAGCCTGATGTAAGACTACATACCTGCAGAGACCACAGAGGGTAAAGGTGTTCCCCAGCCTGGGGGTACCCAGGAGCCAGAAGGGAGAGCAAGATGCCAACCACTGCAGCTTGTTCACATCCTGACACTGCTTTCACCACCACAGGAACTGAGTCTCGTCCAGGAAATTCACATCAGTGTGTATTTTCCCAGCCAGTTACTATACGAATTTTAGAGAAATATGCTTCCCCAGATAGCATCTGAGCTCCCACAGGCCAGAGCAGAGTTTGAGCCAAGACTTCCCTATAGAGGAACACTAACAATATTGGAGTGTTACATAAAGTGAGCAGATCTATGCTACCATCAAGCATGCACACACCAGATCTACTTTTTCCTTCCAATTAGTGTGATATTGGAGGTGGGGGCGAGGGAAACACAACACAGTTTCAAGTGCACAGAGCCTGCAAGTGGACTCTTGAGTTTTTCGGGTGATTTGTAGCTGATCTCCTGAAGGAACAGAAACTAATGAGAAAAACAAAGTCCCTCTAATCTGTCTTTGCTTGCAAATTCTTTCCTATAATCCCCGCCTTTGTTCCCTCCTGGTAGGCTGTTCACCAAATTTACATTTCAGAGTCTTCCCAAACATTCTTTCCGTGCTGCTGCTGACACAACATATAATCACCCTACCTGAGCCTACTACCTATAAATAAACAAAAGGATTGCCAGCTTTTTTGTGTGCCTTTGAAAAAAACTTAAGTGATTAAATATTGAGAACTACCATATAAGTATTAAAAAGTAAAGAGAATAACCGGATCTGCCCTGAGCAGACACAATGAGATCAGTTAAAAAAGGGAGGAGACCCAAAGGTGAACATAAAACTCAACCGTTTACATTCTTGCATCAGTTCGGAAATTCCAGGTTTGTTATAGGGGGAAAAGTCATATGAGACAATACAGCAAACTTGGATATGCATGGAGGACAAAAAGCAGCAAGATGTTTTGGTATTAAGGCACTACTGCTGCCATCACTTGAGATAAATATTGCTATTAAAATTCCATTACCTTATCTCACAAATTAAAGAGCTCAAATCACTATAGTCCGTAGAAGAGGTATACATCAGTTAAGGAACAGACTTATTTTCATACATATAAATACCGGAAGAAAAATTAACCCATCTATAGTCAGATCCCAGCTGAAAAGGGGCAAAGCATACAGTCTTCACTCTGCTGGGCTGCTTACAGGGACAGGTCACTGAACAAATCTATCCCCAAAGCCCCGCAGGGGCCATCTGAAGACACAGCCCAGAAAAAGATTTCCTCAAAATAGCGACACTCAGCAAACAGCTTGTGTTCTTTTTGTCTCCCCTGTGNGGGGGGGAATCACCTTTCTCTACATTGTAATGGTATTGCATTCTTCCTGAGATACCTTTAAGATTGAGGGAGCTGGAAGAGGTCACGGAGATATAACAAATATGTAAGTCCATATAACCATTTCAATCACAAAGCTGAGGTTCATGAATCTCAAAACTTGACCCTTGCCAAAAAAGAACTTCTCTGACTGCATTAATTTTCTAAATTCCCTATTTAGGAGTTTCACCCTCCTCTGGGGAGTCAGGTACCCGCTAGGGCCAAAGGCAAGAGTTTTCCAAACTCATGGCCCAGCAAAAGTCACAGACGCGGTATAAATTACTTCACCTTTTGGGACACAAATAACTACACTGACAGCATCTTTTTTGGCATCTAAGTGTCTCTGTATAAGAGCCATTAACAACAAAGTTACTGATTAAAAGAATCTCTTTATAAAAGATCTAATTATTTTCTAGAGTTGACTTATTAATGGGAACTGTTAATTTTAACAGGATAGAAAATCAGACTTCTGAGGAAAGCTCTTGTTCTTTTAAATATATTGTTTTGAGGGAAATGTTCAACATACACTAGAGGTTCGCTTCTTTTTGTTGGGAAGCGGGGAGAAGTGATCACTAGGGAATAAACATCACGTCTAAGAGCACTAAGGCCTGCGGGGTTGTGCCACAGCAACTGGCACTAGTAGAAGCATTTGATTAACAGCCTAATGAGTACACTGGTACTGACTGGTACTCTGGTTTTAATCATCAAAAGGTATTTCTTACCCCAATTCCCAAACTTGTGGATACATCTAGGTTTGAATATTAGTGCTGGTGACCACAGCAATGCGAAACAAAATCAGACAGCACCGTAAGCTTACAGAAAAAAAGCAAATATCAGTGAGATTTACGTCAGTATTTCTCACAACAGTTTCAATTAAAAGTATGCAGCGGCGATACCATCAAACTAAAAGTTGGTTCTGCATGACTGAAACGAAGGCCTACTGCACTGACTGTATTTATACTCAATTATTGAGTAGTGACCCTTAACTTTCTGAGGAGGCAAGCAGCCAAAAAGTTGCATTAAAACATAGCTTGAAATCCAGCCAGTTTCCAGAATTCTCCTGAAAGGGAATGAACTTGTGTTGTGCAGAATTAGATTAATTTGATGACATTCTTTTCACCCATAGTCAGTAATTGTGGCCCTTTTTTCTACTGGAAGATCACTTTCTGGGTTGCCAGCTCTAGTAACGTATTGCCTTGCTCATAAATAAGTAGAAAACACATAAAAAATGTTGATCTCAAAGCACCCCATCCCACCCATCCCATTGCTTGACAACATTTTGCCCCCTTCTCCCTCCCAGACTTGAGGGATTTTCTGGCAGGCTCTCAGCTCACTGAGCAGGTTACTTTTAGGTGTAAAAAAGCCACACGTACAGAATCCATTTTTATCACTACAAAGGTGTGATTCAGGAGTTAATATCCAGGTTCCCTGCACAGCAAGAGTCCAACAAAGATTTAACGCACAAAGCATATGCTTTATTTGTTATTGTCATCCTGTCAATTCATACCTGAACTAGGGTTTTAACTGAGACATAATTAATGTGAATCGTGTCCTAGCTTTATAATTTAGCTGTTACAATGTAAATGAAATTAGCACCCACCACTAAAAACGTCTTTGACTAAGGAAACACACACAGGCTGCCCATCCTGCCAAAGCCTATCGCACATTTAACCACCCTTAAAGTTTACAAAGCCTAACAAGAAACTTGGTTGCATTTTCCAAAGCCTCCCATAGCTCTGAAATGTTTCACCTTCGAATGTTTCAGATTTTTGTTGATGCTAGAAATACAGTATTTCTGGTAGTAGCAAATATACTTAATATTTTAAGATTACCAACAACTTACACGTTAAGAAAAAACTGCTACAAAGCATTGCAAGCCAATGGAAACGTCCTAATCTATTACTTAGAAAGACAAGAGCTAGAATTAGCACCTGACTTAAATGATTTTGTCACATTCATGTTTAATTCTCACACTGAACATGGGGATGGGATGTTTGTATTTCATTAGAAATTACCAACTGAAATCAGTGGGAGCATCTAGAAAAACCCCACATTTCTAATATTAACAGATTTTGAATTTCTATTTATTTATTTATTTTTTTAAGTCCTCTTTTTTCTTGAAAAGCAATAGCGAAGCAGCTAGATTTGGAAAACCGTCTTTAAAATATTCTAGCATATAAAAAGCCAGTAAGCCTAGAAATAAATATTTAAATATAATTTAAAAGCATAGTTTGGTGGCTACATTTATAAACATGCTTAGGACATTGATAAAAACTAACAAAGAATTTATTCCAGAACCATGCAAGTCTATCTTATCCCAAACCATATCATGACAGTATCAGAACCTAAAAGAAAGACTATATGTACATATAAATATATGCCTGGGCGCTTGCCTCAAACAAGTGCATTTATTCTTCATCACGCCCACAAACACGTATTTATTATGAAGGTACACAAAAACTTTCCTTCCTAAAAGCCTCACCGCATATGACTGAGCAAACGTCATGCCAGAAGTTCACACTATAAGTGTTTCCCATTAAAGTTCTGCACAAACAGTAATAAAACATCAGGCTGCCAAAATTTCTGAGCAGTGACTGCAGCTGCCCAGGGCACTGGAAGGATTTAACTGTTGCAGGTGAAACCTGCGCTGGGCTTTGAGGGAGATGACAGTGTTATACCTGGCCGGAGGCGACTCAGTCTCAGCTAAGTTCCCCCTTTGACGCAAGGCTGTGTTTGGGGCCGTAAATCTGCAGTTTCAACAGGATAAATAACCTAAAAGCTTTGTGATGGAGAGCACTCAGCGTGGCTGGGGGCTAACAGTTTAACTGGGACCACGCAGAATCCAGGGACGCCACATCCAAAAAAACAACAGGATATTTCTTTCCTCCTTCCCTGTGATTCTCACACGGACATGGGCTCTGTTTTTCACAGGACTTTGGGCACGGTGTGGCCATGCCTGCTAGGCTGGGTACCAGAAGTGACTAAGATACAGAAATGACAGATTTGGGGCTCTGCAATGAGCTGAGCTGCAGGAGAGACCCAAAGTTACAAAGAACAGCTACACAGGGGCTGCCTCCAGACAACATACGAGCAAGTACGCAACTTCATGCATCACCTGTCAAAAAAAAAAAAATAATAATAAAAAAGATTTGTTTACAGAAACTACCTTATATTAATTATTTCAATGTTTGTGAAATCCTGATATTCTGAGCTCCTTCAAACTGCGTCTAAAGCTGCAAGAATACCCAAGGCTTTAAAGCTAAGATTTGAGGGATCTTTCTCAAACGAACGTGCAAGTTAACCAAACTTGAATTATCACCGCACTGGCTGTTTATTGCTTTGAGGCACTCCAATACTGTATTTGGCCTGGCATCAAAAGAGAGCATGACTACAGCTGCTTTTTTCTGATTTAACTCACATCGTTAAACATTCAACTGAATGGCAGCCTGCTTGGTCTTGGAATAGAGAAAGGGCTAGAAATATCTCTCGCTCTCCCGAAACAGAGAAAATTCGTGCCTAAATAAGGTGGGTGAAGCTTTCATCTATAGCCCCTAAAGTTCCCCGGCACTGTTCACTTGGCAGTACCGAAGAGTGGGTTTGATATCGCTGGTGGTAGGCACAGGGCACTTCGGCAAAGCAAGTCCAGCTATCAGGGTCACCGGTGTGTGTGTGTGTGTGTGTGTGTGTGGTGGTGTTAAGTCCGCTCGAGCATCTGTTGGCAGAAGCAGCTCTCACCCAGTCAACCTTAAAATAGAAACATCCACTTAAATTATGCTACTGGGAATGTTCTAATATTTTTTCATACATTTCAAAACAGATCCGTTTATCCTATTAGTGCTGATCCAGCTTTTTTTTCCTTTAAACATACGTCAGCAAAAATAAATCTTTTCCTGTAAGCTCAGTACAGAGGCAATATTAGAAGAATCACAACTACATT
Organism: Rynchops niger; assembly: GCA_013400035.1. Lineage (NCBI taxonomy): Eukaryota > Metazoa > Chordata > Aves > Charadriiformes > Laridae > Rynchops > Rynchops niger. The sequence continues at coordinate 328,136 of VXBH01000764.1, read as the reverse complement.
ATTGATAATGATACAAGTCTTATTAAATCTTTTAAACTGTATATTATCTTATTCAAAGAAATACAGAGGTATTTCAACAGCAGACATAGCTATCCCTGTTAACCTTGCACCTTACTGGCGTCTGGTTTATATCCTCTTCCCGATCTGCTTTTTCTTTCTATGAAATAAAGCAGATGTCTCCCACAAAGTTGAAATCTTCTTAGCCAAAATACAGAAGCCAATCAAGTCTAATCCTTTCTCCCTCCCTCCCTCTTCACCCCAAACCCCTAAGAATAACTGCAGGTGAAGCCCACACGTATAAAACACCAGATGCTAGTCCAAATTACTTGTGGTTACCTGACCACGATGGAGTTTGTTCGTGTATATTCTTCTTCGATACGAAGCCATCTATGCCCCCTGCCCCTGGGCACGCTTTATTTGAACAATTTATTCTAATATTTGCGTGTGGAAGGGGGAGGGAAAGGAGAAAACAGCAGACCTCTTTGGAGACTTCCAGTACAAGCTTTGAAGAGACTATTTTTGATCTTCTGTTATTGTTGTATCTTGTTACACTTGTCACATCATCTTCAATAAGGTCAGGTTGTGTTCAACTAGGAGGCAAAACAGCATGCTGCTAAATAATACAGCTGCGCTCTTAAAACATGGGATTTGGCCAAATTTGTCTCAGTCTGGACATCAAGACCACAACAGAGTTTTCCTGTGACAAGCGGGCATCCCTGACTCCTCTCTGACGACCACAGGACAAATCTTGTATGCAAAGATTCTCGCTCAAAATCATCCCACCGTTGAGGGTTATGTCTTTCCTTGCACGTACAGTTTCTAAATTGTTTTGTGAAGTTTATAAATGGTTAAAACACGTAGGAAAAAAAATGCACACCAAACCATTCAAAAGGCTCAATCTAAATATTTGAGTTCTAAATTGCCTGTGCAAAATCAGAATCCATGTAATACTTCAGAGACAAATTAAGGAACCAAAAATATTGTAACTGTTGCACATTTTACCACGCACGTCAGCTAAAACTGCTCTCCGATTTGCCCCGAGTGTGGTGTAAATTACCATATAACATCCTTTTGACCACTGATATATTGTAATTCCATCAAACGAGCATTCAAGTTGAATGGCCTCTGGACTTTCTCAGTATTGATGAAAAAGCATTTGTTTCCAGGCACATACAGTATTAACTTATTAGTATTAACAGCGCAACATATAAGTGACAGTTGATTCTAAGAAAAGCTTACATCTCTAAAAACCTTCCATTTTCTTTAAAGCTTTAAAGAAAGCCCCTGTGCTCTGTGGCAACATTGATAAGGAAAAGGCTTTGCCTGTGAGGCTAAGCCCTCCACAGGCAGCAATTAGCAGTGACTGACAGACCTGAAATACCGAGGAGCCCAAGACGGGCATTTCTTTTTCTTTTCAACCTGTCCTGGGGTTGAATTTTAACTTCTTTCGCATCACTTTGTGGGGAGGGTGGTGTCTAGTGTGAATGATGCATTACTAGATCCCAAGACAATGCTGACCCACCAAACTGGGTCTGATTGAAGCGCTAGTCACATGTACGAAGATTTCAGATACAAGGGACAGAAACACAGTGGTTCACCATCAGAAAAAGGGTGTTTCTGTAAGGCGATCACTATCAACACACAGAGAGCTAACAAACACTCATGCTGCAAGCAGAAAGCATCCTTCCTGTTACACGTTCAGGGAGTTGGGATTGCAGATGTTTTCTCAGTGTCATGAAAGCAATCCAAAAAACATCCAATTAAACTAAAATGAAGCCTGGGCAACAACCCCCTGCAGAACACCACACACAAATCTAAAAGCACTGATGCGGACTCCAGCAATAACATACTATAATTAATTTAACACAAAGCATCCTATATACTGGGAGCAAGAGGGTACGGATCTCATTCTGTCTTTCTGTTCATACCCTTTGGTTCCATTCCCTGGCTGGAAAGGAGGGCTGCAGGGCACTGATCTGAACCCATCTGTGGCACGGCCTGATAAGCCATGTCCAGCCATCCCAGCTGGTAAGCTCACTCCCTCCGCCGCCGCGCTCTCCCGTGATCCTCCGCATCTTCATTCACAGCGCACCCTGCAACTGAAAGACCTTTCACTGCCTGCCCCAGCTGGCCTCTCTCTTTTGAATTCCCAACAAAACATCCCTCCCCCACCCCCCAAGAAGATTGTCATGATTAATCCTCCACTTGCAGAACTGCATTTTCTCTTCAATGAAATAGCAAAATTTCTTCCAGCCTGAATCATGATGTGATTGTACCATTTCCTGCTCACTCAAAACTGATCTTCACAGGTCCTGAGCATATGATCTAATTGGAAATCTTAATGAAAATACCACATTCGATTAGAACTGAATCGTTTCATAGACACAGACTTCCCCCACCGGCCCCAAACTAGCTTTCAAGGACCTAGACCTAAAGTATTTAAGTCAACAGGTCAGCAGCTAAGAAGAGGGGAGGGCTCAACTCAATTCTATACATTGTCCGATTTTGCAACTTGCAATGAAAAAGCTTGCCCTGCTTGCCATAGAGCAGGGACTTGAACTTTTATTTCCCAGCTCAGTAATGTAACTGTCCGTCTGTAGGGCTTATACATCTTCTGCACACAAAGAGACTTCTGTAGTTCACCGGAGGATGAAAGCCAATTGTGAAAGTTGGAGAGGCACTGTAAGGAATTCTCCTCTCACACTGGGTTTTGTGGAGCACCTCAGAATCCAGGTGTATTGCTTTAGAGCCGGAAGGGTTACATTACCGTCTCGTGTGACCTCCCGCATGATGCGGGTCACGGCGTTTCTCCCTGCTGAGCCTCTCTGTCTAGCCCAAATACTTGTGATTGCAATAGAGCATAAGATGCTATTTAAGTGCTTGCAGTGATGGGCAGTTTCGACACATCTACTGGCAAGTTGTTCCAAGGACTAATTACCTTCACTTAAAAATGTCTTGCATTTCCTGTTTGATCTTTGCTGACTTTAACTCACAGCCGCTGGATCTCATGTTTTCGCCTGCTAGCTTAAAGCGTCCTTTGCTCCAGACATCTTACCCCTCAGTGGGTACTTACAGACCATGATTAAATAGCCACTTAACCTTCTCTTCAGTAAGGTGAGTCCTATGAGAGCAGATGGTTCTGAGCACCTCTGAAAATTAGCACTGCAGCTATTTATGTCTGTAAATTGCCAGCCGATTGTTTCATAAAGGCGGTTATGGAGAGCTGCTGCCACCATCGACAGAAATTACAGGTGCTCAGCGGGGTCTGGCATTTGTTTTTCATACCCCAGTTCCTAAAGGCAAAGGACACAGCCTCCTGTGTCAGCTAGCCCTGACCAAACACAGCAAGAACCAACCTCTACCACAGGAGACGCACCTTTGACAGGGCAAAGTGCCTCAGGACTGAGACAGTGTGACAGACGTGCTCAAAACCTTAACCAAACTAGCAGTAGTTTGGTACAGCCTCTAAAAGAGGTAAAGGCCAGAGCTGTAGCCAGGCCAAGAACTTGTCTAGTTCAACCTGTTCTCTGAAAACCCACAAAGGACGGTAAGCATCAATACAGATGAGTTTGGAACACTAATCATGCGATTAACACAGAAATAATAGATGGCTTTTCCAAACTTCATTTATCAAAACAACCAAAGGAAGTTGTGGGTACAAGGAGTCCCACGCATGCTTTTTCCATCACATATAATTTGACTACGAGTCAATTACTCTATCCCATAAATGTGACAGCCTCAGTGAGCTTTCTTTGAGCTCTCCCTGCTAGGCAGTGTAGCTGCACGGCGGTGATCTCCCCTGGAGCTGGGACATCTCTCAAGGGTGCTCCTCGAGGCAGCGAGGCCTTTTACCAACAGCAGATGTCTGGTTAAGTGACTAATACCACTCGTAACCCTGCAGTACAACAATTTTGATTTTGCTTGTGTAACACAGATTGTATGTTGGATTGACGCTAATGCCCAAGTCTAAGTCTGGATCCAGCCGCATCGAGACTCCTCTCTGAGGAGTTTAGAAAGCACGGGGGTCTGTTCTGCACCTCGTGACTCAACAGGAGGGCCTCCCTTACCCTTTGTGTCCCCGGTCTCCCTGTGAATCTTTCTAAATGCAGTGTAACTCAGTTTTCCTTTGTATGTTTTCCCACGCAGTAGTGAATAGAGTGAACCTTGCCATTGAACTTTAAGTCCCATTTTTGCAACATCATATTAAAATCACTTTGCGATTTCCTCCATAAATAGGCTGGGGATATCAGTGTCAAATAAAAAATAATAATTAAAAAAAAAGTCCAAGTTCCTTTGCTACTCGTGCTGGCCCATACGCATTTTGCAGCTGCAAAGTATTCCCAATTAAGACCTCAAAAGCTCCAAATGAGGAATAAGTAGATGGCCCTGAGGAAAATCTTCTCATTCACACAGCACTAAAAAGATGGCCTTCTTACTAGGTAGTGAAGGAAACTGTATGAACTCCTGGACGCACAGGGATAGGACCTGGGAAGATTTTTGGGGTGTCAGAACCTACAGCTCTGTACCAGATGGAATATGTAACTTCCCGGTCACAGCAAATTCCATCCTTGAAAAATTTTTATCAATCAATGAAACCAAAAACACCAGACCGATTCCCCGGTTATTCTTCCCTCTGCTATTTTTGCTGCCTTGTGGGAAATAAGCCCAACGCTTACAGTTTTCTGACAAGTGCCTTAATAAACACGTGGGAAATCAAGGAGAGAGGACATCAGTATTGCCTACTTTAAACTGAGAACTTCCCTCCTGCCCCTGCCCTTTAAACTGCAGATAACCAAAGGCACAGAAAGCACATGAAATGTCAGAATACAGCCCATATTATTCTCATAATTGATAATGACTTCCAATGAACTGAATTCAGTTCTAATCTGAAAGTAACAATCTTCTTACATCCCATGAAAGGAGAAAGAGGGCTGCAGCTTAAACCCACCCCGCCGAGAGAATATGCATACAAGTGTGCATACATGAAAGGGACAAATGAGACCAGAAGACAGAGAAGAGACAGAGGGAGAAAACGTGAATAAGGAGGAGGCAAGCTACAGGCCTGTGAAATACTCTCCAGGTTTCCTGCCAGTAAACATCAATTGAATACAAAGCTACTGAAGTATAATTACCTCCTTGTCAATCCTGACATTCACATTTTTCTAACTCTACAATGACAATCACTTCTTTCGACACTCCTTAATAACAATTAATTTACTTACCCTTTTGCGGATGTGTAGGATTGTCAATAACTTCACATCCTTACAGCAAAATGGGAAAGCTACGGATCAGACACAGCTACTGAAACCAAAGCGGATTTCTGAACAGCCAGAATTTTTCAGAGGACGCTTTCCACGTTTTTCAAACACAGGAGCATTTTTTAAAAAGTTACTCTATTCATGACTTTCTCTCAGATTAATGAGAATTGGAAAAATTAGTCCTCGAAAGGCAAAGGCCATTATGGACAAAGAAGTCCAAAAGACCCCTCCCCTGCATTTGGTTTCAAGCAGCTTAGGCAGAACTTTTCACATATATATGCACGCATAAAGAATACAAGACAATCCGGTTATTGTCCCAGTCTTTAGCACTGACAGGTTGCACGTCTTGGGCAAGTCACTTAGCATAGACCTGCTTATTTTTCTAATAAATGAAACGCTATAATGGTATTCACCTTCTTCAAAATACCAGCAAGAGTAAGGAAAGAAAAATCCAATACGGTGCTTTACGTAGCACCAAGTCCTACTGATCAAGTCACAGCAGCAATAGGATATAACGCTTGCTGACGCTTTCTACAGTCCTTCTGAGCTATGATAAACATGATTAAAAGCAAACTACTTTGAATAAGAAAGATTAACATCACATTCTTAAGTATAGCACAGTTCTGTGACCTGCTGCCGCCACCCCCTTTTTTTTTTTGGTTGAAATCAAGTTCTAGTCCTTCTGACAAGGCATCTTCAAAATACAAACCCAGTGAACAGACTACATGGGACAGAGTTGGCTTTTGCTAGTTTTTCTTACTCCTTAAATACTGTAGAAGCTCCTGCGTTCACACAGCACAAAAGCGTATTTGACCACAGAAGATGGTTGTTCACCGAGGAGCTGCCCCAGTTGGATGCAAAGGCAAAGGAAGGGGTGTACCAAGTAACGAAATGAGACAAAAGTTAAGCCAGATACAGAGGAGAGTACATATCAAACCTTTTTGTGATCACCATGAACTCAGAAAGTGAGTCTGTATGCAGCCAAATAAAGAAAAAATATGAAAATACGAATTGCACCTTAAAAAACCCAATCTTGTTATCCAAAAATATTCGGTCCTCAGTCCACGAATTATCATACACGGCCCCATGCTCTAGCAGCAGGATAAGGACCTAGGATGAATCGTGATCTCATTATAATTATTGTGCTCTCAATTCTATCAAGTCTCAGGAGGCATATTTAGACCCTTAATGAACAACTGTCAGTACAAGCTAGAGAAATACTAAAACACCTAGCCAGCTCTCAATGGACCATATCTCTGTCAGTGGTTCATCAGGAAAAAAACAACGCAATCTTTGCTCTTGCTGCTAAACAGGCCCCTGGCAGGGTCATATAAGAGACTCCTCATGTTAGAAGTTTAAGAAGTTTCCAGAGGATTGCAGGGAAAAGTCCCTGGGAATAGCCCGTCCTCATAACCTGACGAAAAAAAAAAAATCTTTAAAATCCCCCTCAGAAAATTATTTCTACTCTTGATGCACAGCTCCAGAACTTGTTTGCCATAGAGATGGGCCTGATTGTCGGGAATACTGAGCAACCATCAGTGCTCAGCATCTTCAGAAACACAATACTACATTGTTGGGAAAAAAGCTTTCAATACATCTCACAATCTCTCTGCATCCTTCATTTATAACACCTAAAATAATAACGCCAATTAATAAAATCCTTATGAGAGCAGGCGAGCAACGTTGTGCAACAGTACATAATTTCAACTTTAGTCTTGCAGTGAACTCCCACAGGGAAGAACTCTCTTCTCTGTGTAGATGTCAGAGAGAGAAACCTAAACAGTTAAGTATTACCCAAAAGAAATAAGAAATGTTAGGCTTTTTCTATTAAAGATCTGCAACCAGTTCTCTCACCTTGGACTCACGTTCTTGTTGAAGTCAACAGTAAAACTCCCATTGACTTCTGCAAGAACAAGGTCACGGTCCTTCTGTGCTGCTGACTGGGTGATAGCACGGTCATAGGTCCTGAATTTAAAGAAAGAAAGAGAGAAATCAATAAAAGCAGCCTACAGCTGTCTGGTTACATCTCCCCAGCTACCTACAGGCTCGCATTGGGGACTTTCAGTAGTTTTTTTACTTTCTGGACAAGAGGTTCATATGAGAGTAGGTCATATGTTTGGCTTTATCTGGACTCTCCAAGGGGTTGTAGCCAAAGGACCACTGAGACAGACAGGACTCGCCAGTCTCTGGGTGCCCCACTGATGAGGCTGTTCCTTGTATATTAAATGCAACCCACTGTGAACATGCAGACAAATATAATGCTCTCTTTTATGGAGCAGCTAACATCAACAGTGGTGCCCCTGCACCACATGATTTTATCCATCAGGGAAGTCCAGCCCAAACACTTCCTATGTTGCACAGAAGAGGCATAGGAAATCAGACCAGATGACTACAATGATTTTGGTATCTGCTTCCATTCATGCAAAACTAAGCACAAAGCTTGCCCTCAATATGTCCAAATACAACCTTACCTTTTAAAAAACAAAAAAGAAATGAAGGCCACCTGCATGAGCATTCATAGGAAAAAATGCAGGTCCTCTCAATAAATATACACACGCATTACGTTCACACATATACAAACATTCATAGATAGGGGGATCTTAATCTTCTGCCTCACAGAGAACTGAATTTAATTTATGGGAATTTCTCTTTCATTCAAACAGTTTTAAAAATCCCTCATTACATTTAGTGTTTCCTTTGCTTGGCATCAAAAGGAAATATTACAAACCCAACGACTAAGAACGGTGCTGACTGCAATCTAGAGAAACAAATGGATCTTTTATATTACCAGCATCAACTATCCCTCACCTAAAAAAACCAACTGCTTAACAAATGAGTGCTTAAGTGTGCTTTTACTAAGCTTTAGCATAAACCACGTTGTGGTGCATTCAGTAAACTTTGCACTTGGATTTTAATTAAAGCCACCAGCCTCTAAACTGCATTGTTTCTCCTCCCCCCCAATATTTGTCAGCTTCCTCTCTCCACAGCTTTAAGCTAAGAGGCAGATTTGTCTGAAGCTACAGCCAAAGCCAAAAACCAAAGCCAGTTCCATTTCCTAGGATGGCTATGAACAGAATTTACAGCAAGGAAATACACCCATGCGCATTATGGATGACCTTGGGAGCATCAGTTCATTGACTACACTTCTGGCAGCGGAGAGCTGGATCATCAAAAATCCTCCAGAACATGGAAACACACGCAGTGTTGGCAGCACGACAGCGATCCAACACACTCAGCAAAGCAAGGTTCAGGGAAAGGAAAAAAAAAAAAAAAAAGAAAAGCTCATGCATACAGTCAAAAGCAGCCAATTGTCTCTCATTCAGCTTTACAAACTGGCAAAACATACAACATTTACCTGCTGGATTTTTCCTTTCCGAGAAAACTTGCCCCAGAAGTAAAGTACTGCAGGTATAAATACAATTACATAAACCATGACAGATAATGGAGGGTAGTTTCAACAAAATGTATTGGCTTATCTGGAGAAATTTTGCCCCCCAAAAGCACCCTTTTTCTAACCGTAACAATGACATTCTTACAGCATTAAAAAAAAGATGACAATACTATATAAGTGTTTACAAAACATTATCCCCCAGATAATTCACGGCAGACTAACAGAGAAGCAAAACTTAAGTGACTTGGACAACACTAACTGCAAAAGCTATCCACATTAAAGGCAGCATTCAGAATTTTAAATAAACAGTTACAGAAGCAATTTGGGAAAAATCTATCACGTTGGGATACACTAAGAATACAATCCTTTAACTAATTAGAAACAACCCATTTGATTCTTTTGCAAACCTATTAATTAAATGTTAATCATCCAAGTAACAAACTGTTTGCATATTTGTCAAAAGCTGTAATATACTGCGCAAAACGTCAGAAATTCCATATTAGCAATACCCATCAAAAGACTTGAACTTTCAATCAAACACTGTCTACAGAGGAGCAATGAGGCAGATTACGCAACGCTAATTTAACGATCAATCCTTGTCATTTCGGGATGACAGTACTATTTGGAAAAAAAGCAAAAGGAAAATGGATTAAAGTGCTAAAATAAAGACGCTTTGTTCATCTGAATAAAACATTTGTAACTGGTCTGAGAGGTTACTTTCATTTGCAGCCAGTTTGATTTGCCACTCATCTTCCTTTGGGAATCATTCTGTTTCAAGTGCATTAAGAGATGATTTATTTGCATAAGCCAACAGAGGGTTATTCTTTCCTCAAAAAAAACAGAGAATGATATTGCCATACAAATGAAAGAAAATGTTAACAACTCCTGAAAGTTCTCACAGGTGATTAAAGGAATCATGCCACATATCACAAAATAATTAGCGCCAACCTGGCATATGTTACATTTTAGGCATAGTTGAGCTTTTGCACTGTTTCCCCAGCTACTAATAAAATTTTTTTTTTGAAGTCACATTAGAAATATTTGATCTTCAGAAGCATGTTTCAGACTAAAAGCAGAAATTACGACCCCTCATTTAAGCCCTTTTTTATATATAATTAGGAAATAAGTAGCATCCCTACACATTTATTTTGTCATCCATCTTAAGCAAAGGCGAATCTAAAGATGGTCTTCGGTATTTCGTCATTCCTTATTTCTGGGCGCAGAGTTGCCTCGTGGCAAGGCACAAAGGTACTTTTCACAAATCTACTGTTGCCATGCCTCCTGTCTGTGGATGTCACTATTGCACTTTGTAATTACAAATATTAAGGGTGACATTCCATCTCCTGTGGCGGAGGATACTTCCGCAGCAGCCCCCAGCGCAATCTGGTTTCCCGGAGCAGACCTGGGCACACTCCCATTCACATAATGGGAACATCAGGTATTTGCCCCGTGCCAAATAGGCTTTGAAGGTCAATTTAACAAAAACATTGACCCAGAGCTTTCTACCCCTCTTCCTCTCACCTCCCTGTACCATCGCTTCTTCGAAATGTTTTCGTGCGCTTCAATTCCATACCTTTCACCCTTGTAGCCTACAATCACACGTTGCGAACTGCACAGCTAGAGCACAGTGTGACCATTAGCTTTACCACAGTGCCATCCATCCCCCTATTCCTATATCCCACACCCCTCCAAAAAAACTCACCTTACCAAACAAACCCTCACCAGCGGCAGCGAAAGGTGGCTTTTCAAGCACATCCGGAAGGTCCACGTAGGGAACGAGCTCCAGAACCAAAGGCCTTGATAGAACAACACATTACAGAGCCCTCACACGCTCAGAACAAAAATCAAAACCCAAACGCCATCCAGCTGACGTACTTCTGCTGGATAATGTAATAAATGTAATCATTTTTGGAGGTAAAGGGAGGGATTACAAGAACATTGCAGCACTACCTAAATGTTAGAAGCTGAGAGAAGCTCCTTGAACTTCATTGGGAAGTCTATGAATGGCAGAATACAATGCTGTGCACCACAGTACTATTAATCTTCAACCAATAATCAAACTCCTCTCTTTTCTAAAGGCGCTGGCAATTCTTTTTCATTTTTCCATACCACCCAGGCTACCACTCCTTTCCTGGTAAGCCCAAGGAATTGGGCTCCTCCTTTCAAGTAAGGATTTCTTTATGGTATAAACCTCAAGGTAACACCCCCTCAACTTTTGGGTCCCCGACCAGAGAGGTATCATTGCTGGCTTTCTTTGGGTTTTATAAGAAAAAGGCTATCTGTTACCCACTAATTTCTCTAGGGCTGTTTTCCACACTGAAGAACAAAACATATATTTTATATTGTTTCCCCTCCCTTGCCAGGCCACATTACAATCAAAAAAAAATTGGGAGACTGTAGCGAACAAGTAAGAGCTTAGCCTAAAAATTTTTAAAGCCCAATTTCTTTGCAACTAAGAAGAAAAAAAAAAAAAGAAAGAAAAAGGGGCAGGGGGATGAGAGTATTAAAAGTCACAGTTGCCACCTCCTAACTCACCCGAGGCACAAGCCAGAACAATTATAGAGAGACATATGTTGATGGCAATAAGACTATTACTTACATTCTGTGCCTATTTTAAATATTGTGCTAGCAGCATGTTGCTTAGAAATTTAAAAGCCCACAAAATTTAGTTTCTGAATGCGTGAACAAAGCAGTGCATGTGGAGGAAAACGGAACCCAAACATTTATTTGTTTTCATATTTAATACCTATAATATTATGTAATCGAAAAATTATGGTTTAGAGATAGTAGTTTGACGCTGCAACCAATAAGTAAAATTTGGCATTGAGGATGACCATTTACTTGCTGAAGTCTGATTGTATGCTAAAATATGTAGGTGCATCACAGCTTATCTTTTAAAGATAATATACTGCACACATAAATGCAAGTGCCGGATCTAATTTAACAAGATTGGTGGTTATGAACACATGGACACCAAAAGTCCAGGATGAATGCTAAGTTACAGTCCAAGGCAGTTCCAGCTGGCTCAACGTTTCCTCCCCAAAGTGCAGTTGCTAGTAAAATCAGCATAGAAAGCTTGATCATAACTACAGCAAATGCTTGTTTTATATTTTACTCTTTCCTAAAGTAGTGCAAGGAACTCTCTTGAAAACATATCAGCTCAGCAGCATCCTTTCAGCTTTCCTCGCTACAGGAGCAATTTGCCTATCAAAATACAACCGGTGGAGCAAGCAGCCAGTGGGTCTGCAGATAAAGTCTGTGGCTGAATTTCATCTCATTTTTATTCTTCAATACAGCACATATGTATGTAAAACAACGAGGTGAAAAACTACTGCAACAGGAACTCATGTAAGAGAAGAATGCATTCTTGTAGCAGTAAAAACGTATTCAGGCAGTAGTGAAAGAAGCACCAATTACTCATGTAACAGGCATAACACACTAACTTGTCTTAGTGTAATGAATAATAATTAATTTGCATATTGGGGTCCATATTGAAGCAAAATTCTAGACATTACAAAAGACACACTGCCCAGCAAAATTGATGTCACATTGATCTTCTATTAATTCTTCTACTGCTTTAAGAAGCTATTCTTCTATTGCTTTGAGAAAAGCAATAACTGACCAGTTTACATTTAAGGTTTCTTTGTGGGTATCACTATAGCTGTAAATTGCAGCAAGTCTAGCATTAAATGAATCACAGCAACACAGGCCAAGTTGCAATGGCTGATCTTTGGTATTGGCTTCTGGCTGTTTCAATACATTAAAAAAAAAAAAAAAAAAAAACCCCCAAAAAAAACCCCCAAAAAAACCCAAACAAAAAAACCCCAAAAAACCAAAAACAAACAAACAAAAAAAACCCCACCAACACACCTTATTTTAGAAGCATTATGATACTATTGCAAGACATCCATATTGCTAAAAAAATCACCAACTCCTCAAGGATTTGGTACCTATAAAACAAATTAATTACATTTCACGCTTACACAAGAGACCCTTGTGAAATATGGCCTAACCCAAGTTTAACAAAAAAAAGTTAAATATTTATAAACAAGACACATTAAAAGCACAGGAAATCCTTATAGAAGATATACTCCAGTATGACTGACTATTCACGTATAAAGCATGACAGACGATGGAAATGAATAAAAAGTAAACAACATACTCCATTACTCCCAACATCTGCAAAGCCTATTTTAAACTTCCTAAATTACACAGATGTAACAGCATGGAGCTCTTAAGCCTCGAATGCATATTGATGAGATCACATTTCTGTTTCTGTGATCCTGAAGTGAACAATTAAAGAACATACATTTCTCTACCGCAACTGAACCAATCCAGAAGGTTGGTATTTCTATGTGCAAGGCCGTCTGACATGCATCTCAGAGACAAACGAGCAGCTTGCCAGCAGTTCACAAGGAATGCCTCATTTTATTTTTTTAATAAAACAAAGCAGACTGTGGCTAATTTGAGAGTATTACAGAGGTGCCATAACAAATGCTGAGATTTTTCTTCTTTATGATACACATCACCTCACATTAACAAGGGTAAGAAAAGTCTACATAAACAATAAGGAAGATCCGGAACTAAACAAATGACACCAGTTTCAGCTCTGGAAAAAATACCAAGAGATACCATCTCATTTTAACCCCAGGTTTCTCTCCCACCAGAGCCTGTGTTCTGGACTGTCCTGTCCACTGTCCTCCAAGACCAAATCTCCCATTCCTGCCCAAACACTGCAACACGGCAGGAGATGAACAGGAACGGACGATCTCTGTAAGCTCTAACATGATCATACCTGCACAGGTGAAAGAGTAAATCCTGCAGCTAAAAACCAGGGCAGACCCTGATCAAAAATCACCTATGAAAAACATGCAAACACACTAACCCCTGCATGCGTCTTCTGATTGGGGTCATTAAAAGCCGAGGACTCCAAAAAAACCCACTGCTGTTATGACAGGGACACTACCACAGAGAAATAACTTTGTTTTATTGCTTTATTTAAAAACAAACAAAAAAAAAAAA
>VXBH01000764.1:226894-314402 GCA_013400035.1 Rynchops niger | reverse complement strand
CAACAACAAAAAATAAAAACCAACCCAACAAAACCCAAAACTTTTGGTCCTAACAATGTTCAAATGAGAGCAAAGCATGGCTTTCACTGCAAGTACATTCCTTCCTCTTTTGCAATTCCCCTGATGTGAAGTCTAAAAGAAAATGAGCTACTGAAAGAGAAGGTGACATGAAAGCAAATCAATAAGAAAGAGAAAACACTGTCAACTTATACGTTCCTTTGTAATAGAGTCCAGAGCCAAGCACTGCACACGCTGTCCTGCTAGGAATAGAAGCAATGGTAAGCAGCATCTTAAAGGAGGAGGGAAAATCCTCAGTGGAAACAATTTTTTGGAAAGCCAAGGGTTCAATACCATGCACTAAGATCACTGAAGTTAAAACGCGCCTGGAGGTCTTGATGAAACAAAATCCTACTGAAAAGGCAAAAATTCCCTATTTGTCTGTAGTTTGAGGCTCTGGGGTTTTTTTATTGTTTCGAGAAAGCAGCAGAGTAGTGATATATTGGCATCAATAGTCACAGAGCCGAATTAAGTGACTACATTAATACTATTACAAATAGGCGATATTATGCATTACAGTTAAAGATCAGCACAACAGCTTTTTAATAGTTTTATAACTGAGATCCAATGACAACTTTGATTGGCAACACAAGTGAATCAATTTTTTTATCTAAATAACCCCCTTTCCATCATAATCATTGATTCAGCTCAACATCGCTCCAAAGATAGATCATACCAACATTAACAGATGATGACGGCACTTTTGCTTATGAAGTACTTACCTCTGCAAGCCTTTTCACTTACAAGGAAACGAAAAAAAAAAACCCCAAAAGCTAATCCACTTTTTCTGTAAGAATCACTTCAAAATGGAATGTCCAAATATAAGAAAATTCAGTATGTTTTTAATTTAAAAAACAAGACTGGAACCTAAAGTTATTTACTAACAATCACTAATATTCTTCATTACAACAGATATTTTAGCACTACAAAGGACTTAGTGCCCACGGAATGCTACAGGACTCAGCAGTCAAAGTCCAGGGCAGTAAACATCATCAAACACCCTTTTAAACCAGTGAAAGCGGGCTCCTCTCTTTGTGCGAGCCTTTGTTCAGTGCTTCTGTGCGCTGTTTGTGTCTTAAGTGTAATGCTACTATAAGGTCATTGTTAGCATCAGATCTCTAATGGCCTGACAGAAACAGTTTTCAATTTCATCGTGGATTATTATTTGGAAAACATTTAGGCAAATATAATGAGCCCAATAGGAGGCTCAAAATCTAACAGATCTGCCTTTTCAAAATCTTTAGCTCAAAGCTACCTCGTGTTACACTTTTCACTCTTTTTTTTTTTTTTTGAATGGTTACTCATTTTTCCGTACCCCATTTCTATCAACAGATTTTTCCCTTTGTAAACAAGGAAGCTGCTGCTTCCTTAGAAAGTGACCTTCAAGGCTAACAAGAAAACCCACAGCTACTAGACACACAGGAGGGACACTCATTCAAGTATACGAGTACGCGCAAGTTCTTCTTTCTAAGAGACATCTCAATATTGTAAACACCAATCACAGTTGCGACAAGGCTTAACAAAAGCCAACACATAGGTTGACAAAGCCTTCCAGAGAATCCCATACTGTATCATTCCTGCTCTAGATCCTGTGGGAAGAGGCACACCAGTATCATCATAGAACTGTTTGGGTTGGAAGGGACCTTGAAGATCATCTAGTACCAATGCCCTGCCCTGGGCAGGGACACCTCCCACTAGACCAGGCTGCTCCAAGCCCCATCCAGCCTGGCCTTGAACCCCTCCAGGGATGGGGCAGCCACAGCTTTTCTGGGCAACCTGGGCCAGGGGCTCACCACCCACACAGAACTTCTTCCTAAAGAATTTCTTCTTCATGACTCCAGTCATCAGGTTCATGTTTGACACTTCAAGTGTTTTTGACCTGTTCTCAGCTACAGAACAGGTCACCATGTCACAAACAGGTGAAGGTCAGGAGCCAAGGACCAACGCAAAGATAATGCATCTGTGAAGTATGCTCAGGTGAAAAATGTGATTGTGAAATGTAACAGCTTTTTTGTTCTCACAACTATTTCATGAAAGTTCTTCCTAAATATTTTCTGGGTGACTTGATATTAAGTACATTGTTTTAAGGTGTGCACGAAGGCAGTGTGATCCTTCTGCTTCATAAACCCCCCGCGTGTATGTGTTCCTGAGTACCAACGTACTCTGACATACTCGAGAACAGGTCTGATTGTATTTCCAAGGCCTGTAAGAAGCTGATGAACATTAAGTTCACTGGTAACAACAGGGAAGTGAAAATGCAAGAAGAATGATTCGATATACAGAACTAATAGTGTTCAAAAAAACGTCATTAGCCTTATAACATTACTGTCAAGGGAAACTATGAAAAATCAAGAGATACAAGTGGACTTGCTAATTTAAAAGGAATTAAAATTGCTGAATAGAGCGCAGGGAGAAGAGATGTTTTATTTGTTATCTTTTTATTTCTTTTACATATTTGATTACACGAGTAGGAGCCTATAATTGAGATAGTTTCATGGGCAAATTAGAGACTAACATTTTGTTCTATAAATCAAGCATCTCACATTAGTGTGGAAATTACTTTTATATTTTAATACAGTCTGTACTGCCAAAGAAATACCATCTTGCAAGAAATTCAGGGGCCACAGAGTCAGTGCTGCTTTTGCAAAAAGTGACTTCCTGGTAATCTTCAGGAATTAGTTACATCTGTAAATACCGCTTCAAAAACCCCAAACCTAAAACTTGTAACACAGGATGTCCACTGGAAATATCTGCCAGAAACAGCAAACAATTAGTTTAAAAGGCATAGTAGTGACCAGGAATTAGAAAACCTAAAAATTTAAACACGGATGGTAGGGTGTCCTGGGTTGTGATGACACAATGTGCCACAGTCATTTTTTTTTTTTTAAATGAGGGTAATGTATTATTATGGATTTTTAGAAAAAACACACTTAAGACCGACATCCAATTATGCTTTCAAAAATGTAATTACAGGATTTCCACGTGTAACAAGACAGGTGGTATTCCTTCCAAAAACGAAGCCAGCTTTGGCACATTCATTTCTACTCCCCTGTAAGCATAGTTATTGGAATTAAACCAAAATGAGGACATCAGAAACATCAGTCTTGTAGTGCCACCAACATGACTAGTTCCCGTGAGCTACGGGAGCTCCCTAGGCCAGGCAGGAACCCCTGGCAGGGCTCACCCATAGGACAGGGACCACGTGTGGGCTCAGCCATCACCACGCTTTCACACCGGGGCTGCCGCTGCGTTCCCCTCTTTACCTTTCCTGCTGAGCTGTGGCACAAGTACGACACTACTAGTTCGTTTACAATGCGTCTGTCATGAACCGAGCCTAAAATGCAAGCAACAGCAACTTTATTCGCACTTACTGATCCCAGGGGTGATAAACACGTTTGTTTACCTCTGCGCGAGCAAAGCTGGAGGTAAAAGGAAAACTGATCAGACTGTTAAGTGGCTGAAACTCGCATTAAAAATCAAATGATAATATAATCCCAGGAAACGGCCAGTATATAGAGATCGAAAGTGCTGGAGTACCCAGGACCACGTTGGCATCCTGCCAACAGCCTGAGGGTCAAAGCTATTCTGCATGCGTATTTACATAAATTTACATCTCTCTTGCATAACAAGTAAACATAGTATTAAATGCACCTTGTAGAGGGACTGTCCTGAACTACCTCATCCACTCCTGCAAGAGCACAAGGCTAGCAACCCCCTGCTTTATTTTTAACTTCCCATATAATAACTAATTTGGTTTTACAATGCAAGCACATGAGAAGTCTCAGGTCCTCAAAGTTACTCCTCAGCTAACAAGGTTGCGTACAAGTGGATTGGTGCAATGAATAGGGATACACTAATTTCTTTTACTAGGAGCACAGATCCCTTTCTCCTATACATGGCATTAAGGAAACTCTCAACTGCTTTTCTCCTTTACTCTTTCCTAGGGCTCTTCCCACATTCAGGTTGCAGATTTAGACTTTCCCTTCTTTTTTATAGAAGGGGTCAAGGATCTTCTTATCAACATTCAGGATGAAAGGAAGAAAAAAAAAAATATGGAAAAACTTTTTATCCATCCTGCTACGCGTAGAAACACAAACCTTACTATGGTATTGATGGTCATAGACAACCATATATATGTGTACTGGGACAGCCAGAAAGCATTTCCACAGTGAGAGAGGAAAAAAAAGTAATCACAAACACACTTTCCTGGAATAAAGATGTGGATGTCCCCTCACGTTATGACACATAAGCACAATCAACTCCTCTGCAGCTACAATCTGAGTAATCCCTTTCAACGGGTTTTGTGGAATGTTTTACTTTATGAAACTCCCAGAGTCCAAGTATGTCAAACTGAAAACTATGCAAAACTGTGAGTTCTATTACCATTTCAGAAACGAACTAAAACTGAGCTATGCATAATATTTTCTTTAAAAAAAAATTACTTTGTGACATATTTTAGACTTTCCTCTCAATTCATCTCTCATATTATACTCTTCAGCCATAGATTGGGTGTTTTGTAAAGCTGTCCAACTAAGTCAGATGGAAATTCCAAACCTATAAAAGTAACGCAATGCCTTCTGACATTATTGCAAAATAGGAGCTAATTATCTGGAATGAGAGAGCGCAAAATTGCACAAACTGCAAAAGACAGCAGGGGATCTACAGTAAATATGCTTTGGACTATGCACACCAAAACCTGGACTTCAACTATTATTTCTTCCAGTTTATGTGTTTGGGGAATATCTCCAAATTCTAGTATTTCAGAAACTTTTAGGTATGATTAAAAATTGTAATCCTGGAGGAGGATCAGACTGCTGTTATAGTACAGAAATCAGATTTCCCAGTGCCAGGTCAGCCCTCTCTGAACCCATTCTGCCTTCTGTCCCAGAAAAACAGGCACCAAATGCCAAACCAGCATTATAGCCTTCAGGATATTAAGCCCAGACTATAATTTCTGCCTTCTTACTTCCCCGCCCCAGAATTCTGTCTGATTTTGTTCAGAGATTCTTTTGAAAAGCTGATGTTTTCACACCGCCTTCCACTTTGCAAAACAGTCGAGTGACTGAGTCAAATCTCTTCAGAAACCCTACAATAACAAACTATAGGCACCGGACAGAGGTTGGGAAACTTTGTAGAGTAACAGATTTCACTTTAAGCTTCCAGAGAGTTTGACTAAAACCAATCAGGTTTTTTTTGTTTGTTTGTTTTTTCTCCTTAATTTTTTTAAAGACAGTTTCAGAAGTGATGTGTAATAGAGTAATTCAAATACTTTGCTTCTCTGAACTGACTGCTGCTGGGAAATGAAACCAACACATCTCCGTACAAAACCACATGCTTTGCCATACATTTCCCCCATCCCTCCACTCATTCTCTTCTCATCTGTCCAGCTATACAGCTCATCAGCATCAACTGCCAATTTGTACCATCATAAACTCAAGCTGTATTACTTCAGCAAAGTTTATAAATTCCTTATGCTTCCTTATAATCTCTGCAAAGAATTAAAATGAGATTTGTCTGGACAACTATCACATTTACCATGTTAGCCCAGTTCTGCACGAGACTGCAGCTCATCTTTTCACTTCCAGTCTTGTATTTTAAACCAGAGAAGATGTCTTAATGCGACTGCATAGTCTCACAAACGCAGCAGCAGTGACGGCTTTATTTTCCTTTATGTCAGTCTAGGTAAATAACATATAATCTGGGTACTTAGTTTTCTTCTGAACGCAATGCAAGGAAAGGAAGGGGCGGGGGGGAAATATAAATCCTTGAAATTTTGATTGATTTTCTTCTGCTACTTGTATGTACATGGCAAGAGACACAAAAGGCAAGCTCACTGGAATTTAATCTTATTATGATCCGTTTCCACCCATACTTCATATGCCTGGATGTTAAACAGACACTTATCCAAGCCGTGTCAGTGCCCTGCAGTCCATCTGCACTTCCAGAAGCAGCAAATAAAAGAGCCCAGGCTCCCCAAGAAGCCAGACTGGCCATGCCATTGTCACCAACAGCAAAGGCGATGCTGGCTGAACTATACCGATGCAACGTGGACAACCTTATTCTTCCACCACCCAAGCTGCTGAAGTGCTCGAGATCCACCTGAAGTATTTTTATCACTGTCTTGGGGGAGTTATCGTAGAATTACAGATCATGTTTGAGAATTAAATATGGCACAGCCTGACTGGCATAAAAGCCCAACAGAGTGTTTGGGGAATAGTTTGTTCTTCTAATGTTGGTATTCTATTATTTGGTTTTGGCAACTCAACACCACAGACAAGTTTCATCTTATTCAAATTGTCTTGAGAAGCTTAATAACTCTCTTTATTTGGCATATCTTTTAGAAGAAAAAGAAAATAGATACATTATTTGTAAAGCAACATATGTCTGACAACTTTGATCTGTGCTGACGCAATACCCTTCAAGCATAAAAGCAGAGCTGTTTAAGAGTAGTCGTCATCATAGGAATATATACTTTCTAGCAGCTTTTTGAAAATACATTTCTACTCAATTAGCACTTGCAGTGATATCTAATTTTAGATATTAAAGCACTGAACTTTCTGCTGTCATCCTTTCATGCCACAATCCTCTCCAATTAAAAGAGAATTTATTCAAAATATTTCCCTAACACGTTTTATGTATTTTCTCTGCTTAAAGCTACTGGCTTGACAACATAAATACACAACAGAGAGGCTGAAACACAGGTTAAATTCCTACAGAAAAGTGAAATCACAGAATGATGTGGGTTAAATGTACACTATAGAGCTCTAACACAATAGGACACACATTATTGCTACCAATTTGGTTGTCTTGAGGCAGGAACTAGTTATGCAATTCAGCCCTAGGATGGCTGTTTCAGGAGTTCTGACTATATTTAGTCCAACATCAACTTTGAATTCTTCGTTATGCAGCTGTATTTATATTAGTCAAAATGAGATATTTATGGTTAAGGTTTTCTGGGGTATTTTTTAAATGCTGTAAAACCACATGCTAAACAACACATATTCCTGTGGAGGATAGAATCCAGCCACACGTGTGCTTGGCATTCAAGTTTACACAGATGCTGACCCTTCATCTGGGTTACGCTTTGTCTTTCAGTTTGATCATGCAGACTGTTTATATGAAAAACAAAAAGCATTTAAAAAAAAAAATCCAGATAAATTTCTCCACTATCTGTGGCTATGTAGTTTAGGTATGGTGCAAATGAAGTTCATTGTGAATACATACAAGATCAAGAAGCGCTTATGAAAAACAGAAGCAGATCAGCGCTTGAAAAATCCTGGGGCCCCAGGGGGCTTTTGTGTGGGTCAGAAGATTGGTGAATTGAACACTTCAGAACAATCACTTCTTTCCCAGCTGCAATTAAGTTTTCCCCTTAAAATTCAAACTTCAGTCATAAAACCTCCTAGAGCCCATAGAAAAGTCTAAATTGAAATCACAAAGACAAGACATATAGGAATATGTCCTTATTATATCACATTCTTTTTTCATGCAGTGTGTATGTATGCATGCAATTTTACAAGTGCGTCATGCTACCCTTCTAGTAACTGGGTAGAGACACAACATTTTTTTGTTGCTAACTCTGGGTATCATCTTTCCGATCTCTTTTTATCTCCATACTTTGTTACCTGCAATATTGAAAACAGAGAATTCAGTAGCATTACAGGAGACAAGCTATGTTGCGTGATCAATTTGAAAGAGAACAAAAACATCATTTTTTTAATTTTTATGCTGATGACAAAAAGGCTCCTCTGACAGTTCCTTGCACTTTGCCACCTTTTTCTGACAGGCTGCCATAGAGTTTCCCCCATGTGGCATCTCTTAGTTGATGGACATCTTCCCTAATCAACTTCAAGCCCTGCTCTCAGAATTAGCCTCTGATTGTTCAGTCAAGTTTGCAGAAAAGCTACTCCATCCTTTTGCATATACAGTGAGACTATAAACCCAGAAGCACATCTCTGAGAAAGCACACCTGATTCACTCATCAGTATAACTGACTTGCCTGGAATTGGTAGATGCCATGTCAGTTTTTCCTGTATTACACGCCAGGAAAGTCAATTATATTTCTAAAGGGCATCATTCCCATAGTCAAATTCTTTACATTCTGTAAGCCACATGTTCACGAGTGTGTAACAAGTAGCAGAAATTTGCATCCTCTCTACAGCTGCCTTTTAGCTATTTTCAAAATTTCTTTGGAGTTTACATTGTTTTACTGTACCCAGTGAAACACTATAATGGACTTTAATTGCATTTGCCTTTCGATACACATTATGATCAAGTAGCACTTTCACATTGATAGTTCGGAAGTTTTGGTTTTCCAGTCATTACATGCTCAAGCCTGTTTTTCCCAGAGCAACCTTAAGTATTCAGTTCCTACTTTCGCAGACATCCCAGAACACTTGAGTTTGACTCCCCACTAACACTTAATTTTCCATAAGAAACGTGTCTTACGTATACTCAAGAAGTCACAATACTGGGTGGCATTTTTTTTTTGCCATTATGGTTTCATCTTCTGCATTCTTTGCATTAGCATTTCTTTCACATGGATGTTCACAGCCAGCCAGTTCATCGGTTGTGCAGCTTGTCTTTTTGTGATCTGTTACTTTTTCCATCAGCTTTTCCAACGAACTTCCATTTCAAGATCAACAGACTCAGTTTACTGCAATGCAAGACTTTCCTGCTGTCGCCCACTGTCATTTTAGTCACCTTTAATGGCTTACCAGTTCAGTTTCACTTGCTGAAACTCAAATGGCTTAGCAAGCAAGATATGAATACAGGGGTATCTTCTTTTTAACGATATATTATGAATACCAGTCCTAAAAAGGGGCAGAGTTAGTAGCTGTGCCCTACAGTAGGAAAATGGATTAATCTCTTGCATTACACTATGCATCACAGATCCAACACAGTAGCCTTGAGTTTATATGACCAAATCTAATCAGGACTGATGCTGATACCCGAAAAGCAGTAAAATTCAAATATAAAATTTGAAACCGTTCTTCTATGCTTTATATGAGCTCTCTGTGCATCACTGAAATGATACAGGAGAATTTTCCATGAAGCCAATCTGATTATAGCATAAACTTCTCAAGAAACCCAAACCTAATCATGAAAAGCAATGGCACTGGGAAAAAAAAAAATCAACATATTAGAAGAGTCACCTGTAACAATGGCATAACAGAAAAATTCAGCCTTCACCTGGGAAAAAAGACTTTTTTCTTTTCTCCACCCACCCCTTCCCTTTCCCTTCCCCCTCCCAATCCTTGTGTGGAACATAACATAACATGCTTGGTACATCACTGACAGTTAAAAATCTAATTGGAAATACCACCCCACACACAGCAAAAGAACAGCTAACATATACAAATGCCTACTAAAAATCAATTGCCTGAAAACTAATAGGGATCCATTCAGTTACTGGAATGGTTTTGCATTGATTTCTTCCCTTATCTTTTGTGTGTGTGTGTGTGTGTGTGTGAGAGCAAAGCGCATTGAAGACAGCACTGCATACTCAAAATTGCTATTTCTACCATTATCTGAAAAACCTGCTGATCAAATTCTTTTTGTAAATGAAAACCGGACTGAATTCTAGCCTTGGATATGGATAGGTTTAGAGGTTGGTTTTTTTTGTTTTTTTTTTTTTTTAAGGAATATATCAGTGAGGAAAAAACACACAAACACACAAAAAAGCCCTGGCTTCTTTCACATGAGTTTGCATTAAAGCTGATGTTTGCTGGCTTAAAATACAAAGCCCTTGTCATTTCTTGTCATTTAATTTGCTAGCTGTAAGACTACAGGTGGAGTGGCACACATGACTGACTAATCAGCTGCCACCATCCCCTGTCTGAGTCAGCACAGAGGGGGATTTAACCTTGCAGGCGCAAGGTCAGCAGACCAACATTCTCCTCTTTCCCCTCAACGCAGCAGCAATAATTGCACAGATATGTTGAGCAATTTAACTTGCTAGAATGTCAAAACTTCAGCCTTTTTTGACGCGCGCCAGATTTGGCGTACATGGCACAGACATGACATTTCCACACTTTCCCCAGCAATTCTGTTTCAATAATGATCAAGAAACAGGAAAAAAAAAACCCAACCACACAATAATGTGATGTTAAGGCTTTCCTTTAACTTGTCAGCATAAGACAAGGTGATGTATTTAACCAAAACTGCAAAAAGGCCTTCCCATAACAGTGGAATGTGTCAATTGCACAATGAATCACATTTTGATGAAAATGAGAAACAGAAAACTTTCCTATTTAAAAAAAAAGAAAAAAAAAAGTGGCAGGAAAAATCTCTGATTCAGCATAGATGTTCTGGCCTATCTACCTTAAATCCCAAAAGAAAGTAAAAACACGAAATCAGAAGGAAGAACCAGAAGCTATCAACTCCAAAGTACTATAACCCCTCAGGATGCACAATTACTTTATCCCTATTACCATAAACAGATTTCCCGGCTGAAAAGCATGATAGGGACCATGACTGAATACAGCACATTGCACAGTTAAGCAATCACAAATCACACTGAATTTTTATTTTAGTGGGATGTCTTGAAAATAGAAATTAAATATCTACAGCTCTGGAGACTTATAGTCAGATTTCATTTTGAATAATGTCTGCAGCTAAAGAAAACAGTAAGTAACAAATGTAATTTCAAAGAAAACGTATCTCAAAATTTTTAAGTTTTAAGCAGCTGTGTATCTGTCAATATATTTCAGGCACCTTCTATAGTCATAAAAAAAAAAAAAAAGCAAAAATCTCACACCAAAAAGGCCACTGGGTTTGCTGTTCTCATTGTATTAGAGTTAGAAGATACATGCTGTGTTCTAGGTAGCAGATAACTGCGAAATTTCAGTGTCTTAATTCAGAATTAAAATAGGAGACTGATTCACAGTAAGGCTGGGCAAAATAAGGCTTAAGGGACTCTGAACCTGAAGCCCTCCCCAAGCTCTTTTCCCTAAGCTCCATTTTTGAGCTGCTTACTGATCCTTTCTTCCAGACTCCCCTGAGGCAGCCAGCTGCTCCCTGCAAACGCTGTACTTTTCTTTGTAGACCTCAACCAGTCATGTCACTAACTTCATAGGCTCAGACCCGCTCAGTGCCAGAAACCACCCAGAGTTTCTTCCCAAGTAGCAACTACAACAGTTCCCTACCAAGGCCTTGCAAAATAACAGTAAAAGCTGTAAAACAGACAAGGACAAAAAAATATCCAACTTAAGAGCAATCCATGGCCACTGCATTTGAGGATTTCCGACTGTGTGCTTTTAATACCAGCTCACAGGTGTAACAGAATGCCATTTAACATCAGTTGGCTCAAGTCTCAGAACCATTCATTGGATTTTGCTTCCTCCCCACCCCACCTTATGTACCGGATCCATCACACTGGATGGCTTCCCCTTGTGCTAGCAGCCCTCAGAAATCAGCCACCTTAACAACACATGATACTTCCCAAAGCTTAGACCTGCCAGGGCAGTGAACTAAGGAAAAACACTGTAACAAGTATATTGTGATCTCTCATCCTTAATCCACCAACCACTAGAACTACAAGGAAACAGGAACCTGGAACCATGAAATCCCACTGCTCTGAGTCAGCCCATACAATTATCTTCCCCTGGTGCCTGCACACAGCTGCAAGCACGTTCTGTTCTTCTGATCACCTCCCACTCTGTGACCTTCGAAGATCTTTGCATACTTCCCCTCCCTACAGAAAGTGGCTTAATCTAACCTATAACTGACTTGAACTTCAGTACAAAAGTGCGTTCACTGTTTGAAATCCTACTGGAATTTAGCACTGTTAGATACAGGGGAGATGAAAGTTGTAGAGTTGGAAAGTTGTGTATCTAACCCACCCACTGTGGGCATAATCCCTAAACTATGGATAAAGAGCTGACCGCTTCAAAATCCCTTCCCCATTCTCCCTCGGCTCTCGTAGGGGGCCTACACTCAAGAAGGTAACTCATGCATACAGAGTGGCGAGCAAACAGCAGCTTCTATACCCAAAATATCCCTTCTGGATTCGCACAGCAGCTGCAAAAACACATGTTGGCCAACCCCACTGGATGTCCTGCACTTGGCAAACAATCACAAACACATGGAGCCGCTGGGGAGTAGGGAACAGCCAAGGGAGACACAACAAAACAGAGGAAAAGTTGTCCCAAAAAAGAGAAAAGAACAATAGAAAAGGGTGAGGGGGGAAGATGAGGAGGTCGTTGCAAGGCAAAGAAAGAAAAGGGCAAGAGAGTCTGGGAAAGCGGTGAGATAAGTGAAGCATATGAGGAAACAGGCTGCAAGGAAGATGTCCCACCATCAGCACATAAAACAAGGCTCCTGCTGGAAGATAGTTGGGAACAAATGACCAGCAGAAAAAAAAAAAAAAAAAAAAAAAAAAAAAAAATTCTGCAAGACACAAAGAGAGCTCAGTCACACGTTAGTAACCAGAAAGGCTTTGCAGTCCTCAGCTACTTCAGCGCTGATAACTGAGAAAGTAACACACTAAAAGGTTTGGGTGTTGTCACTGGATGAGTAAGTAGGTTAGGCTTAAGAAGAGATGATGCATATCAAATGCAAAATGGATAAAATTAAACATTTATTGACAACAGAAACAAACTTGGGCTAAGCTTCCAAAAATACTGAGCACTACCAAAATACAAGTCGAGCACTGAGATGGAGAGACAGCCAATTGAGCCTCCTACAGCTTTTAGTTTAAATGGCTTGCAGCTATTCCTTCAGGTCTTTCATATAGCAAAATTAGTGCTTCGGTTCCTGCTGGCTGCTTTAACTGCTGCACCTGTGACTCTTTAAAGTTGCCACAGCTGGGCTGCTCGCTGCATAATGGCAGCCTTCGTCAGGGAGGGGCTTGGCACATAACATGCCAGATCACCTCGGGGTCGGGGAGGAGAGAAAGCTCAATGTTGCTTCTCAGTCAGGTAGGATAGCATTTATGTCCACATGTTCCTGTTCAGAAGAAGCAAATGAATGAAAGCTTTTCTCTCTTTCAGCAAGAGACACCCATCTGCCTTCCTAAGCCCAGCAAGCTTCAAGCTAAAAAGGGCAAAATAAAAAAAAAAAAAAAATTAAAAAAAATGAAAAAAGAAGGAGAAGGCAGAGGAAAGAGCCACTTCTTTTCTCTGCTGGAGAGGGAGAGGAGATGCTTTATAGCGTGGTAGAGAACAGGTAAGAAAAGACTCATTTACAAGTTGCACTCTCACACTATTGATATTACATTCCCTTCTACATTTATAGCAACTTGGAGTCACAAACTGTAACCTCAAATCGCATGTTTCCCAGGCCGAAGAGAACAGCGATTAAGCTGTTCCCCGGCCTCCACGGCGCGGCATTGCTCCTGCTCTGAAGACGCACAGCACTTACGGGCACACAAAGCCACTCTGGATCCCAGGTAGCACTGCATTTTTCTGTGCTGCTGGTTGTTGGGTTTGGGCTAGAAGGTATTTTGCTGTTGGGTTGGGTTTTTTTTTTATGTTTTTTTTCCTCACCAGAAATGGTTTTGTCTTTATCTCTAGAATAATGGATGCAGTATTGTGAAGACCTATTACACTGACACAGCTTACTCGCCTTCCTGCCAGCACAGGAACATCCATACTGCAGAAGTCTGGAATGGTGACACGGTTGTCATCTCACTTAGCTAACATGTACACCGTTTTTTCATTTTTACATAGACAGGCTTCAACTCTAAAGAGAAAAATAACCTGCTCACAAAACCAAATTTATTTTTATTTTAATTTGCGAGAGAGGATTTCCTGCTACACAATCTTTTAAACTGTGTGATTTAAGCTTACTTACAGTTAATCCATTTTCCTAATTACATTGTTTCTCTCACTATAGATCAACACTTGATTAATCAGACTCTTCAGTGAAGCAGCAAGGTGTCTGACCTTCTTACTTGCTGTATTTGTAGTGAACTTCATCTCATATTCTTCAATGAAATAAAACCACAATCCATTTCAAGCTCTCTTTGGAATATCTGACTGACTATGGGGAGACTATCAGGAGCTCACCTATGGGCAAGACAAATTTATTCTGTCAGCACTTCTTCACAACTCTTGTAGCTTACTATACTCTTGGTGTTAACAAAGAGATATTTCAAAAGCCAGTTTTTCATAATTTAATCTGCATTTGCATGTGACAGTTTTGTGGTTCCTCAGGATGACTAGCAGCAAAAGGCTCTCCTACGAAGGTATGAAAAACCTCCTTTAGCTGCATGAAAAGCTGTTACCGCTTACAAGAGCTGTAGGCACTTGCATTTCTCCTGCATCTAACCTGCAAAGTGACTAAATACACAAACTCTCAGCAAGTCTACATCCAGTCGTTTGCTCACATTCCCAGGTGTTTGCCAGTGCATAGATTCCATTTGCACAAGACAGAGGCAGCACATAGCACCCAGCCTGGGAGTAGGGCTGCCAGGGACTTTGGGAAGTTATCTTCTAGCTTTAAAAGATCAACTAAACAAGATGTTTTTTCTAACTGTCCTTGAAGAATCCCAAAGCTGGAAGCTCTGCCATCTTCCCATGTTGCTTTATTCCACTAGTTTGCTATTTTTATAAACAGGCGGTTTTTCCTAGGCTTTAACTTTCTACCTTTTACCCTGTTGCTGCTCGTCTTGTTGTTCACAGGTAATTCCCTTTTTCTTTACTGTAAGACTACATATTTAAAAAATTATATCTCATTTATTATTTTCTTCAGTCTTAGCACCTCCTGTTCGTACCTTGTGGAGTCATGTTTTCTAGACCTCCACTCAGTCTCCTTTGGGTTTTCTTCAAATGGTTATTCTCTTTCCAAACTGGCACAGTATGCTAAGCTGAGACTGCCAAAGCTGAAGAGAGTTTGGGAGAACTACTTGCTACCTCTAGCAGGCCATTACCCTCTTTATACCTTCAAATCAGGTGTCTTTTTTTGTAACAATAGGATCTCATTGACTCCTCAACAGCTTGTGATCTTCTATAATCCCAAGATTCCTGCCAGCAGCCCTCCTGCCTCTGCCTATCTACTATTTGGGTGGCTGATTTCTGCTAAAGCTGGTAGCACAACACCCATACACACTGAATGTCAACCAGCTTTTGGGGTTTGTTTCCCTAATTTAAGATGACTATGAATTCCACCTGTTCCCTGCAGTGTGCTCATGGTCCAGCCTGAAACGTTTGCAGATTTAATAAGCACACGTTTCATTCCATCATCAAGGTCATTAAGGAAAATACTGAACAGGTTTATGCATGATGAGACACATTCACCAAAGATCAACAGGGAACAAGCTGTGCCCAACCCTTGACTCTTACAAGTTCATACAGTCCAACTGTAGTACATCTTTCAACCCTTCTCACATAAGCAGAATTTGGGATATCATAACCAATACTCTGTCATGCTTACACTATGTAGCCCCATAAAACAATAAGGAAACGTGGTATTGGTCCAGTGTCTACCCAAAAGATGCTATGCCAAGCATAGACCCTCAAAAAATCACGTGGAATTCAAATCCCTTTTCCCCAGTCTTAGAAATGTTTCAGAATTCATAAATACCAACCCAAAGTAGGGCTAAGTTCCTGTAAAATTCCACAGTGTGAACTGACAGCTGGGGTTATGAGTACTATAAGTTAAGAAGCCTACAGTTGGAGTGAAGTACCTTAATTCTACTTTTAGAAAAAACTATATTAAAATTGAGCTTTGTTTTGGCAGACTTATTTCTCAACATACTAAAGGAGTACTATAGCTGCTTATATTATTTCAAACGGAAGAATTTAGATTTCTGCCCCACACCCCCCAAAAAAAAGAACACACACACTGAAAAAGAAATAGTCTGGCCTAGCCTGCTGCTTCATTTGTAAAAGCTGTTTTATCTTAAAACTCTGTTCCTCTGAGGGCTCTCCACTAATATTTGATTAGCTGACTCACAGAATGTTCCCTTTAAACTAACATGCTATCAATTAATAGATTATAGGAGCCATTGATTTACCTTTAAAGTTCTAGTTTATGATCTCTGGTCTTTTGGGAAGTGTGTGAGTACCCACGTAGTGACAGCTCACTTCCTCAGCAGCCTACAACACAGGCTTCCTTTACAGTCACTGAGATAAGACTGAATAGGGCAGGGAAAATACTACGTGAGCTTCAAATACCTGGGTTTCTAGCAAGGAGTTTGGCTCACCTAAAAACCACTTGACCATAGGCTATTTGTTTAGGAAGGCCAGAGACTACAGAGACGTTACTGCTGAGGCACATGTATAAATGACAAATATTTATTTCTGTTGACTCAATATTTCAAATTCAAAATCATGAAAGTGTAAGAATGTTCTGCAAATAAACTAGGACACCACTAAATGGAACAACTGGTGGACTAAGTCCAAATTGGACCGAGGTTCAAACCAAAGGCTTCCTGAGACATCCAGTCTCACTGAATGTACTCCAGTACGATCACACTACTTCCCAGTCATCGCCCGACTGTGGGATGACCAGACGTTCTTCGTCTGGACCTTCATAATCCCATAGACACCTGTGCTACCTCCAAGACTCATTAACAGATACCGAGCTTTGCTAACGTATCAAGAAGAAAATCTCAGTACCCTTTGCCAGACTAATTGCAGGACAAAATAACATCTGAAAATTACAGAATGGCCATTTGTAAGTGGGGGCAATATGAACGCTAAAATGTAAAACAATTAAGTGGGTATTCTCAATTATGTTCTTTTTTGCTCTTCTTTGCTTACTAAGCACCTGTACAATTTGCACGTTGGCCTTCATCCAACCTTACAACTTCAACTTCTTGGGCCAGGCTTGGCAATGGCATACTGAAAGCACATGTTTGCACCAAATCCAACTAAGGCACAAAGCAATGCATCTTAATACTCTTATATTTTTAGTCACTTATTATACAGCTTAAATCATCACTCCAGCTCACATGCCATGGTTTCCTCCCATAACAGTGAGCATTCTCTAATTGGAGTCTCCTGATAAAACTTCAAAATTACCATGTTTATTAATTGGAAGATTAGTATTTTCAAAAGCTTTGTCCTTTAACTTCAAGTTAGAAAATTCAGTGAAGTATCTAAAGGGATGCTATATAGAAGGAAAATGCAACACCATCATCTTAGCGTACCAGCTGAAGGAACCTTACTGGACTGTTACTCAAGTCACTTAGTTATTTTTAAAATTCTTGAAAGACACAGAAAGGGTGATTATCCTTTCCTTCAAAATCCCATCTGCTTTGAATTCTTACAGCTTCAAAATAAGCACACAGTTCTAATTCATTTTAATGATCCATGCTGAATTACTTACCATCTAAACAAAACTATTTAATTTGGTAGTGTTTTTGAATTTTGTTGTTTCATATCTTTGCTAATTTATAAACGCTTTTCATGAACGGAAGCTACAGTTCACCTTGAAGGAGATACTTTCCAATGTGATGTATGGCTGCGTAGGACTGCTGTGCTTAGGCTTGCTGGCAGGACAATGCCAAATCCAAATTAACATGCAGAATTTAAATACAGATCACTTGGTGCTCTTTTTGAGGAGGTTCTCAAATGAACGCAGATCTCAAAGTCAGAGCAGGCCTATCACAGTTAATTATCCACATTCAAGAGAATTGAGGGCAAGGAAGGAGAAAATCATCATTCAGCAAACTTGCACATCTTTCTCATTAAATTTAATCATTTATCATCAAGCAAAGGCTGCACAGTAAAATCTTTTGCAATAGTTTTAAGATACACTGTATTTACAGACTAGTTTTCTATGTCTGTCAAATGATACAAGAAAAAATGAAAATTAAAAAAAACGAGGATGAAATTCTGGCTTCAGATTCACTTGACATGAATTTTGCCATTTTACTCAATGGGACCAGGATTTCCCCCTGAATGTGCCTGGTAAAACAAGGAAGTAGCCTGGGAACTTTAAAAAGTTTAATTTATATCCCTGACCTTAAATAGCCTAAATACTGCTAAACTCCAAAGTTTTTCCCCATTCAAGTTAATATGGGGAATATTATAAGCAGAATACTGGCAATGTAATCACCAACAAAACACTGTCTTATTGGCCTGGACAAACATCAAATTTTGACCTAAATTTCCATTCCCCAGAACAGTTATTAGAGGTCTGTGAAATTTGGATTGAGAAAAGGTACATAACACTGAGATCCCAAATCAACATTTCTATTCTGCCCCAGCCTTGCATCACTCCCTTCCCCGCCCCGGCCCCAGTACCCTCTTTTGCATCTGCACTAAAAAACGTCATAGGGCATAACTCAATTCTATGAGTTAATTTAATGTCAAAACACTATCAATGCTTTTTTTTTCCCCTACTCCCTTTCAACTCAGGGTTAACTTTGAAACATCTGTCATGTCCTGCTTTGTGTTTTATATTAGAATCTTGTTTCTCTTACAGTCTTAGAGTTTGCAGCAATGACAACTGGCATTTAATAATTAGTTTCCCAAATTCCACAAGAGCACTCAGATTTCAGAGAATATGACCTGTGGGTAGTTTGCATACAGACGCTTTACCCTCACTGACACTTTCTGGAAAAGGAATGGCTCATTACAATGCAAATTAAGCTAACCCATGTCATGGGCTATAATGAATTCTTTAAAAAAAAAACCAAAACAAAACAAAAAAAACCACACACACACAACCAAAACATCCTCCTCATGGGTCTCCAAGATTCATTGTAATGGACATATTACAGTGGAGTGTTACGTATTACAAGACCATCGTGTATTTTCTGACCCAAAATCTAAAGGTTTCCAAGCATTACTAGCACTTAACCTTCCCCCCTCCCCCAAGCAAATGCATTTAGCTTTCAAAAATATTTCTTCTCCCAAAATCAGCTTCAGTGTTTGATCCACACATACTAGAAAATGTAGGCATTCCTTCACTGAAAATACAGCGGAAACCCTAACACAGGTAACATCTCTCATTTCTCCAAGTGTATTTGCATGCTGCAAAGGGAAAGTCATCTACATGCTAAATTAAGACCATTGGAATACAGGGGGAAGAGGTTATGTTTGTATAATAAAACGTTCCTCTGCTTTCAAAATATGCTATATTAATAATACATCGTTCTATTAATAATATATTAATGACGCTCCTCTTCCCTCTCATGGAAGCTTCAGTCACTGAAGACAACAGTCAGAACATGGCAGGAATTAGAAATGTGTTTTCCATAATTTCAGTTGGCTATGCAGAGGATAGTGTACATGTGGGTGATCTCTTATTGACAGGAGTTATTCTTTAGCATTTTACAGGGGGAAAAAAAAAAAAAAAAAGATTTGTTACAATTTGGTTGTTGTCAGGACAATCTCCCCCCAGCTACGCAGACAGAATTTATCCTACCTGAAGTCAGCTAAAACTTACAGTATTTTTAGACAACCAATTTAAATTGTTAGTTTCAAAAAATGTGAATGTTTCTCTGCAACAATCATTTGACAAGACAGACCATCATTACTTATCTTCTCCCTTACAGGTACTGAGGCCACAAGACTTTATGAGAAAGATTTTGGACTTCACACTCAAGCGTTAGATATTACAGAATAAGTCTATTCCTGGCCTACATTTTCTATTTTCCAGATGACTATGAAGTAGCTCTGAAAACATATTCAGGGCCAACAACCAAAAGTCTGAAAAGTAAAAAGAACTGCACGCTGTATTCAGTGAACTTAACTCACAAAGTGTGTGCTCATTCCAGCATCTAATGTATCACATATCACTATCTGAGTTTCTTCCTTACGCTTTTTTGGCGAGGTTTTTCCCCTCCACCCCGTTTTGGTTTTAACAAAGCTTCTCAAGCTGGAGCCATGATCAATTGACTATTATTTCTCTGGTGACTTGTGCTGTTCCATTATGACATTTCATTTCATCCTTACGCTCCCAACACCTTGCATTAATCCACCCAAATAACTACTAGAGACATTTTTGAGATGATCGATTTTTCACATCTGAAAGACATTTGTTCTGGTATGCTAACAGTAATAAGTGAGAGAGGGGCCTTCACGAGTACAGAATGAAACTGAATGCCAAGATAAATGTTACATTTCAAAGTATAATGACTGAAAATTTTCACAATAAACATCCTGCTTTTCTTGAAGACACTTCTTATTTTCTTCCGCAATGTACATATCTGTTTGTTTGTCATCAAGGATCTGAATACTATGTTATCTGCATGATTAGAAACACAAATTGACCTATTTGTCATACCAATAGCAGCTATAGCCAGAGGATCAAATATCCAAATTTGCCCTTGCACTTCAGAGAAATCTCAAGAAAGCAAACTAATATTTCAAGAAGTCAGCAGGGAATACATGACAAATTAAGTCTCCAAAATAATTATGACATCCCAAAGGGGACATGTACTTCACTTGCAAATTACTCCTAGACTTTTACGTATCTTTTAAAACACATTTTTAAAGGGCAGCACTGTCATAGTTTGTAATAGGTTATGTTTCCAGGATCTCATGTTTTGCAGACCTGAAATAGATCCCCAACACAGGACATACTTGGAAGATCAGGATTCTTTGCTCTGAAAGGCCATCTGCCTTCCCAAGAAGGGTATTTTCTAGGGGGTTTGTTTTAAATGCCATAGTCTTGATATTTATAGCCTTTTATACTTGTGTTTATAATTAATTATTATTATAGTTTTATAATCATTATTATTAATGATTAATAGCGGGGACCTGAAATACAGGGTTCAGAAATGTGCATATCCGTGTGCACACGCGCAGTTCACACCACCAGGTAGACAGCAGCATGAGCAGTTCCCTCAGAAGAACTAACTGTGGAGAACAGGAAAAGAGGTGGTGGTCAGGAAGGGAAGATAAGGGTACAGAAAATACTGGCACAATAGGTGAAATTCCTAGAAATCCCTCCTACTTCAGAGGGTGGCAGAGCGACATGAAGTGATGTTAAGCTCTCTCTTCCCAGCCCTCCAGTGGCATAGATCTAACTCTTAATATTCACTTGCAGGCATTGTATACATTTTCCAAAAGAGAACCATTAATTTCCCTGCAAGACAGGTCAAGCAGTATTCTCATTTCTTCAAAATGGATCCAGAATAAAGCACAGAGAAACACCAAATAACACATTTTTTTGAAACCAATACGATAAACTTAATGCAATAAACACAACTACATACTGTTTCCTCTTACTCCAGCTGCAGAGATCTCTATTGTCTGAACCCAAATCAGAAGTCTGAAATGTTAGCAACTTTCCAGTCAATGACTTTTATAGCTTTATACTACTTTTTACTTCAATATAGAAAAGAAAAAAAAAAAAAATCATTTGGCATTGCCAGGGGCACCTTCAAATCTAAAAATAGTTAGATCTGAAAACATCTTTTTCTACAAGTCGAGAAAGAAAAGCTAAAGAAAAACCTCTGTAAATCCCACTGGCAAAATACCAAAAGCAGTGACTAGGCTAAAGTACATTAGTTGTAAGTAGGAATGCACGGCCAGACAAAAGGCTGCAGTAGCTTTCATATGTTCTCTTATTAAGAGACTTTAAACACTGGGTTGCAGTGACAGCTTGTAAAGAGCAGTGAAACTGAATTTTTAGAAGCGATAAAAATGAAGTAGGTGAAGCAAGGAAACCATTATTGCATCGGTCAAGCTTTTTAATACAAAGGGATCGAATGACTGCAAGGAAAAAAAAAAGACACACTATATATGTAACTAAAAAAAAATTCCAATTTTTCCATATAATTCTATGGCTTGTTATGCTCATCTCTCTCCCCATTCCCTTTAATGTCTTCTGAGAGCACTTTTCACAGAAGGATTAAGTATGAACACAACACCCACCAAAAGTAGCAGTCTTAGGAACGGATTGTTTGGTTATCACAACTATGTACATGTTCTATGAAGGCCTGAGAAGCTTCTCTTATCAACATATCCCAGTATCCAAATTCAGCATCACAAAGTTAATCCAGAAAGGCATCCCGAGCACTTTAGAGAACATCCCTGGTGTTCGGGCCAGGAAATAGGCAGCTTCTGAGCTGGACTGAGACTTGTTTTCATAGAGGACTACATGCAGACTTTCCACACAGCTCAACCCAGAGCACTGCCAGCAAAGCAAGGTTTTATACCTACTAGCTAAACCCAAGCAGTTCAAGCAGGAATTCAGGAAAGCCTCCTAATTCAATCACAAGTGCACCTTCCCAAAAAAGATACTCAGAGCGATTACAACCTGAATTAGAATACATTTTGGCATGCATTTTAATATGTTTAAATGAAAAAAAGCCATAAAACACAATGTGAAAATTCACCATTTGTACCATTTTAAAACCCTTTGAAATTCTGAAACTGAACTTCAGCATATTTTCAATGCTCTCAGCACAGGAGTATTTTCTAACTACTCTCAAGCTACAGCCATCCAAGTTTCTTACAGCTTCTATTGTCTTGACAGCCCTACAGACCTGTTAAAGTTATATTACAAAGCAATCAAATGAGAGTGAATATGGTGTAGAAGGCTGAAAAAGTCAAGCATGTCAACTAACGCTGTTCCATCTGCTATTCATAGCTCAAAGCAAGGTTCTTGTGTTTCTTTTGTAGAGGCCTAATTTCATTCATCCAAGCACGTATGGAAAACCAGCATCCAATAGCATATATGCAAGAAACAGCAGGCCACATATTTGAACTACCATTTATTACAAGTTAAAAGCCACTTCTGCACGCAGACATCACCTCATTGGAACAGGCTTAAGTGTTTGAGAATGGCAGGACCGAATCCAATTGGTACAGCAGTGCTTTTATATAAGCTTTTTATTTTTGTGGTCATTAAACACACATACAGTCAGCAGCAAAGCCCAGCCTGATTGAGACACAAGACAAGCACTCGGACATGTGCTTGTATTTCACAGTTCCACGACATAACTGCTATCATGCCCTAGGCAGGTCAGTTAGCCTCTACCTTAACTTCTACTTTATAAACAAATGAAATAAGAAATTATACTTATACACTTCCCAACCCTTCTTTGAGAATGTATGTCCTAAGTTTTTCCCCAGATGCCACATCTTCAGGGCCATAAAATTGAGGCGAAAGAGACAGAACTTGTAACACTGGAACTGCTGCACTGATTCTGAGCTTATAAACCTGCTAATGCTACTATAAATACTGCTTTGTTTGTCATGATGTGTGCTCCTACCAAGCAGTTCAGTCAGCCTGGGGGAAAAAAAAAGAAAAAAAAAAAAAGTATCAGCAAGGAACATCTATTTTGTTTGTGAAAGAGTTTGTTGCAGGCTCAGAGGTCTGTTCTTTACCATACAGTGCTTAAGTCCCATCAGCATTAGAGAAGCTTAACACAGACTTCATGGAGAAAAATGAAGGGTTTCTATTAGCCCAAGTAAACGGTTCGCTTTATCTTTTGGTCCCTCTTAATTAAAAATAGCAGTTGCTTTTAAGCACGCTTTGTAGTTAGACAAGCCCTTGTTTCTGCAGAGAAATTTAGAGTTTTGTTATGAGAGTAACAAAACAAATTGATTAGTGACATGGAAACCACTTAATTCTTGCTTCCCATATGGGAGACAGTTAAGCAACCCTTTTGTAAGAAAGATACTGCAAGCCTTCAGCTGAGATGCTGAAAATTCAAAATTATCATCTTTTTATTTTAACCTGCCTGCAAAACTGCAGTCTCCTTACAGCCCTACATGGGGCTAATTGACTGACTCTAAGTTTTTAGAGCACAACTAGGTTGTGCTAGGAAAGCAGGAAAAAGTGCTAAGATTCTGATTTAAAACAGCTACTAGTTGTTGCTGTACATCATCCAGTCAACTCAAGGCAGATGAAACGATCTTTTTGAGAAAAATTTATGCAAGCACAAACATTTAAAGAGTCCAAAAAGCAGACTTATGTATGCAAGCCATGCATATCTCTAGCTATTGCATTACACAGTTTTGTACAGTAACATACACCATTACCTGGTTCCCATTTTTAGATAAAAAAATTGGAGGCACACCCTAAATGCCACATACGTGTAATTCCTCTTAGTTCTAACACAAACACAACCTGCAGTGATCAAAAAGGCTTAATGCACATTCAGATACACTTCCAAACACTTCCCAACACATCTAAGCGTGATAAACACGTATCAGCCGCTTTGCTTCCTCAATTCCTACAAAAAGCTCAGTGTTTTAAAACAGAAATACAATAGCAGAATATTGAATTGACACTTACGATAAAATGCATTTGATTAAGACTTAATAAAGTAGTCTGTATATTACCAGTGAATAATGCATCATAAGATAAAGCTAGACATAAAGCAAATAGAGTGTCAAAGCTAATTCCAATGTGCATTTTTCAGCCATATTACTTATTTTATTACTGGATTTTAAAATGCACACTGAGAATGAATAGCTTTTTTATTTTAAGCAAATAACAATAAATCCCTTGAAGACATTTACTCGATTTAGTCACATTGCTAAATTAAAATCAATGCAAACTTTCCAGGAAAATAGTTAGTTCATTGTCTGTCTTCACACCCTGAAAGACGTGGTTTAGAAGCAGAAGGCTTCAAGAAAGCCTTCAGAAATAAAGGGGTTGGGTATTTTTTCCCCCCTCCTGTGCATCAGGAAAATCAGAATGTCATGAAAGAGCATCATAAGATGTGACTGACTAAATGTTTTAGCTGAAATGAATTTTCCTAAAATATTTTCTTAATATTCAACATGAGCCTTCCCAAACTGACAAGCCATAAATTGTCTCGATAAATGATATTGCACACACTCGATGTCAAAGCACAGACGCAAACACTTGAGGCTTATGTAAACGTATCTTTTTCCATATTGGTAGCAGGCTGGCCTTAACTGAACCACAACAGTAAATCCAAAAAATACCTTTCCAATAATTAAGGTTTAAAGATATTTGCAGAGGCAAATATTTATATGCAAAGCCAACAGCACATTGCTTGGAAAATACACTTTGTATTCACATTGGAAGTTTCAGAAGTGAGATGCCCAGAACATCTCTAATTTCACCATGTCCCCGATACATTTCGCTACTAAAGTTTTCACTAAAACTTCAACCCGAAGTTTACAATAGTATATGGAAAAGTAATTGTTAAATTATATGATTACAAGCAATACAGAGGGCTCAGAAACCACCCCCAAGGCACCGAAGCAGCGCTGCAGCACAAAAAGAGTTGAAAACAGACCTGTCTGGCCCAAACACCGTCCTGCTGCTTTCCCTGGTTTCCAAACCCCACGCACAGCAGGATCTCCAGGGCATGTAAATCTCCTTTTGGTCCTCGGGGTCTGTGGACCGGGTTGAGATAAACATGCCAGAGAGGGAACTCACCCTTAGATCAGGTATCAGAGAAAAACCAAGACGAGAGCACTGACACTCTCAAACATTAACACCAGCACAAGGCTTCAATTGCTTCCCAATGTTTTCACTCTGGAGATGTGCTCCCTTGGACTTACCAGCCCAGCAGGCTTCCTCCCTGTGATTTTTCAATCAGTGAAATCCCATCCCTGCCTTTCACATCCATTTTCATTTGGTAAGTTAAAATTTCACTCTCCCTCTCCCACATGTACAGATAAACGTAGACAGTAACTGTAAACCACCACTTTGCTTGCATGTTAAAAGCCCTTTCGTCCACCCTGCATTTATCCTCCTTACTACAGAGATACTGTCATTCTATACATTATTACCGTCCTGAAGCCGCATTCAAGAAACAGAAGACAGGAGCAGCAGTTTAAAAACATTCAGAATTCAAAAAAAGTCCTGAAGTTTCTGGATAAGCCACAACGCCCATTTATATTTCCACTGAATTGATAGTGACTCTTTCCACTTATTTTAAAACCTTAATAATTGAATTTGATATTATGGTAGAAGAAGTTCTGATGCACAGCAGTACGTAATTTCTAAAAAATCCCACTCGTAACAACTTTCAGAGAGCTTTGAAAATAGAACATTTTAAGTATTTAAGCATTGTTCAGTGACTTTTTGTGAGACAACATAAGCCAACTTCCTTTTCCTCTGAATAAATCTCACAAGACTAAAGGCAGATTATTGGAAAATAATTATCAGGTTGTCTGCCTTGTTTTTTTTTTTTTTAAAAAAAGCATTCTTTAATACAATGTGTAGACTTTCCTGGTAAAAGGAA
Source organism: Rynchops niger (assembly GCA_013400035.1). Classification (NCBI taxonomy): domain Eukaryota; kingdom Metazoa; phylum Chordata; class Aves; order Charadriiformes; family Laridae; genus Rynchops; species Rynchops niger. Next base: position 288,268 of record VXBH01000764.1, on the reverse strand, counting down.
GTACCGTCTTATATCTTGAATGGTACTAGTTAAGAAAAAAAATGGAAAATGTTTTTATTAAGAGACTGAGGCTTCCAGAGAAGGGGCCTCTTGACCTAGATGAGCACAGGTCACTCCTTGTCCCCAAGCTCTCTGCCTGCCACGTGCTGCAAATTTGCATTTGATTCCATGTACAACTGCAGAGAAAGCCCCAACACACTTTTTCCCTGCGCTGTGTGGAAATGGAGCCTTTTAAGTGATGAGCAAAGCTCATTTAGGATATTTACATATTTTACTGAGGAAAACTTTCTATTGGTTCTCTTTATATAATGGAGGACTAAGAACAGCCCAAAAGTGTGATTTATAAACTGTGTAAAGTGACTGCTAGTCCTGTAAAACTCCTAAGCAGCCACAAAAGCATCATTGTTTCGAATGACTAGCTCTGCGGCAGGTACAGGGAAGATTTGCTTCCGACTGGTTTGCAAGGGATGCTGAGTGCTACGCACATTTCTAGCCTAACCAGTGACTGAGCCACCTCCTGGGAAGTCCCAGTGGATATTGCCCGATTTTAAAGAAAATTTAAAGTTTTGTCTGAAAACCAGACAAAAAAAAGCGCCTCTTTTTCAGAAAGTTCCTATAAAAGTCAGACTCGCTCTGAAGAAAAAAATAGGATATCAAAAGAGCTGCATAAGAAGCTGCAGAGGTAAACTAGATTTGGTTGCTGTATGTTAATCATAGAATGGTTTGGGGTGGAAGGGACCTTAAAGATCTTCTAGTTCCAACCCTTCTGCACGGGCAGGGGTACCTCCCATGAGACCAGGTATCTTCCTTCCACTATTTTTCCCAATTACACAAATATGTTTTGAAACGCAATGACATGTTATGTTTTGATCACTAAACCCAGTCTATGAACCAGTAAATACAGTCTATGAAAACAGCCTTCTTCCCCTCACCCCAAGTGCCATGATTACCAGTCTAGGAGAGCAGTCAGGTATAGCTTCGAGGCTTCCATTTCCACGCACAGCCCTTTGCGCGCTACTTCAATCTTCAAGTTACCAGGCCCTGGGAATTTTAACATCTCAAAAGGCAAAAGCTACAGCTTAAAAGCTGTAGTCATAGTAGGAACTCCCTCCTACTAAGTTTTCAGAACTAAAAAAAAAAAAAATAAAAAATCCTGATGAAGTCAATGAATAAGAACTTCTATTAAAAATAAAATCCCATTCAACAGTGTCCTAACCCTGCAGCCTTTAGGATTTACATTCTAAAAATGTTCTTTCCAGTTGGGAAGATGAGAAACTTTTTGCTCTAAACAACTAGTGAAAAAAAAGCTTTTTCTCTACAGGTGAGCTCACTCTTAATGCCCAGTAATGTCTGCTCTCCTTGCTTCATCTCCAAGTCAAGCTGACTTCCCAAGGAAAGAAGAAAAGGATGTCAGATCAGGCCTAGCAGCAAACTAGCGCTGTCAGAGAGCTTCTAGCCAACTTGGTAGAGCTTCTCCAAGTTTGCTTGCAAATGACCATGAAGACATACCCTCAATAATAAAGACCCCAGACCGCTCTTGTCCTGATGGCAGCACTCAGAAGATCTGCAGAAAACATCTGTGGCCCAACTCCACATGCAGCAGAACTGAGTGCCACACAGCCCAGAATGATCCAGATATTTAACTCACACTGTGTTAATTGTTGCCAAGGATCTCCATGAAATATCAGGGTCTTCCTAGTATTTTAGGCACAAGAAACATTTTAAGGTATGTTATTCACCTTCTGTCTCCCTCCCAGATTTTTTAGGGAGCAGACGAATCACATAACTGGAAGCTGATAGCTTACCAGAGAAGGAAAAAACAGAAGACTGTCAGGAAAAGGACACCTGCCTAGAAAACACCGTGCATCAGAGTCAAGGTAAATGCACATCATAAATACTTATAGCAATGCTCAATTACACAGCAGCTAGGACACTGTCAATTTTTCTTTCTATTACTAAAAACCACTTTTAAAGTTTTATTTTTTACTTAGGTAATCTTAGTCAATCTGAAGACTAGAAAGCGAGTTCAGGAGTAAATTTCTTGGAAGAAGATTGGTTTGCATCATTACAATTTTGTCTTTTCAAACAGTCTGTTTAACCGGTTCTTTATTAGGATACAGCAAAAATTACAATAGATTTACAAATTGCTGATTGTAGTACCTGCAGCTTAAAGTGAACTTCAGTACCTTTTCTCAAGAACCTACCACAAGAAATAACTACTAATGCACATTTCAAGTAGCTGTCTTGGTCAAAGCAAGAAAAATAAAAATCACCAGAGGATCAGAGAAATACAGAGCTGGAAGAGATTATATAGTCCCAAGCCTTCTAAGGAAATACATTTCCATACGCTTCTACAGAAATACATTTGCATATCTACAAGGCTGTTTCAGATAGATAGATAAGTACATAAGAATTTTCTTCTATAAAGGAAATTCCATTAAAAAAGGATTTTAAGCCTATGACTTAGAAAAGGTTTTCTGACATCCAAGGAAGACCATCTTTGCTTTAAATTAAACCAACTTGCTTCTTGAGCCTCTCCAACAAGATAAATGAATGATTACTATATTTTTAAATAGAAACCTTTTGAAATTAAAAGGGCTGTCCCCCTGCCCTTGTCTTACTTTTTTTTTTAAAAACAGAAAAAAATACTATTTTTTTTTTTCCCCCTCAAGTCATGATTCCTACATCTCCTCACACGCTCGTTTCTTCTGTGGAATAGGCAGTGTAGTTCTGAGCGAGTAGACTCGGAAGCACTGAAACAGAACTGTTGGTCCCCTCCTCACATTTAGGCATGCAATTCCTAGTTATTTCCTCAAGTTGTGGACTTTTTTGCATCTTCATCGCACTGATGACATTGGCTTCAGTCAAAAAATAATTCCAACAGTGCCGTTCATTTTAGAAGCCTTTACACACTGGCTCCCTGACTACGAGCTGTTATGACAACTTCACGCCACAGGAACCAGCTGAAGAGAGATGGACGTTTCTGTACTTCACATCTCTGTTGCTTTTGTCCTCATAGCAGCTGCTATGCAGTTCAGCCAAAAATTACTTCTTAATAAATTTTACTTTATATTTACAAAAAATTCACAAAGGAGATCATATTTCGTTCCCAAGTCTGTCCTCCGACACACCCTGGGGATCTGGGGTCTCAAAGGAAGCACCCTTGATGTATTCTGAGTTTTAACTTATTTACATGTAGCTCTTCACAAAACACAGTCTAAACATAATATATGACTTGCTGGACAAGACGTATGCTAACCAATATGTAATTCCATCAGTCTGGACCTTTTATTCCCGAGAGCAAGCCTCGTGACTTGCCACTACCATAATAAGACTACTAACACCCATCATGGGTCATATAGCTCACTGACCTTAGAAAGCCAACAAAGAAAAGATATCCTAATGGAAATATCTGAACTCCACAGGAATAGGTTGTACTTATTTGGTCCACCTCAAATCTGTAATACCTTCCAATAGTCCAACCAATCTGTTTAGCAGAAACCTAATAGGAAATTATATAGTATTTCCCTCTCAACCTTACACATGAGAAAATAATCCTGGCACTTTTTGCCTCACCCACCTTCATCACACAAAAAAGTAATTTTTAAACATAGGTCATTAATCTCTTTAACCAAAATCTACAGTACCGTTCCAGAAGCACGTGCTGCAGAGCTGCTTCAACTCACATTAGTTTACAATGGAACTGGACATGGCACGGTGTGTGGAGACCCCCAAGCTCTTCCACAGATGTAGTCTGGAAGGTAAAGCTTGCTGTTGATTTAAAACTGTGTAGTATAATTTACACTTAATATTTCAAACCTTCACTAATGCAATCAGATAAACAGAATATTTAATTAATCCCATTCCTAGCACAGTTTCTTCTGAGCTGTCAGGAACAATCAGCAAATGACAAGTTCTACATCATTAGTCTTTCTTGTGATTGTTTTCAAACAACTAAACTGTGATCACCAGAGGCCTAAAATACTGCTGGTCTTATTGATTATCGCTGTGCAAAGACATTTTTCTTTCCTGTGTTCTCTTTCCAGCTTTGCACACAAAAGATAATTAAGCAGCAAGATAGAGTAGTGCTGATAATGCACATCTCCCCAGTTGGGTAGTGAGGCGCCCGGGTGAAGCCAAGCACCTTCGGTATGCACAAGTGGATGTTAATCAGCACTCGGCTACCACATAGTCCAGCACATCTCCTCTCCCATTGTAACACCTTATTCTGAATAATAAGGACACAAACCTGTATTCCTATGCCAAAAAACCACAACAGATTAAATGGCTACTACTGGAAACAGCACCCTATGCCTCCGAAGTGTTTTATGAGCATTAGTTTGTCAGGTTCTCAAGATCTATTTTTTTTTTAATTTAATTATAATTTTCTAACAAACATTATTTGAAACAGGAAAAAATTGGGTTTTAATATTCTGGGAACTTGCAGTTTTCTTCCTGAAATACAATTTCTGTCTAGAGCCAGCCATGTCCCAACTCCAAGTTGAAAGAACAGTTTTTTGCAGGAAACATTTTGGTGTTTTGTTTTGGTTTTTCTCTTCTGTTTTGATAATGAGTTGTGGCTACATTCACGCAACTTATCCTCTGTTCTCCATTGCAAGTTTATGTGGGAGCTGCTTAATGTCACTGTGGCCCACAGCACAGAAATGGACAGGCCACCTCACGTTTAGGAGTGGCACCACACTCACCCACAGGTACTTCTTCTGAAGGCAAAACAACCGCTTATTTGGCTTAATACCATCTCCATATGAAAAGGCCTGAAAATACAGAACTAAGATGATACGCGTACGATCTTTCAACAGCTGGTTGCAAGGAAACCCAAGCATTCTTCTTGTTTTTACTATGTAGAAATAACTACCCGTACACAGCTCATCTTTTGATGGACGTACACACAGATACACTTTAAGTGGTGAAACACCATCCTGAAAAAAGAACAACCACAAACCAATAAACCACACAACAGCAAACTGAAAGGATGAAGAAATGTGAAACAATGCTTTGATCTAAAAGGGAAAACAAGATCATTCACTAGGGGGAAGACCAACATATCAAGGTATAGAAAATGAATATGGAGAGGGGGAAGTGGAAAACAAGTCAGCGAAGGAGGAAACCGAATTCTACTAGGTAACAGAGCAAACGTACAGGGATCAGGTGAAGTCAGCCAGGCTACTTTCTACCACACAACCAACATGCTTGATATGCTCCACAATCCATACACCTGGACTAGTTAACGAAAAAACTATAGGAAAAGCAAGAAATATCTCAGAAGAGAACCTGATCTTGAGTTCTTGCTCAAAGAAAGAATTCATGCAGTGCACTGGATAACATTAGTGACAAAAAAGTTACACAGCAGTTTTTGTTATCGTCTATTTAAAAATATTTACTGTATTTTTCAGAGCCTTAAATGAAGACTGAGTATTTTACTCCTGAAACAGGATCTTCTAAGATAGTAAAAGGTAATCTGCAAAACAACTGACTCGAATTCATATGCAAGGAAGCCAGGAGCCATGTGCAGACTGTATCACATTGCCACACTGCCATTCAGTACACTCTATTATGTACACTTCAATTATTATGCCTGCCCAGAAAAGTGCAACTAAGAGGAAAAAGAAGGAAGAAGCAGCAAAGAGAAAAGGGATGAAATTCATTTGTTGTCTGTCAATAAGCCTATAAAGCCAGCAGCCTTGTTAGCATCTGTTTAAAAGTGCATTTGGAAGCAATAGAGCTGATATCACCTGCTTTTAATTTTCTTTCCTTATGCAAGCAACTGAAATAGAAGTCTTCCTTGTAACTGAAGAATATAAAAGATGTTACAAATAAATTTTATTAACTCCATTTCATTTTCCTATGATAAAAAACACCAAGAAGCAACAAAACACTCAAGACTTGAAAAAGTAATTATCAACAACTTGAAGCTCCGTACTTCAAGGTTAACGTGAATGAAATTTACTCAAGTTGAACATTACACCAATTACAAAAGTAAAAAAAAACCTGTAAGCTCTGATTTCTAACAGTAGAGGTAGGCGCAATGTTTCCAGAATGCTCATCATATATAGATTTAAGTTTCTCCAGGGACTGATTAAGGCTAGAGAAGTTCTATCAATACCATTCGGCTCACTAAGATGCAGTTCTCCCCTCTCAATGCATTTATACCTTCGAAAATGAGAATACAACTACAAACGGTTTAAAGGATCATATAATGTCACAGTTGCTCTTTCTTCTTAAACTGTAAGATAAACTGTTTTAACTATCAGCTACAGCAGAAACAAAGTGATCTAATCTAGATAAAAAACAGCAATACATAGAAGCAAGCCCTTCAAGAAGTTGCCAGGGCACCTGGTCCATTATTTTAAACATTGGGTCAGAAATTGAGAAAAGCGTAACAAGTTGAACAGCGTCTTAAAATAGCATAATCCAGTTGAAGACCATGATAGTTTTGCTGGTGTCAAAAAGTTTAGAAAAACAAACCAAACACACCCAACTTCCATTCAGCGGTGACATTGATGAGTCAGAGTATCATCTCAACAGCCTTCTTCCCAGACACATGTTGCACTGAAAAATTGGGTAAAACCTGTTCGCCAGGAACTACTGCATTTATTCAAGTATTTTTTCTTTTTTAACAGTAAAGTAACTTATATACTTGTGAACAGAGTTTCCATTATACAAAAAATTCTAGTCCCTCTTCAAAAGGACCTACAGACCTATATATGTGCAGATGCAAAAGTCACTAGTTCAAGTTACTTTTTGCATTTACCAGATCATACTATTAGGATTGCTAAATTTGGACCTACTTCTTTGCACCCCAAAGCAAAGATGCTGCTACCAATTTAGGAGTAACGGGAAAAGTTATTTGCACTCATCACCTTTGAGAGATGATCTCTCCAGAGCATTTGCTTCACTCACCTCCAGGTGCCAGCACAGGCAACAGCAACAAATTACACACTTATTTGTTAATCAACCACAAACTATTATCCACCTACATAAAGTTCAGAAATACCCTAAATTGATGCAGCAAGCATTGCTAGGTAAGGATTTTTAATTTACACAATTGGATACATCTGTAGCTTTGAGTTGATGTATATATGTCTCTCAAAAGCTGTGTTTGCAGACTACCAGAAGCCAACATCCAAAGGAAACCAGACAGTGCTGGAAAATCTCTTTTAATTTCTAGTCAGATGACACTTCAGTCCTTTGAGCTGGACTGTTTAAGCAGTAGTGAGGAGCCACCAGTAGCTTCCCTCTTGCAGAGAAACAGATGAACTCTCCAATGCAACGTGACACACGGGGAAATCATTCCTGTTTGCTGGGTGCTGCTGGAAAAGGCGCTACCATGAGTCTTGTAGAACAAGATCAGCTAGGTGCTAGATGATCTGAGAAGCATGATCAATGCATAAGCTGGCAAGTTATGTCCTACTTAAATGCAGAAGATTTTTCTGCTAATACCCATGGCATAAGCAGCAATTGAGTCAAAGTAAACTTCACTCCTGCAAAACTTGCATCTTTATGAATACCAAGCCATCAGCTATCCATAAGCTGGAAAAAGACAGTAAGAGTCGAAACATCTCACTGGAAAATAATGATATCAGGCAGCCACAAAATTATTTTTCACCAGTCTAAAAAACACACTCAAATGTTTGAGCTCAGTCTGACCAGAAGAAAGCACTGCAGTATTTTCAGTAGTGGTATTTACCCTTACTGGGCGCAGTTAATTTGTTTTTTATTTGGAACGTGATTTCCCTGTTATTCTTCCAAACAACAATGTCATTTTAATCTTTATAGCACACATGTGAGAAAAATACGTAGGTGCAATAAGGCTAACTGTACAAAAAGCAACACTGCCCTGGGACCCATTCCAAGCCAAAATGTATGAGCGCATAGGGAAAAAGCAGAAGGGAAAATTCATTAAAGAAAATTAAAATATCTTAAGCCCAGAAAATGGTGCAGTTAAGTCTTCCAGTTTCAGCAAATTGTGTCTATTCTTAGAGAAAACAGAAGCTCTCTCAGATGAGCTGTTTCCCATTATCCTCAAGAAAAATAAAATAGGATCACCTTTTAGCTCCCAATGTTACTACTATCTGCTTGGGAATGTTTAGTTTCTTTAGTGAAATCAGATGTCTTCTTGGATCTCAAATCATTTTAAAGACGTACAGATGGTTGAAATGCTTGCTTTTCTTTTCATCTTCTTGTCAACTAAGAAATGTCAGCCCTGTGATGGCCAGACCATTATTGACAGTATCAAGAACTTAATTCCCCTGCATTTAGATAGGCTTTCCTGGCTAACAGGCTTTTTGATGTTTTGGGTTGGTTTGGGTTTTTTTGTTTTGGTTTTTTTTTTTTTTTTGTTTTGTTTTGGGTTTTTTTTCATAGCCACAGGGTTTAGACATTCATTTGCTAAATGATTTGTTCACAAATAATGGGCAGGCCGGCAGTGGGGAGAAAGAGCAATAATTTAACATCAAACGGGTTTGGACAGAATTGTGACTACCTATAGGAAAAAAGGTGATTAAAAATCTTGTATCACCAGCTCCCTACTTTCCTTCAGACGCTCAGGTTGCCATTACATAAAGAAGGGCAGTAGTTGGAAAATAGCAGAGTTTAATATATTAAAGTAAAAATTACATTAATTTTCAGTTGTATACAGCAAATGTACTCATTTTCTTAGAATTACACACTTAACTGATTAGAAGATATTAGAAGGTGGCCGCCTAGCACATCAGGAGGGGCCATTCCCATTAAGAATAAAAAATCTGGTCCATTAACTACTTGTGTAAACAACCAACACCAAATTCTTAAAAATCTTGGAAAATAAATACAAATTAATATATATATTCTGAGCAGCACCCAATGCCTCAGACATTTCAAACACATCAGCTACTAGGTTTTTTGCGCCCCTCGCACAACTTTCCCCACCAAAAGAGGGAAGATTATTCTTCTGCAAGAGGTTATCATTAGCTAGTAAGAAAAATACTGCAAAATACTGATGTAGTCAAAGGAAATTGCACAATAATTATTTTCTTATTAATAAACAAATGCATTGGCCTGTTACCAAAAATACTAATTAATGTAGATACTATATTTTCTTCGCATTACAAAAACCTGGACCGGCAACTAAGCCTTGCAGAGGTTTTAAGAGCTGCTCAGGCTGGATGAATAGATGAATTAACTGCTTCTAGATATTTCTGTTCTTCATGTCTGTATCTGCTGACTAATATAAAGCAAGCCATTAGTCATCCAACAGTTAGTCTGAGCAACATGCTAAATGAATACACACTGGGCATTTACATGCAGTTACCTTAATTTAATATATCAGTGGCTGCACTCCTGCATTTTTTAACAGTGAAAACGTCACTTTTACATTTTTAACTTGCCAGAATCATTCAGCTCTCATGACTTAGACATAATCAAGGCAACTATTCTTTCAGAGCAATAAAACTGCAAAAGCACAGCCAATGATGCATACCTAAAAATGCATGGCCTACAGTCTCATCTCACATTCTGCATTTATTTAAAACCTGACTGCCTAAACTAGGCACACTCATGCACCCTTTGCACTTCGGAACTGAAATTCTTCTGACCCCATTGCCCTCTACAACTACCTGGAAGGAGGTTGGAGAGAGGTGGGTGTTGGCCTCTTCTCCCAGGTGAATAATGACAGGACCAGAGGAAATGGTCTGAAGTTGCAGCAGGGGAGGTTGAGGTTAGATATTAGGAGGAATGACTTCACTGAAAGAGTGGTCAGGCACTGGACCAGCCTGCCCAGGGAGGTGGTTGAGTCCCCATCCCTAGAGGTGTTTAAGAAACATCTAGATGTGGCACTGCAGGGCGTGCTCTAGTGGCAGAGATTGTAGGTTGTTTGGTTGGACTCGGTGATCTTAACGGTCCTTTCCAACCATGAAGAATCTATGATTCTATGAATTTCCATGGCCTCGAGGAAAGGGGCAAGGAAAAATATTCTTATGACTTCACCTCCAAAATGTGTGTCTCTTACCATACGATAATTACAGTTACATTGAACAACTGGATGCAGTTGAAACAGATTTTCTCAAGCAAGTATGTTACATACAATACATTTTACTGCATAATTCAGCATTTTATTACCATATGTAAGTGAAACTCACAAAAAAAAATAATCAGAATTTCTGTTTTCACATTCTAATAGCAATCTATTCCATTAGTCACACACAGACATTTTGTCAAATTGGGAGCTTCAACAAAGTATGACAATATCCTGAAAATATTCTCCATGCTTGTTAAATATTTTCATCCTTTTAAATCTTTAGAAGAATGTAGAATGCAATTAGTCTGACAGTTTATGAGTGGTACATTACTGTATGTGAATTACAGCTATCATGAACTGATTAAAAAAAAGGAGGAAAAAAATCAGAAAAAAATTATAGTCAAAAGCCCCCATTTGGAGAGACATCCATATTCAGGTATTTGTCTTAAGCAACTGTGAATAGACTGGGACCACAGGTCTTGGTAATCGAGATACATACCGAGGATTTTTTAAGATACGATCCCAAAAATTCTTCTTTTGTAAATACCCCAGAAGTTACTGGTGATGCCAGCTGAAAGTATTACTCCCGCTTAGATAACAAAGAGCAACAACGACAAAGTACATTAAGCTGAAGCTGTACTCTTGTGCTTCTACTCTGCTACTGTTTTGTAGAAAACAGCTGTATTTCAGAATATACATATTTCTTGTTTCCATTATTTTAGGATTAAAAAAGTCTGAGCTTTAAAGGATTTTTAGTGCTGCTTTCTATTTTGGTGTTTTTAGGAAGACAACCACATGTGAAGCTGAAACCTAAACGTACTATCACAGGAGGAGCACATACTTTCTAAGTTTTCACAGAACAAGAACTGTTTCATCTATCACCACACTGGAAGTAGAAGTTCAAGCTCAAAAAATAAAGTGAGTATGTTCTGACTGAAGTACTTCATTTTATCTTCTGATACATCCTCACAGGAATACAATCAATGAACATATGTATCAAGTCTCTACCATTACTTGTCTTCACAAATATCTACAGTTTTAAATATGTTACAGGACATGGAAAAGTAAATAATTCAAACACATTCCCGTCATAACCCAACTGTGACTGTGGGAATGTTCCAAAGACCTGTGAATTCAATTACAAAAAGTTAGAAACGATCACCAGCTTCCAGTGGACTTCATATCAAGCCAAAGAATCATTAGTACAGGATATTCTCAAGTCAAATGGAAACACTCTGAAGTTATTACTTCTGAGATGTGCTTTGTATCTTCTGACTCCTGGGAGCTCATTGCCTCCCATCCTCAAAGTCTTCTTCCCCTTTTTACCTCCCACTGCAAAGGGAGGCAGAAGAGATGTCGAAGCTGATCCTTTCCCTCCAACCACACACAAGCACAAGCCTTACGACTGCTTGCCTTCCAGCGCTTTTCACAACTACGAAGGCAACTCCAACACTTCACAAGCAATCTCCGTGATATCTCTAACTCTGATCCCAAGGCTGCTTGACAGCAGACAACCCTCAACCAGGCAACATTCCCAGCAGGCACAATTAATCAAGAGGATGAGTGGCAAGCAAGCACATTCAGCTGTGTTCAAAAGCTTATTTCAGAATATCTGATCACACAACAGAAGCAAGACACAGCTTGGGGCCTGAGCTGGAAGAGACAGAACTGCCATCAGCATCATGGAAATATAACAGAGAAAAGACACTAAATTCCCCTTAGAAAATTAAGTTCTCCCCTGCTATGCAGTGTCAGCCCACCAAGTTGACTTGGTCCTTGGTAAAGAAATAGGTGGAGGTACTAGCTAGGAGAAGGAAGGTGGCAGGACAGTTTACAAAGGCCCATGCATTACCTTCTCCAACACTGAAAAACATACTTTTCTTTTAGCTTTCCCCTGCCTTCATTATTGCAGTTTATCTTCATCTCAACTTTATTCTTCCTCCCTCTGCATATTCCTTCGGTTTTCCGCCTCTTAATTTAAACTTACTCCTTCCTCCTCTTCCTTCTTTTTCTAATTACTGAGCTTCTCCCGTTAACCCTAAACAACAGTAATGAAACAATCAAGCAACCACATGCCTCATCCTTCTTTCGGTCAAAAGAAGGGGGAAAGCTCAGCCTTTACTTATTGACTTCCATTGATCACCATTAAACAAGCCAATGAGGAAACATACATGCATACACATGTATTTATAGATTAAACACTATTTAGCTTTCCATAAACTTCAGAATATTTAGCTGTATTTTTAGCCAATACTGTTTTTAAAGACAGTAATTCCATTTGGAATGGGANAGGGAAGGGGGGAGCTTTGTTTCCCTGTAGGAAGGAGCCTTACAGAGCAGCTGATTTACAGCACCCTTTGGTTGGATGACACGGGACAGCACTGGGGACACACACACTGAAGAGCCACCGCACACCAAGCACAGCCAACACACTTATTGCATGCTGAACCACAGTGCCCAACTTTAATAAACATTCACTTAAAAAAAAAAAAAAAAAATCAGTCANTGCCTAAACTAGGCACACTCATGCACCCTTTGCACTTCGGAACTGAAATTCTTCTGACCCCATTGCCCTCTACAACTACCTGGAAGGAGGTTGGAGAGAGGTGGGTGTTGGCCTCTTCTCCCAGGTGAATAATGACAGGACCAGAGGAAATGGTCTGAAGTTGCAGCAGGGGAGGTTGAGGTTAGATATTAGGAGGAATGACTTCACTGAAAGAGTGGTCAGGCACTGGACCAGCCTGCCCAGGGAGGTGGTTGAGTCCCCATCCCTAGAGGTGTTTAAGAAACATCTAGATGTGGCACTGCAGGGCGTGCTCTAGTGGCAGAGATTGTAGGTTGTTTGGTTGGACTCGGTGATCTTAACGGTCCTTTCCAACCATGAAGAATCTATGATTCTATGAATTTCCATGGCCTCGAGGAAAGGGGCAAGGAAAAATATTCTTATGACTTCACCTCCAAAATGTGTGTCTCTTACCATACGATAATTACAGTTACATTGAACAACTGGATGCAGTTGAAACAGATTTTCTCAAGCAAGTATGTTACATACAATACATTTTACTGCATAATTCAGCATTTTATTACCATATGTAAGTGAAACTCACAAAAAAAAATAATCAGAATTTCTGTTTTCACATTCTAATAGCAATCTATTCCATTAGTCACACACAGACATTTTGTCAAATTGGGAGCTTCAACAAAGTATGACAATATCCTGAAAATATTCTCCATGCTTGTTAAATATTTTCATCCTTTTAAATCTTTAGAAGAATGTAGAATGCAATTAGTCTGACAGTTTATGAGTGGTACATTACTGTATGTGAATTACAGCTATCATGAACTGATTAAAAAAAAGGAGGAAAAAAATCAGAAAAAAATTATAGTCAAAAGCCCCCATTTGGAGAGACATCCATATTCAGGTATTTGTCTTAAGCAACTGTGAATAGACTGGGACCACAGGTCTTGGTAATCGAGATACATACCGAGGATTTTTTAAGATACGATCCCAAAAATTCTTCTTTTGTAAATACCCCAGAAGTTACTGGTGATGCCAGCTGAAAGTATTACTCCCGCTTAGATAACAAAGAGCAACAACGACAAAGTACATTAAGCTGAAGCTGTACTCTTGTGCTTCTACTCTGCTACTGTTTTGTAGAAAACAGCTGTATTTCAGAATATACATATTTCTTGTTTCCATTATTTTAGGATTAAAAAAGTCTGAGCTTTAAAGGATTTTTAGTGCTGCTTTCTATTTTGGTGTTTTTAGGAAGACAACCACATGTGAAGCTGAAACCTAAACGTACTATCACAGGAGGAGCACATACTTTCTAAGTTTTCACAGAACAAGAACTGTTTCATCTATCACCACACTGGAAGTAGAAGTTCAAGCTCAAAAAATAAAGTGAGTATGTTCTGACTGAAGTACTTCATTTTATCTTCTGATACATCCTCACAGGAATACAATCAATGAACATATGTATCAAGTCTCTACCATTACTTGTCTTCACAAATATCTACAGTTTTAAATATGTTACAGGACATGGAAAAGTAAATAATTCAAACACATTCCCGTCATAACCCAACTGTGACTGTGGGAATGTTCCAAAGACCTGTGAATTCAATTACAAAAAGTTAGAAACGATCACCAGCTTCCAGTGGACTTCATATCAAGCCAAAGAATCATTAGTACAGGATATTCTCAAGTCAAATGGAAACACTCTGAAGTTATTACTTCTGAGATGTGCTTTGTATCTTCTGACTCCTGGGAGCTCATTGCCTCCCATCCTCAAAGTCTTCTTCCCCTTTTTACCTCCCACTGCAAAGGGAGGCAGAAGAGATGTCGAAGCTGATCCTTTCCCTCCAACCACACACAAGCACAAGCCTTACGACTGCTTGCCTTCCAGCGCTTTTCACAACTACGAAGGCAACTCCAACACTTCACAAGCAATCTCCGTGATATCTCTAACTCTGATCCCAAGGCTGCTTGACAGCAGACAACCCTCAACCAGGCAACATTCCCAGCAGGCACAATTAATCAAGAGGATGAGTGGCAAGCAAGCACATTCAGCTGTGTTCAAAAGCTTATTTCAGAATATCTGATCACACAACAGAAGCAAGACACAGCTTGGGGCCTGAGCTGGAAGAGACAGAACTGCCATCAGCATCATGGAAATATAACAGAGAAAAGACACTAAATTCCCCTTAGAAAATTAAGTTCTCCCCTGCTATGCAGTGTCAGCCCACCAAGTTGACTTGGTCCTTGGTAAAGAAATAGGTGGAGGTACTAGCTAGGAGAAGGAAGGTGGCAGGACAGTTTACAAAGGCCCATGCATTACCTTCTCCAACACTGAAAAACATACTTTTCTTTTAGCTTTCCCCTGCCTTCATTATTGCAGTTTATCTTCATCTCAACTTTATTCTTCCTCCCTCTGCATATTCCTTCGGTTTTCCGCCTCTTAATTTAAACTTACTCCTTCCTCCTCTTCCTTCTTTTTCTAATTACTGAGCTTCTCCCGTTAACCCTAAACAACAGTAATGAAACAATCAAGCAACCACATGCCTCATCCTTCTTTCGGTCAAAAGAAGGGGGAAAGCTCAGCCTTTACTTATTGACTTCCATTGATCACCATTAAACAAGCCAATGAGGAAACATACATGCATACACATGTATTTATAGATTAAACACTATTTAGCTTTCCATAAACTTCAGAATATTTAGCTGTATTTTTAGCCAATACTGTTTTTAAAGACAGTAATTCCATTTGGAATGGGACTGGTGATGCATAAAACTGAGTGGTCACATGATGCAAAATGTTTTGCCCTTTTTTAAAGCCACATTGCTTCTTAAACAGAAAACCAGCTTACATTCGGCTTCAAGGTAACATTTTTCCATAGAACCCCTGGGAATTCCCACTCCACTTTTGAAGTAAATAATTTAACATATTGTAAGGAGCAGAACATCAAACAGCAGCAGCATCCTAAGGGGAATATGTCTGGTGTTGTAAAAATACAACCTTCAAAATCAGTAATTAAGAAATTTATATAGAAATTTTCCTAGAGAACAGCATAGGAAAATTATTACTAAGGTACAGTGTGTTCGCAAAGCAATAACACCGCTAACATGAGGCACAAACTTTTCTGAAAGAAATGAGCAGCGTAATGGAAAAGCACATGCTCGATCATATACTGAGAGCCACTATATAAAGTAATTTGGAATAATTAAAGATATAGTAACCTCTGACAGCTGTGCTGCTCTGTCTCTGGATTTAAAACAGNAAAAAAAAAAAAATCAGTCCAGGAGCATTTCAAACACTTCCTTCTCCACCTCCCCATGGGAGGCTCGAGAAACTACATCTGGACAAAGCCTCTCAGCAGGACAGTGATGTACTTCAGCCACCTTGTTGTGATCAACAGAGCAGGGGTGGCCCTGGCATAGCTCGCCCTGTCTGCCAAGACAGGAACGAGCCAAAGGACAAGACAGCCAAAGGAACCAATCTGACATCTTCGTTAGCGCAAACTTTTCAAAAGAGGAACTAAAGACTATTTTTTCCTCTTCTTTCACAAATTTGGGTTAGCCTGACTTTTCCCAGCTGTTATCTCAAGAAAATAGCAGCATTTTTCATGGGAGATCCTCTCTCCATTACAGGAACAAAACAAAAAAGAGCCCAAGTATTTTGGTTTAGATTCTAACAGATTATGAGAGCTGTATTTTTTTTATCTCTCTTCTCTATTTATCCTTCATATCTTCCCATATGCCTGAAGAGGACCTTTGTGATCCCAGCCAACTGAATCGCTTGTGCTGACACTCCCTTTATCCTGAGATACTCCCTACACATACGAAACGGAGATGGTGGAAATTAGAAGAGGTAAAAAGAAAAAAAGATGCAGAAAAAGAAAAGACCTAACAAGTCAATATGCCACCCTTCACCTTCCCACACAAGCCAAGTAACTCTGAATGCATCAGAGCCTCCTTGCCAGACTACTGAGCTGTGATGGACTCGGTTCTCTTAGAAGTGGCCAACAAAGACACAACATTGAAAATAAGCTTAACATCTTTTTATAAACTTTAAAAAAATATATATCTTTTTGAGTTTCAAATGCCAGTAACATTTAAGACTTAAAGAATGCACTCTACTTGCGTGATAATGACCATAATTAGTGCGAGCAATCATTTACTGTCAGAAACTAATATCTCCAACCAAGTATATTAAATTCAATATATTTCCATTAGTTATAATAGACAGAGACTTGGCTTTTAACTGATATTCACAATATATTCATTGTTATTACTAGCACTATACAAGATAATGGAAAAGTGGGTGTGGAGAAATTAAAGATTTAAAAACAGACCATGAAAGCAAGGTCTCGGTTTTCTCGGTAGAAAGCTGCCCAAAAGCTGTATAAATCACCACTCGCGGTCTGACAGACCCTCTGCATTTTCAACCAGGCCTCCTATTAGCTACTACAGAACGTACAAGGAACTTGAATATACTGTAAGCCAGAAGGCTTACGTTTTAATGAAAAAAATGTTATATTCAGCAGCTTACATAAGTAAACTTACTTCAAAGAATACTCATGAACTGTGATTTCAAAGTGAGGTGAAAAAAATAAAGTCAAATTCTTCTATGACTTGGACCCAGTAAGCTCCAAACCCATAAATAAAAGGATACCTTGACCCAAGGCATGAGTTCTTTCACACTCCTAATAAAGACCTGCTGAACAAAGCCCCATGCTGCTTCCTCAAAGAGCATGCAACATTTCATCTCCATTATTCCCCCTGCAAGAAGCCATTTCTGTACGGATCTATTCTCTTCAAAGAGCTGAAGAATTAGCCATTTATATTTTCCAACTACCATTCAGAGTACTTATCTTCTCGTGTGATATGATATTACATAGTAACGCAATTATTGGAAATTGATTATATGAAGTGGCTCCCAAAAGAATTACTCCATGCATCACACATTTAGATATGAATATTTTTGTAGTGCCACTAAACATGGAAGATACTCTATCTGTGTATGCTGATGTATTTCAGATAATAATCCCCTGGCACAACCCATTTATTTCTAAAAATCTCTCTATAAAGACAACTCTGCGCTTCGAGTGTTTCAGCTCACTTTGATTACACCACATAACGATTGCCAAATAATAGAAATGATTGCAGGCAGAAAGAAAAACACAGAATTAAGAGCATAACAACACACTTAACTCTGCTGGAGTGGTTCATGTTGTTGGTTTTTTGGTTGTTTTCTTTTTTTAATCAAACTTGTTATATTCCATGATTTGTTTAGAACTCTTAAGTACAGTATGAAAAAGCAGATGAATCTGCATAACTGCACTGAGCTAGATTATATATAATTTACTTTCACCACCATATCAGAAAACAATCAACAATACCTACAAAAATAAATAAATCACTATTTGTTATTTTTAGAATATATTCTTCACCTTATCTTCTGCTCACTAAACTCAAGGCATCTTACTACACTATCCAAACCAATTCAAGCTGAAGTTTTTGATGGGGCCAGGCTCTTTTCAGTGGTGCCCAGTGACAGGACAAGAGGTAATGGGCACAAACTTGAGCATAAGAAGTTCCACCTAAACATGAGGAGGAACTTCTTTACCCTGAGGGTGGCAGAGCCCTGGCACAGGCTGCCCAGAGAGGTAGTGGAGTCTCTGTCTCTGGAGACATTGAAAACCCACTTGGACGCGTTCCTGTACAACCTGCTCTAGGTGACCCTCCTCTGGCAGGGGCTTGGACTAGATGATCTCCCAAGGTCCCTTCCAACCCTATGATTCCTCAGCAGATGTAACAGCAGAAAAACACACCTGAAGAACATATTCATTAAATATTTTGCAGTATGTACACCAAAGGCCTCTCACTTGACTTCCTCACTCTTAACAACACGGTAACTGGTATTAGTAGAGAGTACTAATATGCAGTTATAGAAGAGAGGCCTCTAAAAATCTGCTAGTTCAAGGACAACATCACATAAACGCTTTCATAAACTTTTCAAGTTCCATCTTCACTCCCTCCCCAGCAGGGCAAATCAACACCAGAACCTAATTTTTTGAGTCTTTTCTAGGTTCACACAAACAGAACCAGCTCATTCTCAGCATTTCCCTTCCCTCTCCCTACCTCATGTACGTCCATCCTGTACTGAGGGAGAGCTCTCATTTCTCCAAGCCAGCAACACTTTCTTGCCTCCAAAAGTCCAATAATTCTTTACCTTTCCCAGAGAGATCTCTCTTGAAGGCAAGAGAACAGAATCATATGCAATGTTGCAGGAACTCACCTTCCCTCAGAATTTTCTGTTGCTCTCTGAAGCACAGCTCTTCTCTCTTCTTCACAGCCACCCACTATCAGCTGCTGATTATCATCTTCTCCCTGCCTAGCCAATCACCTGTGAAGCTAGCACACCTGGATCCCTTCTCCTCACCACTCTCCAAGTAGCCCACTCTCCACAAAATGGCAGCAGCTTTTATTATTCCTCCATTCCACAGAAGATCTTACTTGCACAACTGCAGAACTCTGTAACAGATTTTGCCAAGTTGCTTCCATAGTCTCACGTAACTCATGACACTCCCAGGCTCCTGCACACACCTTCCAAAACTTCCAGGGAGCTCAGCTGCATGGATATTATGCAAGGGGTTTACAAGCCCAAAGTAACAGAATAAAATCTGGGGTTTTCCCTGATTTTTTTTTTATACTAATGGAAAAGCCCCATGGTAAATACCAAAAACCCCTCAGCACACTCTGATTTCACAAGATATAGTACGCCATTCTTTTCATCATTGCACATAAGGAGAAAAACTTATTGCTGATTTTTAAAGAAACACTGAAAAGAAGTCCATCTAATTACCTTAAAAATTGGGACTTCCACCATGAAAATCTTAAAATTCTTCACAACTGTTCTTCCCTCATAAGAAAGGCAGAGATTGCAGTAACTGAATGCTTACACAATGAAGAAATCAAATTTCTTTACATGCTAGTAGTTAAATCACCTTCCTCTAAATTAGTCAAAGTGAAAAACGTGCAAACACAAAAAGGAAGGACTTTCTTTATCATGAATATAACATGATAAACTATGGTATATCTGTAGTCTCCAAACAATGTCCTGGTCAGATGTACTTCTGGGGCAAACCAAAACCAGCCCCCAAAATACCAATGTTAGGGCCAGAAACAAAATTACCTGGGCCGCCGCTCAGGAGGGTGCTGGTTTGGACATGGCCCAGGCCGTACCTGTGGACCCCAGAAAGCAGCCCCAAGAGACAGTACGGAGCCTCGGTGTCCAGAGCAGATACCACGTTCTGAAACAGTAATGCTGAAAAAAACAGTCCACAGTTCTGTTCTGAAAAGCAATTCTTCATACCACCTCCTCCTTTTGGATCAATGACCTCCTTTGGGTATGGGGGGTCCACAGCCAACAAAATATCCCTACTCAAAAACCATCAGAACATGAAGTTAAGCAGAGACACGCTTACATGCGATTGCTGACTGGAAGCCATTGCTCAATTTAGCAATGCAATTAAATACATGATTATTCAGAAGTGAACTTATATTCGAACCATCTGAACCTTCCTTATGCTTATCGTTAAGCAGATTCTAAAAAAGTTGTCTGAAAGAAGTCATATGGATCTGATTTTTTTTAAATTATTTACGAGCAAATGTGTAGGGCTAGCTGTCAAAACAAAGGAAACAAATGTGTCACACGTAAATAAATCTAACCAGTTCACAATTTACAAAATCTTTGCAGTTTTTGCATTTCTGAACATAACAAAATTCTAATCACGAGCCAGGATGATATGTTTCACATGAACATCAAGAGCATCTTTTGTCATTCACAAAGTTGTCATCTACGTAAGATTTTATTTTCAGTCTACTAAGGATTTTGCTGTACCCCGAGTAGTACATTCAATGTGCAATACCCACCAGGTGGCAATTTAAAGCACTAATGTTTGGATCTTCTTCAGGTGCACATTATCATTCTACCATCAAGCTACACCAAAAACCCCTCACACCAGCAACAAATCAGCTACTTACTGCTAGAAGTAGTAACTAATAAAAATCTGTATTTCTATTTTAGATAACATTTTCTGTACAGGAACTTTTATTACTTCATTACCATTTGTGAAAGTTTCTTACTAACACAGCAAAATGGGTGCAAAAGATGTTCACCATTTGTTATATATGGAGAGTTTGAGAGATGAGGAACCTAGTTTGAATCTAACAGAAAAAGGATTTTGCTACTAAAAAATCATTCAACTTGGAAGCCTCTTTTTTGAAGATGCAGAGAAGCAGGATAAAGAGACCACTGTGGAAAATCTGTTTACAGCCCTACCCTCGGATGTATTTTTCTACCAAACAGAAATTATAAGAATTACAGAGACGTTGTGGGAGATAGAAGATAGTATCACTATTTGGGTGAAGGTTGAAAGCGGCATTGGTGGGGAATATGGGCATAGGAGAAATGTTAAGAAATCGCTGTGCTGCCTAAGGATGTTAGGCTGGGTATGGGCAGGAAGAGTTGTCATAAAGGGAAGGAGCAACGTAATTTTGCAGACTCCGTAGGTTGTAGATCGAATCAGTTTGGACAGAAAAGCTGGAGAGTTTAAAGAGGCTTCTTAAGTCCTGAATATTTACTTGTAGAAAACCTTCTGTCATTTTCTTATCACAGATTTCAGGCCTGTGTTGTCCGTTATCAGGTAATTTTACAGTCCTAATGGCCTAAGTCAATAGGAAGCTTTAGTAACACATTGATACAAAATGATAACATGACAACAACAGGCTCCTTGTTTTGCTGCTACACTTCGTCTCAAAGGCAGAGAAAACCTATTCGCCTTAGAAATTCCACTACATCAAGCAAAAAACCACATAGGATTTATGCTGCATGCCTCCTGAAATTAGAGACAGCTCTACAGGGAGGTCAGTTTAAAAAGAACCAAGAAAGAGAAGTTAAAAAACTCTCTTTACCCCCATTCCAAAAGCCTTTGTGGAAATTTAGTCAGGAGAATTACCCAGAACACCATCAATTGGCATAAGCTGAGAGAAGATATTTAACTTCAAGGCCTGGTCATCTTAATTGGGAGAAAGAATTAAAAGGCCAAAGTCACTTATATTTAAAAAGCCCCAGTAAATGTTAGATGTCAAATAGGGTCAACACAATAGAGCAGAGTCGGCCATCACCCTGTAACTTGAGGCCTCCTCAAAACCTTCTTTTAAGTTCATTTATTGCACTTGGTACCACTCGAACAGACTGGAACCAGGCACTGCACTGGAAAAAAAGGCAACTTTGCAATTCCCTCCTTCGACATCTTCACTCCACATGGAGGAGGACCCTGAAATACGCTTGTAGGGATGCCTAGTGAGCAGGGAGGGACAGGGAGTCCCGCAGCCCACGGGTTTGGGGATGTCTGTTGCAGATCTTCACATCTCTCCTTTAAAGTATTAAAAGCACCTTAGAAATATACAAGTTAATAACACGTGAAAACCTTTGTTATGCCACATAAGCCCACACCAGTCTCTTGAAAACCACTTGTTGTCACTTTGATTTTACAAAGGTCTTTACAGCTCTAGCAAGGGAAGACCAGTTCTGGCGCTAGTACCCCGCCTGATGTCAGGGAAGCTCTGACATCTTCCTCACTCCCCCAACAACCCACCAGAGCAGACCACCAGCAACGCTGCTCGCCCCCTGGCAAGGAAACCCAGAACAGTTTATTGAGCATGGTACTTTCTCACTGCATTATTTACAGCCTGCGCTAGGCAAATTTTTTCAAGCAAAATTTTCACAGGCAGGATGAATAGATGCAGGGAGGAATCTTAGTGGGAAAGCCACAGGAAATTATCACCGAAAAATCTTGTGTCATGAACAGTCTCTCCCTTTATCTGTGCTTCTCCATCCAGAAAACAAGAATACTGCTAGTTGCTTAACTATCTGCTTAAGTATATTTAATGATGCCTTAACAATTAATGCATTATAGTGCCATTTAAGTCTTACTAGAGATAACTATAGGCCTTTGAAAGATAACAGAGTACAGCTGAATATGTGGAGACCAGATTAACCGAACCATTCAAAAAGGAATCATTTTGAACATGTAAGTTTAAAGCTGGCAGAGCAAAAGCCCTACAGAAGGCTGAGCAAATAAACCACAAAAATACTAGGACAAAAAGCAAAAGACAACCAACAGTACACAGGTGAGCAGAAGAATAGCATCAAGAGAGATGCAGCTACTTTTCAAAGAAGTGAAAAAATGGAGAATAGGAAAGATGGGAGAAAACTAAAAAAGTCAATTAAGCCAAGAAAAGTCAAATGTAAGGAAATTAATAAATTGTATTAGAAATTTGGGAAGAAATATTATGGAGATAAAAATACAACTAAGCAAGCCACGCTGCAAACAGAATTAAGTATAAATACGTTTCCATTTTGCTGAACTTCCTGGGGCCACAAACCCAGGGATTTTTACCTTGAATCTAGATGTGGTAATAGAGGAATGCAGTGGAACTCTCCAGCCTGAACGCTGCTGTCTACGTATATGAGGGTCGACGCTCCCCCTGTGAAACTTTTGGTGCATCTGATTAAGGTTAGGAAATGGCTTTACATCCAATCTGAAGTTAAAAGCAGGAAAGGCAAATCAGAACTTCCAATTTTTAGATTTTTCTAACACACACCTCTTTCTGAGGCAGAAGCATAGCTATTAAAACCCAAGTCAGTTAACAGGCTGTTAATGACTCAGCAGAGTCTCTTTCATAAAAATTTTGGAGCTAAATGTTAAAAGTTTGTATTTAAGGAAGTAATCAAAAGATGAGTACTTTTGTCCTGGGACTGGAAAAAATGGCCTACCTTCCTTCATCCTTTCAACCTCTTACAAGGAAATAGGAGATATATTTAATTCTTTAACCACCACAGATTTTCTGTGTAGATTTCTTGACAAACAACTGTGCTCTATTCCGAGATTATCTTCCAGTACCTATATATGCAAGGAAAATTTCTGTATTAGCCTCTGAGGTCTTTGAACTTTAGATTATTTCATTTTATTCATTTTTATTAGACTGAAATTTTAAAGGAGCTTTACAACACTTCAGATTGCATAGCACAATTTGCGTTACACGAGTCAGGAAGCCATACGGGGAACTTTTGTATAGAGCCACAGTGGACCAGTACTGAATAGTACCTGAATTTTGGCACCTTTGTGGTTGGTTGGCATGCTTTAAAGGAGCAATGGCACACTTTATCCCCTGCGTTCTGGCTTACTTCAGATCCTTACACAGTTCACCCATGTTACCAACATTTCGTTTAGCGTACTTCAGTCGCTAGCACCCTTCAGTTTACAGAGGGGCTAACTGCATCAGGATATTCAAGCTATCTGCTACAAGACATGTAGGTCACAGAAACACAGTGTCAGATAAAAGGAGCTAAGCATGGTCTCCCCTTTGTCTCACAGATTACAAGCCATTCCAGAGTGTAAAGGGAGATGTGTAAATCCTGACTATTCAGGACTGCCAGGAGTATCAGTTTCTTGCAGAAAGGAACACCTGGCACAAAATAAACCTGAGCAAGGCTTAGAGGACTTCCTGGGGAACATCTTCCCTTTCCAGCTAGTACCTTCCCCACCCTTCCCTTCCAGTATGATGGGAAGCTTAGAATGATCATAATTTAATTAAGATGATTGACTAAAATTGCCTACAGAAAGCTATTCTCCAGCCTGCACATGGCTTAAAACTCGATCCTTTGCTCATAGACGGTGTCCTCTCAATGGTGATTCAGACAGGCACCATATTCATTCTCCTGCCATATATATAGGCATACCTACAAGTAATATAAAGGCTTAAGCTTGTGCAAAATGTGGCTGTTACAAGCATTCATTAGCATTTCTGCAACTAGAAGGGATTAATTTGATTCACTCATGGATGTTATGTTCTAGTACATTCTAGTACATTCCAGCCCACATCTATTCAAGCTGAAAACCTTGATCCTGATCTCCAGGGCCGTTCAACAGAACAAGTCCTACCTATATCAACCAGGGATAATATATCCCTTTCTACGTGCCAGGCTGCTGCAGTCCCTGGGGACTGTGCTGTCTGTAAAGCCCATGGATGACTGCACATACCATTCTTGTTCGGAAGGATTTGTCAAATGATTTTTTTGAGCCTGAACACCTTTGCAGCTTTCCTATCCAAAACAACACTTTCAGAATACACGGCAGGTACAAAATTATTATTCTCCAAGCTTGGATTTCCTTACCTAGGGGATTGACATTGCCTCCAACGCTAATAGCAAGTAAGGAAATGTAATTTTCTTAAATACTGTTTTGGTAAGAATAGAAGAAAATTGTGATATTCAAACTTAGATGAAAATAATCAACTTATTTACATATTTACTTTACAGAAAAAGCTTGTAACTTATGTGGCTCTATTTCATGTACCCGTATATACGGATCTAAAAAGCCTTGATATAAAAAGTTCATTTCCAATAGAACATTATTTACCAAACAATAAAAGCTGCTAAATTAAAAGGGAACATCAACTACATGATTGACTTAAATACACTATGCAATTTCCCCTCCTAAATTTTGGCTTGAATACTGTTTGACATATTTCCAGCAAAACGCAACAAATTTAATTCTCTACTTGTGCCCTGTGCAAGCTATATGATTTACTTAGAGGAAATCGAAGTTCTCACAAAGCGTTTGATAATGGACCACCTTCATCAATCACCATGGCATTCTCCTCCCGTGACTTCCTGCAAAGTCTCTGAATGAACCTGCTTCCCCTTTATCCAAAAGGCAACATGGGTTTTGTTTAACCTCCCTAGCCATAAAACACAGCTCTTCTGTTAATCTGTCATCTACTAATCAAGACTCCATCCGGAAGGACCCTGAAGATCCATTAACAGCTGGAATGCTGCATTCAAACCCTGGTCCTTAGCAGAAAAATGACAGATTTTGGAGCTATTACTGGTCTAGGATAATTCTTCCACAGATGCAGGTGTTTGTGTGACTAATTTTTAACAGTTGTAGTGCAAAACACAGCATAAATCCCAGAAGTGCTAGTGTAGAACCATCCCATCCGCTACTCTGAGAGGAGAAATTTCCTAACACACATCCCTCTATTAAAGCCAAAACTTTTCAATAAGTATAAACTGTATATATAAACAACGGACGTCTCTCCAGAGACATATACAATTGAAGCTGTTGTACCCTTTAGTTACCAACATAATGAATATATTAGTTTTGACAATGAAAATCAGCTTGTTTTCTGATGGCTACAGATAAAATATTGTGGGAAGCATGCTGCTGTTCCTATGTAAAATGACAGATAAACATTAGTATGATAAATTATAGCTCAGCATGTACTTAAACTAGATGATTCACCCATGTTTTCTCACAGAAGAAAGTGCCATTTCTTTGGGTGGATAGGCAACTACTATGTTTCTGAGAGTTTGCACAAATTAATAAATCTTATATAATTTTTATTACCAGTATCTTATTCATAAATTACTAATTTTGCTCTGGCCTGGCATACAATACACAAGGTAGGTAGTGGGACAAGTTTTGCTCAATTCAGATTTTTTTCATCATCCCTCAAATGAATTCAGAATTTCTCTGCTCTAAGTGTTTTACAGAGGGAGCAATGAAATTTTGCACCAAATTCAATCTCAAAATAACCTGTGCTTTCTACACATTTTAAATCCAGTTTTTGACAGTATCATTTTTTCCAAACCTGTTTCACATAGCTACCCTAACACTTCATGCTACTTTAAAATGGAGAAGCAGTTGGGAACAAACATATTTTACTACCTTACACGAGTTACCATGAAATGATGGCATATACTAACATGACATTGATGAATTAAATGTCTTTTAACTTCCAGAACATAAAAAATCCACCCAAAATCCCCCACTTCCCCTCCCAAATGCCTGTAATTTCATCAGCAGGCAACAGGCTGAAGTACAGAATATATAATAAAGTGCATGTAGAGACTACATTTCAGGAATTTTACCAATATGAAGATTTATGACCGTCACTTTACTCCAAAATTCTCCAACATCAAAGAGTGGTGTTAAAGCACGAGCACTAGCCAAGACAACAGCTGTATAGATAAAATATGGTTTCTGTAATACCTACCCTCTTGGTGTAAAAAAGGTCAAGGGATGCTACTTTCATAACAAGGTGTTCTGGATGAGCACAAGCTCATCCGTAAAGCCTACCTTCGGGCAGCGAGTTTCTTAACAGTGACTGTTAACGGTTAACCGTGAAGAAAAAAGTATTTTAGGGGTGACACAAGGGGTAAAAAAAATAAATATCTGAGCTTGCCTTCACTGACATTGTGAAGGTTAAATATTGGGAAAAGCTGCTGTCAGAAGTTCCTGCTCATTGGAATTCCGCACATCAAAATCAGGAGCTTTGTGGAACTATGGAAACTTACTCCCGAATTCATAGAGAAGCACACAATATCGCAGATGAAAGACTGCTGACTGCTGTGCAGTCAGAACTCCTAATTTACTTAGCATATTCTCTCTTTCTGAGATCTCCTTGCAGCTGTTCCTTGCAAATGATCCAAGGCAACATTCGCACGCTTGAGACAAGCATAGCAAATGCGAACTAAGGAAGCCCATTTACAAAGAGGTGAAAAAGGATCTGAGCTCAAAAGAAAAATATGAATACCTCCTGGTACACAGCGATTTTGTGTTTTCGACAAAAGCTAAAAGTTTGTGCATGAAACTTAAAATAAGAAGGATTAAAGGGTAAAAAAATTATGCTCTGGTTTTAGAAATAAAGGCAAATGTCAGCCAGTGAACTTGCACATGTTATTTTGTCCTTGCTGCATTTGCGTTACACTGTTCAGAGTTCAAATTTACTTTGGGAAATAATATTAAGTATAGGTAAATGAAATTATGAAATGGTGGACCAATTATGGAATCTAGTCTAGAGAAAGTGGATTAAGAGCATTTTGATAAAAAGCCCAAATTAAAAGAATATGAGAGAGAGGGAAATGGGGACACTAGGAAGTCACCTGGGAGCACGCTCTTTTTTGCAGCTGCTAGTCAAAGGCCTGGAGATGTCCATGCAGACAGCTCTGTACAACACACTGAGGCCCACCTGGGACCAGGGATCTCATTTTGTGAAATGGGACTGGGGCACAGTCAAATCAATGGAGCAGGACTTAATGAACTACAGTTGGTGGACTTCACTGATCTACAAAGTGTTGAAGGGTGCTGTTTTCTGGCACTCCTTTAACCTCTGCACATTCTGCTTGGATTGATGAATTAAAGTTTTGGTAACAGAGTTTTGTTTCATTATGCTTTTGTGAGCTACGATTCTGAGACTCAAGAGGTGACCTATTAATAATTGAGATTCTAAGGCTTGAATCTCTTTGGATTTTGCTCGTTTCATACTGTATAATTTACCTTCTTTCCTCAAATAAAAACAGTTTGCGCTTTCTTGCTTCCAACTAATCCTGTCTGCCTGTTAACAGGAACGAAATGTGAAATGAAACATAGTGAGTTGAATATCAGAGGTTGAAAATCTGGGCATGCTTCAGGTAGAGTTTGATACTGATCATTTTATTCAAATAAAATTCTTAGAAATCTTTAGAAGAAACAGCTGTTATTGTTAATGACAACTCACAAGACTTGTACGTGCCACCATATGCGTATACATGCTCCATATCCTTCGTGCATGTGTCATGGTGAAGACTTACTGACATAAAGGCACCGATGCAATCAGCCATGCAGTTCTTTGTACAATATTTCTTTCCACTCTTTTCATAAGTCTCCCACTGTTATTTCAACCTGTCAAGTTTTCAGGGAAATAGTGTCAGCTGCAGTTCTTGTGTTATAACTAGGCATGGTATGCACCCAGGTGCTCTCAAGTTTCCTTTGGTGTAAGTTAGTACCAGCTCAGTCTCTCTCTTCTGGCAAGAGTTACCGAGAGACATAATCCCCAGCTTCCCTAGCTCTTCACAACACCTCTCATAAAAAATTAACAACCTGATAGCTTAAATCTACCCTATTCTCACAGCTCCTTCCTTCTGGGCACCCTGGGTTACAGTGCCTCTCTCTCTCTCCACTGACCAGGGCTGGATGACACATGTAACATACAGCTTTGTAAAGAGCTCCTATGAACCTCTACTTCAGATACACTGAGAGATAAAAGAATCTAGAAGAAAATAAAACAAACATGCCTCCATCCTGCAGCCTCACTTTCTTCACTCCTGAATGCTCCTTTTGGAATTTAGCAGAACCCTCCGTGATGTCCTTTGGCACACGGTTTTCCTTCTACCTAATGCTATCCCTCTGTCCTCCAGCCAGAGCGCTCCGCCTCTCCAAATACTTCTGAACTATTTTGATTCTACCACTAATCCTGATTTCTTTGCTCTGCTCCTGTCTAAATTCCCTTTCTTCTCAAGACTCCCAGACGGGAATCTCAGGTTTTAAGCAGAGCCCACATTTTCTTTTGTTCTAAGTAAATTATTACCAGCGATTGAGAAGACACCTGATGACAGTAAACAGATCAGAGGCTGACAGCTTGGCCCCGCTCTCTAAATGAGCAGCTAACACAGAACTCAGTGAAAAAGCAGTCACTCAGCCAAAATTAATTATAGACAAGGCAAGGAGCAAAAAGAAGAATGATCTACTGGGAGCTCCTGAAGGAAGCTTGGCTGACCCAAAAAGCAGCACTGGTAAATCTTTCCCTGGCCTTGCCCTTTCTTTCTCACCAGGCCATAATTGCCAATGTAGCAGTGCAACTAAATGCTAAGCGCCTGGTCAGTGCCACTGTAAATACCTAAGGGAGAGGGAAGATACAGGTTTCTAACACTTGTCCCCACGTTCACTCGCCCAGAAGCAGCGGCCCTACTCTTTCTGTGTAAAATCATCCTATAAAAACAAAATTCCAACCTTTTAAACATCATGCTATTGCAAAAAAAAATTTAAGAATTCTATGCAAAACAAACTTGTCCTCAGAGAGGCCAATGGAAAAAAGTAGGCACCACAGGATAACTGATTCTTTCAGATTTTCACGACACTCTGCTGTTGTATCCTGTACCTAAAAGTGGTATTGTTCAAATTTATACAAAAGCTAACACTGTAGGCCACCTCCCCACCCAGCAGATGCTGTAAGATACACATAAGACTTATCTTCACGTTATGGCTTTCATAACCTTTTAAAAATAATTCTCTTAAATCTCACAAGTCTTATAGAGATATCAGGTCATTATACAGTAAGTCAATTGCCTATTGAAAATATGATTCATTCACAATATTGAGCAATCCCCTGCTCTCATAAAATTCTCTTATAAAATAAAAAAATGAAAAAGAGGTACCCTAAAAGCTCCCACCACCGCCATAATATACAACCTGTTTTCTCTGTAGCTGTCATGTAGGCTGTGAAGTCTTTGGACAGGACAGTTTTGCAGTCACCTCTTGCACAGCCCCACGTATATTGTAGGCACACATCTAAAAACATCTAATTATTGGTAATAATTTATTAACAGCAGATACTTAACTAAAGATGCCCAATCTCTTGCCATCATTTGGCCTGAAGGAGAAGTCTCCGAGAGAAACCTAGCCACTCTCCAACTAGTAAAAGAAGCTCCAAAAGTTGCCAAAAAGAGGTACTTCTGGTGATTCATAAATTTTTGAACTTTTGATGTGTTTTTTTGTGCTAACTGCTCTTCCACTTAGCAGATCATCTTTACTTTCCCTCCCTGCCTCTACCGTTCGCCTCAGTTTCACTGTTTACACATTTCTCCCTTTTCAGTGTCACGTTTCCTTTCAACTATCTTGCATCTTCACAACCAATTTTTCTTCTCCCTTTCTCTTCTCTCTCCCATATTCAAACAGGAACTAGTCTGATATTTGCTGACATCAACTCTTCATGGATTTTACCACAAACTTCTACCAGTATTATTCACCCCTGGCTACTACAAGAGATTATAAACCCATCCCCACGTGTTTCGACATTACCAAGCAAAGCTGGTTTTAGGCATTACCAAAATAAACAGTATTAGCAACAATTAAATCCGCTTCATTCAAATCCCACGACATATGGTTACACCATAGATTTGCTTAAATCATACATGCAAAAGAGCATATGAATTTTCATTGCTTTTACTTATTTAAAGCCTTACACATTTTTAAATGCCATTGAGGAAAAAACCCCACAAACACATTTCTGAGGTTAAATAATACAGTTAAAGTAAACCAGGCTTAAAATAAAAAGTTGGCATTTTAAAGGCCTGCAAATAGGATTAGATCTACCCAGTCTGTATAAACATTAATAAGTGGAGCTCCATTCAGATGTAATATAAGATGTATGCATCTGTGAGTCACATGAGCACCGGTGTGAACTCTCTTTAATTTGCAACCAGAAGGTTGAGAGAGGTAAAATAACTCAACAGAAAGGTTCACTAGGAGATAGATTAGGATCTTACACTTTAAAACCTCTGTTTCTGTTGGCTGCAGCTCTGATCACTGCTGAGCTTGAGCGCTCACCCACTTTACATCTTTAGCACTCTAAAGATACAAAAAATGGAATTCTTTATTCAAGCTGCTTCTCAGCCGAGCAGATCCTAAGTAGCAGGTTTCTGGGCTAGGATATTTCTCCCTCCCCACCTACTCACAACCCCATCAGTGCTGAAAAATGACATGACAGTAATGAATTAAATGATACTCATGTTCAACTGTTCCTATTTTTCAGTACTACACTTCTATTTCTGAGTAGTCCTGGCTAATGTTTTCTACAATTCCCCGCTGATGCTCTGTGGAGTGTTATCCTGCTGTAAACTACTTGTATGAGGAGCCTCTGCTCCTCTGTGCAAGCCTTTGGCAGGATAGGTCACTGGATGCTGGGAAGAAAGCAATTCTTGGTGGAGAGCTTTGCCTTTCCCATCTCACTGAAGGACATTGCTGAGTGGATGCATTTCAGACACATCTCTGCCCCTTAGCACAACAAAGTGGAGATAAAAATCAAGAACACGAAAAGTTTCTTTTGGATTTCAGGTTTGTTTGTCTGGGAGTTTGGCTTTTTTCATGCTAACCTATGAGAAAACCTGCAGTAAGGATCAAAATCCCATCGCTTGCTTTCAGTACAGTTCCCGTGCTGCCCTTTGGGCAGCCTAACACCATGCTTTTCACATAAGGCAAAATGCAAGGCTGCAGTCTAGACTTACAGCAACATTCCCGAAGTGTATAAGACCAAAAGAAATGAACTATCAAAACTGAAAAATTAAACTTAGCATTTGCTCAGTTGTGTGTGCAGCCAGGTGAAGGATACAACATACAACTTTCCATATCCTATAATTTTTAGTCAGATGAGCCTATTGTAAAATGAGGATTCACCCTTAGAAAAGAAGAGCAAAAGTTTAGGATTTAACTGTTTATAGAAAAGTCTAAGTGTAGCCTGCAATATATAATGTGAAAATTGACAAAGCGATGGTAGCAATATACCATCAAAACCTTTACCAAAGCAAATGAAAAAGTCACCTGGGCAGATAACATCTGGATATGTGCAATCGCAATTTAGTCAAAATCCCAATGTAAACAAGTCCACTGATAGCAGAAGGGTAGTTAAACATTCCACTAGCTTTGGATAATTGAAACCATCTTCCTTTTCTAAAAAAAATAACAAACCTTTCAATTATCAAACTCTGAGGAAGAAACTGACAGCTATTGGAAGGATTCCATTAAAATTTCAGTTTTTCACTTTGCAGGCAAACATCTCTGCAAACAATATTTTTGTTTATACAGGTTAGAAACTGCCATAGCTCTCAAATGGCTTAATACTTGTAAATACTAGTAATATACTGTATACGGATTATATACAGGATAAACACAATATATTTTGATCTGATTTATTAGACAGATATATGTTCTGCTAATTCTATAATAGTACTCTTATTATTTTCACTGACAGCAATATTAAGAAAATTCAAAAGAAAATGTATTTGTAGCTGTATAACAGGGACTTTCTTTTACATACTCACGTCACTCTGCAAGGATCCTTAAAAAAATGGTAGCAGTCACTCTGGGAAAGGTAACAATGCAGCAAGGGAATTCAGTCTCAAAGAGATTTCATTTAAAGGCTGCGTAGGATCAGTGGAAACATATCATATTACACCAACCTAATTATATATTGCAATAGTCATTCAGTCACCCCCTATGTCAACTTACTGCATTAGTATATTCTCACTGATAATGAAGTTTTGACAGTAATCTGAAACATCTGCAACAAGTACCATCAAAGCCTTTGAATACAGAATAGCATTAAGAAAATACTTCTTTTTTTCCAAGGCTAACAACTTAATACAGTTCTGGGGTAAATGTCACATTAGAAATAACTGTAATCATATATGAATCAACTTTTCGCACCTATTGCCTGAATGCACACAAAATGGAATAATCTGTACATTCTAGCAGTATCCAAGCAATTTTTATGCAACAAAGCTGAAGCCTGTACAGCAGGTCAAAGTCAAACACTGAGGAGTACTAAAAAGGTTAGGAAGCACTAGGGGGCTACGAGAAGAAAAAAAATTCCACTAAGTTCCACTGCAAAAGGTAACAATTAAAAGGAAAATACCATCCACGTGTGCCCCAGCAAATCCTAATGGCAACTGACTAATTAAAAAATAAATTCTAAAAATTCTAAAATTCTGCATTCCTATAGCTAACAAAGATAAAAAGCTCATTTTTAAAAATAGGTCAAGTCTCTCATCTCCATGTAACAGTGACAGAAGCAAGCATTAAACTGTTGATTTAAAAAGAAAGGGATTATCAGAACACTTATTTGCACACGGTTATGCAGAAAAAATCACTTCAAATGAAATTCAGAGACATATTACGTTGAGTAAAATACACAAGTAAACCTGATAAACAACCAAGACAACTTGAAAATAAGCTATGAAGTTTCCAAAAAAAGAAATCAAAGAGGAAACCGCATACTTGAAAGCTTAACACATGCAAAACTGAAAAGCTTGCTCACCTAAAACTATCTAGTTTACAGGAAAATAAAAGCACACATAGTGCGTGCAAAGTTCATTGGTAACTTCATTTTAAGATATGCCACATCCTGACTAAGAGATCAACTGTCATGCTCAACTCTCATGTATAGAAGAAGATAAAACAAATATGAACTAGCGGAGATGAATCTCAAAACGTGAAACTCCTGAATGGATCTGCACAGTAAAAATCACATTCCAGTGGCATTTAATAATGAAGGAATCTGGAAGAGATTATCTGACTTTCCTTGAGCACACCATGCCCAAATATCTGTGGACAACATTTTCATAAGTGCAAAGATACAGGGATTTAACTTTGAAGACAGTCACCAAGACAGCCTCAAAATTAACCATTTTGTAGGTGTTATTCTATTGCCTTGCACTTTGTATTAACACAGCCCGGATGCATTCTGTATTACTGTATCAATTAGATACGGGCGTGTTAACAGTGATGCATTAGACGCGAATGACGTAGTTCCATGTTCCATCAATCTAAGTCTTTGTGCTCAGATCCCATTCTTCTACTGTTCTCGAACGTTGGGTTCCTTAAATATTATCATTCTAACCACAAACAGATACATGGAACGAGGTCTCAAAGTGTATCTTTCAATCGTTCATAATAATCCTGCTACATTTTGGCAAGGTTTGACTTGTCAGCTGCCATGTATTGTGGCTATACTGGGGGAATGTTTTGTTAATTTTAAATGACTTTTCTTCTACTGAAGAAAATAAAACTCATTCTAAAGTTATCCAATTGCCCAAAACTGTAATGCCTATCAAAAAAGGAGTGACTTATTTCTGCTGGAACATGAATTTCCAAATAGAAAAACTGAAACTGGAAACACTAGCTCAGAATTATCCTATTACTAGACCTATCAATCTCCTGAATCAAGTGTTGAGAAAGAGAGCGTGTGCAGAGTTCATGCTCTTTTTCAGATATTACAATTCAAATATTTAAATTACATTAGCGTGCATATTCATTCTTAATTTGATGTTAATACAAAAGCACGCTGGGCTAGTTAACCTGCTGCATCCTGTCGTAATTCATCCAGCCAACAAAGACTTTCATTTAAGTGGGACCCACAAAACAGCACTGCCGCGTGCCCCTCTAGGGGCTCCATCTTTGGGAAAAGCTCAGTGTCCTCTTTTGAATGTACACAGTGAAAAAAATACTTCACAACTTCACCCAAATGACATGCTTCCAGCTTAGAGATTCAACACTCCAGAACTGGAACTTCAGATCTCATGGCTGGACTCTCCTTTCCTCCCTCCCCGAATTCTTACAGGAAAAAACCAAACCAAAGCACATGTCATATCTGAGATACACCAGTCTGGAGGATACTCATGTACCGCGGAACTCATTAACATCTCTATGATATTCTTCAATACTTGCACTGCTGCATTTCAGAAATAACTTATCTGGAAACCATTTATACTATGTTAAACTTAAATCCCCTGTGCAATGCGTTGAAGGTAATCACCGGTACATCTGTTTCTGTCATATTTAAATTCATAACCTAATTCAATTGCAAATAATTAGCTATTTATCACCATGAAGTTCACATTATAAAATCAGAAAGGGCCAACATGATCCTAAACTATTTAACAAAAGACACAGGCCTTAAAAAGAGGAAAGGGGAGAAATAACAAACCCTAGCAACCAATCCCCCAGTAAATCAAACACAATCAGTTCTGCTTGCCCATCTTACCCCTGCACAACCCAAATCCCTTTGTTTTTTCCACAGACTTACAGAATATATCGCCATACGTATCAGTTAAGTCCATCTTTCATTTTTATAGCCTGAAGAGGAGAATTATTTACCCAAAATAACATGAGTACACAGCTCTTGTAATACTGTTGTGACCTCAGTTTCTAACACCTACTGCAGAACATTACTATAACTCAAGAACTTTTTTCACTTGCAAGGACATCTTAATTATCCCGTCCGTGACATGAATGTTTTTGGAAGATAAAGTCTGTAATTAACTTGTTGCCAAACAATATGTTTACTGTCCCTGAAGGTCAGTTCTTGTATAAAGACATAAGGACACTCAACTTCAGGAGGTGTGCATTGTAACTGCCGTCAAATATTAACCAAGTGGTCATCCATTATCTATAGCAGCAGCAATCCAGAGTACAAAGATATTCCAAGAACAATAAAACGGCTGCATTAAAATAAACCTCTACTGAGGCTTACAACAAATAAGTACAACTAGAGAGACAGTGCTTGACCCATTGTAAGAGGATTTGTTAGAAATTCCACTTAATCTCCATAGTCAGTCAGTAGTGGGAGAATTTGCTCATGACAGTCAAACAAGATTGCTTCTGTATGACAGAAATCTGTCTTTGCTGATTGCCCTCATCAGGAGAAATTAAATTTTGAAACCTTTTTTAAAGATTTTAACAAAACAACTGTAAGGGCTCCTTGCCTTCTTTAGTTCTGAATTTACACTAGAAAATTGCATACACCAGTTTGTCTAAGGAATCTGTCCTGGGCAAAGGGCAGCAGGGAGGGGGACTATGGGTATAACAAAAGGTTTCATTAGCCCTGCGAAGCCATGAAGGGCAGCTTAGCACTCCCAGTGCAATTCCTACACCTAAGGAGCTCCCTGTTCCCAGCAAATGAGAAGGTAACCATGTTTGATTAAAGACCACTTATTATAGTTAGTCGTATACATGAGCTAGGACATGTACAGAGAGGAAAAAAGGAATGACAAATAATGGAATAAAAAAGGGAAAATTACAATAAATAAATATATGTAAAGTACTACTGTGCTGTTGTGCCCAGTGTTGCTCAGTCTGGCTCACGTCCTCATCATTATTCTGTATTTCAACAGGAAACCTAACAGACAGTTGGCCCTTCCTTTGCCTTACACTCTGCTTACAGCCAGAGACAGATGGAAGGAATGAAGGGCAAAGAAAAGCAGCTAAGAAAATCAAGGAGGAATAAAATTATCTTTGTCCAACCAGACAGGCTCTTCTGCTTCTAAGCTCACAGCACGTACTCTTTCACATAGAGGAACAGGTAACAACTGAGAATGTGTGTTTCCCTCAAAGTGTTGGAACTACTTGTGAAAAAATGGCATATGGAAGAACATGGCAAACAGGCAAGAGTGAAAAAAGTAAACAGGAAAAAGAAATTCAGATGAGGAAAAAGGAAAAAATGGAAATTATGAATATTCAAACAAGGGAGAGAAAGATTCAGCTACAGAAGGGAAAATATTAAGAATTTAGAAAGGAAAAGAAATGAGAAATCAGGAATGCCAAAATCACCAAACATAAGAACCGGAGGAGGCAGGGGAGTCTGGAGACATTCACATACAGGTGTGGCCATTAGCACTGCAGTGAACTGGTAAACAAGTTCTTTTGGCATACCACAGGCCATTAAAGAAGATACTTTGTATTTCTACCTTTCACGAAAAAGTAGTTGATTCACAGTCAAAATTATTTGAAAAACTCGTGTATGTCAGCACTTCAGATACTGCAATAGCTTGTTGGTGTTGAAACACGGACTATTTGCTGTTTTTCCATTGAGAATAGATTAGATTTCAAATTCCCCCGCTTGGTTACCAAAAGCATTTCCATCAGCTGGAAACACTTTTCAATCCATCTTGCCAACTTTTGACCTATGTTAGTTTCTTTTGGAAGGTGAAACCACTCAGGATCAGGCATGGATAAGCAATTCTCCACTGAGAGCATGTCAAACAGACACACGGCCTTCCCCAAGCCAGAATGCAGCAAACGTGCGTTTCTTGAGAATGGACGCTTACTCAGAGCCGTTCATATGGAAGCAAATAACAAGAACCTATGTCGCTCTGCAGTTTCTCTTGTAGATGAGCGTGAGCATCACACGTGCTATTCATTTTCTGAAATAATATTGGAGAGCGCTGTTTATATGCTGCCTATAGACCATCTAATTTAAAGAATGTAGCATATTAAAGCAATTGAAAAAGGCATTTGTTTCTGCAGCGCAAAATGAAGAGTCTGATTACTAAACAAAATAATTGACATACTGTTGCACTATACACGTTTGCCTGAATACTACGGTATAATAAGCCATTATATGATAAGAGAAGCCTTTAGCTAATGTCAGCCCAGAAACATTCAGTCTTATTCCTTCGCTGCTGTCAGTGATCCCCCTGAAGTGCCAGCCAGCTGCAAGCTGATTTTTGACTGAGCTCTCCCCTTTGTATGTGAAATGGAAGACAAAGCTCTGTTGCTACGGCTGGCTGGCAGCTCGTGGCACCTGATACTATAGCAGTATTATCTTTACAATACTGCAGATGGAAGTATACCTAAGTCCTTCCTCGCGTTCTTCCCATCATTCCCCTTCACCATCAGCCCACACCTTAATTTGTTTCTTTTTTTTTTTCAAAACAGGTCATCACAAGTCTAGCTCTGATGTCTCTAACTTCCCAGATGATCTGCTGACTTCATTCTGGTTTGCAGGAGCAAAAGCTTCCTGCAGGCTGGTTGCACCCAGCAGAGAGTACAGAAGCCTTGTTGCAGCAGAAAGAAAAAAATCAGAGCTGAAGTCATTACCCCTTCACCACCACCACCACTCCGCATCCTCTGTGTAAACTCTATGACAGCATTCCCCCCCTTATCTTCTTCTAGAGTGTCAAGTGAAATGAAAAGGTTAAACTTGAGGACTTGTACATGGCCTTTGGGTTAGATATCCACTTTTTAAAAAGAAAAGCCCTACATGCAGCAAACTATCTTTAAAATCACAGAAACATTAAGGTTCAAGGACTATATTTGCGACCTTAGCTGAATTACATGCAAAGTCTAATACTGCTCCCCAGAGAAATACTTAATACATGCTTCCCAAACAGACTATTGGAAGCCAACTTCAGAACCAAAATCCTGCTCCAGTATCCAACGGCAAGTCACAGATGCAAATCCCCACGCTTTGAAACACCATTCTCCTTTGCATTGCTCTCCATACAAAAATATAGGGCTACTAAAATGGGAACGGGTAAGTATTCTTAACTTCAACCTGGTCAAGGTTTCCCTTTTTATTTTCTGTATTTAGGATCTCCCTGTTTGATCCTCTTTCCCTCTTTCACATACCCACATTTCCTTTTCTTGCTCTAACGGAGGATATTTGGACAATCCAGAAGACAGTAAGCAGTGCAGACATAGTGTCGGGAAACCCCGTAACTAAAAAGCCTGCTGTGAATCAGGCTCACTGGGATCACAGGCTACCACTCAATTGTACTCACAGCAAAAGCCACAGGTAAAGCTTCATGTGAAAAAAACAAAACAAAACAAAACAAAAAATATAAACATTCAGCTTCCAGTGCTACATGCCAGCAAACGTCCACTGTGTGATGGACTGCCCTGCAGTCTCCCTCCGCGTGCAGTCACCCATGGCTCACCAGTGGTTTGGCATGCCAGGCTGAAGCCTACTTAATGGAGCAACTTTTAGAGTAGTTTATAAGTTTTTGCAAAACATCATCTTTTAGGCTTTCAGACTTTTACGGTTAGTGCAGAGGTACAGGGTCACAATAGATGAGCCTTGGTTTTGCATTAACACCACAAACGATCAAAACAACTCCTTCGCTATGATTCATCTTTTTGTCTAGAAACAAGGAAACGTCTGTACCATCAGGAAAGGGAAAAGTTTATGAGTAAGCTCTGGCTATGTTCACTCCTCATAATATCTGCTTGAAGATAGCATTCAAAAGCATTTTTAAAAGATTCAGCAATTTAGCACTTGATTTCCCATCCACCTCACTGAGATAATATTGCATAGAATTCATACAAAAGAACATTTATGTAGACAAACATACCTTTACATTCAATATTGTTATATGAAACTGTTTTGCAATTAGCTTAGTTTTAGGGCAGAAAAATAATTCAACAGAAAATGACACAAGATGACTGGAATAAGCATAGAAAGCAACTGTGTTTAAATGCCTTTAGACATCAAGGATCTCCTACAAGGCAAAGGGAAGTTCATGTGCAGTTCTTTGTTGTCTTAATGACTGTTTCAAACACTGGCAGTCTTAACATTTCTGGTGCATGAGTTTTTAATCTCTCCTCAAAAGAGAAACAAGGAAATCACCCAGTTTTCCAGCAGGTAAAGTGCAACTAAGCAATTCTTATCATGGTCCCACTAATAAAACCTCCAAATATGTCCTGCCCATCAGTGAAGATCACTGAGGGAACCCAAAACTGAGAATCCTTTGATTTACATTATGCTCATCGTTATTTGTTCAAGTCATAGCATGGATAAAGTAGTACGCCAGGTAGGGCACAGTGCACAGAAACCACGTTTCTGTCTCATGAGATAAGGCTCTCAAATGAGGAAAGAGCTGTTACACTAATGCAATCTAAGTTAACAATAACAATAATAAAAAAACTATACCTTTGGGTATTTTGAACACAGAACTAAGTAATTTATTTAAAGTATCATATAACAGGTCTAGAACCAAGAGGCACAGGCATATAATTTATTTTTTTGATGTATATAAATGTTTTGCATGTAGATACCTAGTGTCTTGCCATGTCATGACTGCAGAACAGCAGCAGATAGTTATCAGTTTAGGCTTAATTAATTTATTCCCAAATGAATACAGGGTTTAGAAGGAAACAAACTGTAATTTTATCCTGGAAGACCACTTCACACAAATGGGACAAACAGTGACCTTATCTGATTTTTATCTATTCTCTAATCAGGCAGAGACTTACTATAAGGGAATTTAAAATAATTCTAAAAATACCCAGCTGCTATTGCACATTAATATTGCATCGTCCTCTCTGGATAAAATCCTTCTGAGGGACACAGCTAAGCTAAGGCTTGTTCCTCTTACATCTCAAGTGGACATGCCTCAAACACTCGCCATCACTGTTCCATCAAATTTTAAATCACTTGTACAGAAATATCTACAAGTTCAACAACGTTCCACTGCTTGTGTTCTGCTATTTTGGTGTTTTAATTGTGTTACTTGATACAGCAGAACAAAGTTTGACATTAGTACTGAATCTCATAAATCGTCACTTTAACAAATGCATTCTTTTGAGGAAAGATAACATGGGCCATATGAAAGTCCTCATTTTAGCTTAAAACCTTCTCAAACAATCCTAACTGCTTTCAAAGAGTCAATGGCAGGATTACGCTCTGTCTGAGGCACAGAAGAAGTGAGTGAGTTATAGTTATATATGTTAGCT
The DNA here is from genome assembly GCA_013400035.1 of Rynchops niger. Lineage (NCBI taxonomy): Eukaryota > Metazoa > Chordata > Aves > Charadriiformes > Laridae > Rynchops > Rynchops niger. The sequence continues at coordinate 247,578 of VXBH01000764.1, read as the reverse complement.
CAGTTTTGGTGTTTGGGTTTTTTTTTTATTGTGGTGGAGGTTTTAAGGAAAAAAAAAGTCAAAAATAAAAAAATGAAATTAAATGTGAATTGAACATTAGCTCAATAGTACCAACTGGAAGAAAAACATAACAACATCGTGCTGGTTAACATTGTGCTAGAGATGTACATTCCTTATCATTTTTCTTCATCTCTTCAAAACATTTTACTAAGGAAATGGCCAATGCTATAATACAAGTACCAGTCTACAGCACATAAATACCAAAAAAAAAAAGTTTTACAATAATACCCAGTGATTCAGCATGTCGGAAGCTTACATAGACTTCAAAAATAGCAAAGCTTATTGTGCTGCAACAAATTCCACTAAACTGTTTTCTTAGAATGCTAATTGTTGCTTTTATAATGGCGAAATGAAGACACCATAGGTATCGCTCTCTAAAGGGAACCCAGCAATCTGGTCTAATTGTTAATTGACTAATGAAAGTTAATTTTTAAGTTGGGGCAGCGGAAATTTCACGGTTGCACAACGTAATTTTTATAGTAAACCGGCTTTGGATCTGACAGGGGTGCACATGGACAGAGATTGCTATCAGGCACTAGGATAGCAACAGGCACACATTGTCATCTGCAGAGGCTCAGATGTTCCTCACAGCATCTTGTTAAGAGAGCTGCAAAGAGAAGGGACTGGAAGCATGCAATTCTTTAAAGAAATCTCTCCAACTCTTCCCATTGCTCTTGCTTATTCTTTCAATTTGTGTATCAAGAATATGCCATTGAGTCCCTCTCCAAGGACGAGCATGTCCCCTGTCAGCTGAAGAGTAGTCATAGCAATAAATGCTCGGCTTCATAAACATATTCCCATGCATTATCTCAAAACCCTGCATTCTCTCTTCCATGTTTTCAGCCTATTTACAAAGACAAAACTTCACTATAGCCAACCTCTCTACTTTTCCCCCAATGCACAGTGAAAAGGATTTCTGAGTGCTAAAAATCAGCATAGCAACATGCAGATCTTTATGTTTCTCCGAAGGCTGTCTCTGGAAAGCACAATGCATTAGTGCCCTTGGTTTCACCTACACCACCTGGGTTTACGGTACAGAACCACTCAGAAATGGGGGGAGGAGGACACAAATGAAGGCAGACAGATTCTACTACTTTTTGGCTAGAAAAAAGAAAGTCTGCAGCCCTATTGCTACAGACAAGTGGCCCAACTAATCCTGCCTTGCTCTGCCCCAGGACACGCTCTTCAAAAGAACTAGCATGCATGTGCTGGCCCAGGGGTAATGAAGACACTGCTTGAATGCCAGCCTGTGTCACAGGTTTAAGTAGCCTGTGGGGTCCTGAGCTGCCCTTACCTCACCTGGGTGCATATAACTCACACTAAATAAATTTTCTCAAGGAGAGAAAAGAGAGAATCAATATTTATTCCAGGATCAAAACGCTTTTCGCTTAAAGAAATCAGCAGTCAAGAAAAATGAGGAGCAATCATTTTGTTCCCATGACAAACAAAAGCTTCCTTGCCAGTAGACACTGTATATTGACAGTAACCTGTAAGCATCGTAGTACGCATAGTAATAAGATGGTATTTTGCTGCAGTGGATTTCTATCTTGTAGTTTTTGGTTCTAAACAGAAATTTTAAAGAATCAAAATATTGTTTATTTTCCATTAAATAGCAACACTAAAATGGTTACAGTTCATAAGCAATTAATTCCCTCCCGCCCCACCCACAACATCAGCTTTACTTAACATGTCCTAATTTAAATACTGAGACCATAAATAACAACTAAGAAATCATCAACCAATTCAAAATGCAAGAAACAGGAAGTTTGGGGGTTTTTTTGGGAAACTATTATTTTATTTTATTGCAATTGATTTGGTAGTGCACCAACCTACCACCAAAAATGTCACACCAGATTAACTTTCTTTTTATTAACCATGGCAGGTCAAATAATTAAAAAACTGAAGGTGTCTTGGTAATGAGACTTAAACTCAAGGACATTAATTTACAATGACACGGGCTCCTCCTGTCTGTGTTACCTCACATACTTAGTAAGAAATCCTTGAAGGGTCAAATTCTTATGTCATCTAGAAATTATTTTGATCATACTCTCTCTCTCTGAACTGTATTCATTTTGCTTCTAATACAACTTCCAGTTTTCACTCTGTCACATCAACTTGGTGTTTAGGGGCTTGATTCTGTTTCAAAAGATGTCATAAACCACACTTGTCATCACCTGCTGCATTACATAGACCTCAGTGGTAACTATGTCACAGGCCAAGTAAAACCAGCTTTTGTTAGCCACCCACTGATCGTGACATGTATGAACAGTTCTGGGCCTCCACTTTATAAAATAGCATGAACTGGTATTTAATCAATCAAAAACGTTTGAGTGAACACCAACTCTCCATAGTTTTTGGCATATTTCTGAATGTATTTTGAACACTTGTGACAGCAGTGTTTCCTCAAATATATTGATCGCACCTATTTCTTTCCAATGCTCCTTAATCAAACTAAATCAAATCCTGTATGTACCATTAGCACGATGCAGTATGTTTCTTCTCTTTTGGATTTTGCGGTTATTTCTGATTGCTATTTTATCTCATTTTTCAGAAAAACAGCACCTGTAAGAGTGGTCAGTGAAAATAAATAGCAACAGTGATGCAATAACATGTTCTTCAACAAGGATGAGACTGAGTGTAGGTTTACTGTATCCTGTAAGTACAAAGTAACGCCCAGTCCTGAAGGTGATAATCTGATGTTATAATACTGGATATAACAAAACAGATATTAACATGGATTGAGAAGACAGTGAAAAGAAGATTAAAAGGCAATCATAAGTTCTATTTCATTTTACTTTTACAGGGGTTGTATTGAGGCTCAGGAAAACCCCTGAGCTGAAAATAGGTGGAGATTCAGAGAATGCTTTAAAGAAGCATAATCTATGCTCGCTATGTTCCCACTCTTCCTTNCCCCCGCCATTCTAGAAACACAGCAATAGCCAGCTTCACGCATGGAGAGGATGGCATAAGCTCCTAGTACATTTCCCAGTCCCTAAACTCATTTAATATAAAATCCTCAAGTTGAGTTCACAACAGATATTAAACTGATAAAAACATATGCTACACCTGATCTTTGCCAAAAGGTCAAGAAGCATACGTGAGTCAGCATTTGAGAGTTTCCTGGTCTGGCTCAGGGAGCACACTGAGACTGAATTGTCCTAAGATTTTAACACCACAGTAGGAACAATTATATAGCTTTGTCACTCAGATTTATTTCAAGAAGCTGCAGACAGACTACAGACGTCAAATAACTGACTCCAGGATTTCAATGAGCTCATGATTTTGCACACACAGTAACTGTTCCAGGACAGGAACTTGGGGAAGGTAACAATGCCATGTCCAGCCTCCCAAAATATTCCAGTCTTGGCCTGATTATTTCCTCTATGATCAACTGAAAAAAAAAATAAAACCAAACCAAAAAAACCACAACAACCTTCCCTCTAACCTCGTGCTGCCCCCTTACCCCCTGCCCCAAACACTTTAGCGGTCTTCTGGTTTCTGAATCATTATGGGGTTATTTTATAACCTTCTCCCCTTGGGTTCGATTTCTTCTACAGAAAATATTTCACAAAATTCTAAAAAGTTGAGGGACTTTTCAATAAACAACATACTAAGGACACAACTGCACACTGCAGTACATTTTCGTAATGCTTGCTGGACTCATTAGAGCATCTTACATGCTAATTCAAAGACTACATCTCAGTCTTGCCAAAGCATGATTTTTAATTACGCTGTATCAAACTCCACAATAAATTAACACAGAAAATGTCCACACATAAAGAACACTAAGACAATACTGCTAAAGCTTCAAAAAATCATCCCTGTGCGTGGAAACTAAAAATGTCTTTTGAAGTTAATGACTAATAGCACAAGACATTCGAGTATCTTGGAACAAGACAACAATTTCTTAAAAATTATTTTCAATTTCAAGAACGCTTTGTAAACAAGCTTGGAAAGCTTTTTATTTCCCATTATATTTTCAATCACTCATTATAATCACTAATTATTTATAAGAATAGAACAAACAATCAAAAGTAAAAGGAAATGTATTGTCACAGCAGAAATACCCAGCTAATATACTGATGCTGGTGTTCCAAGCTGCGCAAGAGAGCCAGCCAACTAGAAGGTAATTGGTTTACTTTCAATACAAAGTATTCAGTGAATCGGTATCTGCAAATCTACTGGATTTTAATGAGTTAAAATATTTTAATAGGATAGCTTTGTTCTTTAATCACCTTTCCCTAAGACTCTGAACAACATTTAAGCATGTGCTTAATTTGCTATTGAAGTCAACCGAACTTTCAGTGAATACTGGAAGTTAAACATGTGCTTAATGAGATTTACTGAATCAGAATGCGTAAAACCCGATGTGAACAGAATCAAAGCCCAGAGGCATTAGTCAAGTCCACCCTGAGTTTCTCTAAAGATACAGGGCTTCCAAAATAAGATTGAAAATTTTATAATTATTATGACACGTCTACTGTATGTCTGTATTTCTAAAATACTTCTGTAGCAAAACACATACCAGACTTCATAGGTCTTCATAGTAGGAAGAGTAAAAAACCTTTGAATTTACCCTGAAATACTAGCTTTTGTGGAATTTTGCTTGGTATCAGTAGTTATGCAATGCCCTTTGACAGGAGACAATTGTCGATTTGTCTCATGTTTCCTCCAAAAAGAAAATGTAGCACAATTAAAATGTTTTGATTGGGGGCAGGAGGGAATGGAGGGATGGAGCTAACATACATATTTTAGCTATCGGCTCCTCTGTGAAAAAGAAGGAATGTAAACCAATATTAGTATCCCACTTCCTCAATCATTCAGGCAAACTGCACAATCCTCTCAAACCTGCATATGAACATCTGCATTATACCAGATGATACTCATTCTCAGATTAAATTAAATTAAGTTACCTGCATGCCTTTAAGCCCCCTTTTTTATTACCAAAGACTACCATTTCTTCCTAGCACGGAGGAGTTTAGCTTAACAAATAACAACTCAGTGATCTCTGAATGCAGCATATTATAATATAAAACTGTTCTGTACTATTTTGTGTGACATTTAAATGGCTTACGTGAACATTTAATTGAATTGCAACTAATAAATATTTTCCTTGACAGTAAATATTAAAAAGAGTTCGAGTCCAAGAGAAATATTCAATTCCACAAAGAGAAATATTCTTCAGATTCCACACTTGCTATAAATGTTCAAATCTGACTTAGCAATATTTTAATTCTTTCCCTTCTGGCTTACACTGAGGATCCGTTTCTGACATCAAATGTCAGAGATTTTTTTTTCTTTCTGCCCAGAAAAACTAACAGTGTATTGGAAAAATGTTTAGCAATTTCTCTTAACAATATTCTGTCACCAATCCTTTCTCTAATATACTGTCAAAATCAGCAAATCTGCTGAAGACAAATATTTGCAAATTTAAATTCTGAACACTGCAATTGTTACTCCAATATGGCAGTCATTAGCATGGAAGGAGTTAATCTTCCTCGCTCTTTTTAAGAGTAAAAAGGCTAGGAACAGCTGTCACTCAGGTGATGAATACAAGCTGCCAGCCTTTTAAACAGCAGGTACAGCATTTGAGCTCTGAATTAATTAGCATTCAGAAAGCTTAAACACCGCTTGATAACTCTGCAAGATAATTTTTGTCCCTTCCTGCAAATTAATACTGCTATTAAGATGAGCAAGGACACAATGCAGATTGTAATTGTACCCATTAAACAAAGTTTCACAAATAACAAATTAGAGGGTCTAGCCAAGCACGCATCGAGTCAAATAAAGCATTGCTGCAAATAACGCACAGGAATCCATCTTCGTGCTTCCACGGCATTCACAAAACACGTACAATATGAATTCCTGTGTAAATGCATGAAATGTTTGCTGCGTATGAGCACAGGCTTCTCAAAAGTTCAAGTTTCTAAATGTTTAAATAGTGGCTTTGTCTCAAAAGCACTTGGGCTACTTCCATACAAGGGCCCCTTTTAACGTATGCACGTACACTGAAATGAAAAGTTCGCAAGGCCTCGGAGATTATACTTCTAACGTCTTAAAAAACAAAGCCTCCACCAACTGCTGTTTCAGCACTGCACCAAAGTCTAAACACCCCGGTGTGAAAAACCTGCCTCCTTTATATATCATTTCATTTAAATGACAAACATATTTTAAAAAGCACAAAAATGATTCATGTCGGAATTTAATGGTGTTTAATAAGTGGCCATCTGTCAGCAGTCAAGGAGTAAAAAAGCAGCACATTACTATTTCCCAATAGATTAGAAATATTGATGCTAATTAAAAGGCACATTATCATTATCTGAAATAAATGTCTAAACACTAATCAGACTTCAAGTCCAGTGAAGGGGAAGGGGTAGATGCATGGATACAAGCGTTCCCCAAGTCGGTCGTTTGAGCTGGTAATCTCTAAACTGGTGTTGTGATGATAGTGGACAGATCGGAACTCAGCCAGTAGCAGGTAACTCCTGACTGGGTGGGCAAGCAATTAAACCCTGACCTGATGTATGAAAAGACTATTTATTTTTAACTCAAGTCTTTAGAAGAAATCTTTGGCACATTTTTATGGAGAAGAGAACTACACTAAACATGGCATTTGACTATTTATTTTTTCCAATTTTCCATACACGGTATTTCAAAACAAAATAAAACTTGGCATCACAGTGCCCAAACATATGATTAATTGCACCATACTAAACTGCAGTGTACTTGGTATTTTTAGCTGTGAAATGGATTGATGTCACGTGCGCATGAGGGACTTGTGTGGTTAAGTATGACTGAAACCCCCACACATAGGAACAAAACCCATGAACATGGTGTCTGTGGAACACTTTTGACTATTTGGGCCTTTAAGAACTCCCTTCTGGGGTCCAGGGCTGGGGAGTGCTATGGAGGAAGAAGGTACATAAAAATAGGTGGTTCAGGCTGCTGCTAATGTTTGCCTGGAGCTCTGCCTTCAACATTAATAGTCAGTTTATTGCCTTTTAAAATGTAGTATTTATTGACATTTTCATAATTCATCTCCATCAGAACCTCTTTTAAGCAAACAGACCTCTACTAACCTCAAAATCTATGCTTCATGTTTGAACAGAAGCAGCCAGCAGCCCGTAACATGCTTTTTGTCTTAGTATGTAAAAACCTGACCAGACTTTTGGCATTTATTGCTTGCAGAGAGGCAAAGTTATAGGCCATGAGCAAACATTTCCCTGCCCTTGGGATACAAGCGATATGTAAGCAAGATATGACTGATCCCACCTCCCACGTGGTGGAAACTATACATACAGGTATAGCAATACGATTCTACAGGCCTTGCTTATCAGTCTGCCAACCTAACAAGGCCAGTTCAACAGTTTTGTGGTGCCAAAGGAAGGAGGCAGGTGAGTGGTCCAGAACACCCCAGCGTTGAGGGTAAGTGAAGCAACAGACAAGCACCAAGTAAAAAGAGTACTGGGAACAGAGGGAGAAAACAGGGATGAGAGAATCACATTGGAAGTATGGGAAAAATGGCAAACTGAAAGTGCCACAGCCGTGGCTGCAGAAAAGCACGGCTACCCCAGCAACTGAGGCCCAGGGGCACAAGGATCCATACATAATTAAGATCAGTCATTTTTTTCCACTGCATTTTTAACAGCAAACTTTTTCACCTGTAACTGCCACTATCAAATTACCATCTCCACAGTGCAAAGCCACCTCTAGTCTTCCTCCTCAGGTCAAGGAACCCATTCATCACCATCAAGTGGAGCATATTTCTATTTTTACTTGTAATTTTCAAACCATCGCTTCACCACAGGTGTGACCTCTGATCCTGCTTTTCCTTCCAACACTCCCTTGCTGTACTCTCACAGTCCTCCATTATCTCCTCCCTGAGAAATATTAAAAAACTTAAGAAAGATGTCCCTGGTTTTGATTACCCTATTTCAATCTAACTCCTTGATCTTCAGCATAAACACTTCAATCATTCTGGCATTTTCATTGACTCAAATTAAACGCAGAGCCAGTAATTATTTCACAATCCCCTTGCCCTTTCATACACAGGTCTTCTGCCTTACACAATGACAAAGTATTACCTCCCAGATCCTTAAACGCTTCAGATACTTCAGATACACTTTGAATATGAATCTGACACGAGGGGACTCTTAAGTAAACCTTGTGAGGCTTACCCAGTACTAATTACTAGCAATTACAGGGCTTTTCTAATGTTGAGCTCCAATGCTCAAACATGATGCGAGCCATAGACCCACCCAATTGTTCCACTGATTAACAGGTTCCTCTGGGTGATAGTGAGCACTAAGTACAAGATCCCCTGTCTTTCTGCAGCCTGCTAAATGTAAATTCAGTGGAGCTGACACCAAAAGGGAAATTCCCGGTACCGTGTAGGCGCATTCCAGACAGGAGGTTTAGGCAGACATACAGAAATGAAAAAATACCATCAGTATCCTGTTTTGCTCATGTTATTTACTTCGATATTCACTACATTTGTTTTAAACTGTCACCAAATTCTTTATTCTTTGTGCTTCACAGATTTGCTTCCTGACTGTGCAACTGTTGTACATTGTATGGATGTCAGAGCAGAAGTGGAATGTATTAAAAGCTGGATAATTGTAAGTTGGGGCATGTGGCGCTAAGGAGAATGTAGGAGTTAGTGGGAAGAAGGGGGTTTTGTTTTGATTTTTTCAAGAGTCCGGATATGACTAAAGCTTTTTCCGGTGGGCAAAGAAAATATCCCTTGTTTCTCTGTTTTTCCACATTTTGAAAAGTTGCTGGCTTTTTTTTTTTCCTCCTTATTTTTACTTTTATTTTTTAGCATTAATTCTAATTTACATGAAAAATAATAAGCCTTCCTTCTGGTTTTCTTCTGTCCCAAGAAAATCCGTTCTCAAACAGCATGCATTACACTGAGGATTTTGAAAAAAAAAAAAAAAAAAAANTGAATTAAACGGAGGATTTTAAAAAAAAAAAAAAAAAAAAAAGCACAGAAATGAGCTAGCTGCTGTGTAAACATGTCAGACTTCATAGCTCACATGCATTGAAATGACCAGCACAGTTTGCTCTTCTCAAAGGTATTGCTTCAAGCTGACTGCTGACTCAAGACAAGAACACAACTCTGGTCACAGTGAGTTTCTGAGTATTTTCTCTGCAGCTGCAGGGTATAGAGGGTTTTCTGTTTGTTTTGCTTTTTTCCCCCCTTTTTCATATGAAACCTCGGATTCTGAAGTACAGTTTGGCAGCACCAGGCTGAATCCGCTGCCAGTTTCCTAGGGTACAGAATCTCTAAAAACACAAAGCCCTGACTATCTTCTTGCCCAATAAATAATCAAAATTTTGCACCACGATCTCCCTTAAAAAATATGACTTCTTGTTTTTCTCTCTTGGTTGCAGCTAATCCTTTCTGCCAACGGGGTTTCATCTGTAACAAGTCTACCTGTAACACGTCAGGTCCCCACGCATCTCCTAACAAATCCCCCACGCACAGCACAGTTCACAGAGTGCACAGGTTGCAAAAAGGACCGCAGAGACAGAGCCTCTCTCCTCTAATGGGATCAGAAAGGCTGCGCTTTCACATGGAAGATGCTCATCAAACGAGAGGAGGGGAAGAGAGAGCGCTCTGACAGGGAAGTCCAGGCTTTTGGATTGCATTTCGAGTGCATAAGCAGAACAGAGCATTCATGATATTTGTATTCTTGAACGCCTCTTCCGTCGGGTTGAATTATTGGTCACGTGTTTATAGCTGTCAAGCTGGAAAGCTGACCCAGGCGATGTTTGCTTCGTACTCAGCAATTTTAAACAGCTTTTTTCTAGGCTTTAAGGGCTAGCATTGTGTAACTTGCTGTCTAGGACTGGTCCTTCCTTTTCTCATCCCCTCTTCTGGCCTGGCTTCAATTTTATGCTTGTTCACTTTGCCCAACATATCAAAAGAAAACACGTGAGGCAGTAAGAACTGGACAAACATTTTTGCCAGGAGTAAAGTATCAGAAGCTTCCCCTGGTTTCGCAGAAGGAATAAAGGGAATGAACTCAGTGAGAGCTATTTGCTCTCCCCACTTATTTGGTTCTTTTTAAAACCTGCCTGCCCCTCTATCAACAGCTGCCTACATTTAATGCACAGCTGTGGAGGGGAGGAAGGTGACAGACACCAGCATCCTCACCGACCTCTCTCGTAAAATGCTATTGCACTGTGTGGCCGTTTTCTCCCACTTTCTCAGGGAAACACCTCCATTTTCATCTCATTGACAAGGAAACAAAAAGTGTGCTTTAATTCACTATAGGGACCCTTGACACCTGGGGGGGTGTAATTTCTTCCAGTTATCTGGGAGTTGAAACCAGTTCCCACACGGCTCTCCGGGCTTCTCCAAAATCTTCTGTCAAGCCAAGAGTTTCAGTTCAATCAGTGGGCTGCAAAAGCTGCTTTTGATGGGTGCCAAACTGCTAATAACTGAGAGATTACAATGGCCACGTAATCAAAAAAATTACCAGTATTCCAGTTTCATCTTTTGAGATGTCTGAGAAAATGAGTATGCCTGTGGCTGTACGCACACAACCACACATTCTCTAGCACAGTGGAACCTTGTAACTGAGGGTTCTTTGAAAGAGAGATGTCTATATATTCTGTTCTTGGATCAATTAGATGGCGCAGCCGAACCAACACAGCTAATTAGAGTGACGCTTGCTCACATACTGCATCATTTTATGTCTTTTCAAATAATTCCATTATTTACATTATGTTCTAGTTATTGAATGTTATAATCAGATGAGACACCCCAAGTACACTCCATAAAATTTCACCCTGGGCTTTCCGCTGAAATGCTGGTATTGCAAAACCTCCACTGGACATTTATACTTTAGTAAATACTGTTGCAGACACAGTAATGCTTCTTCACCTAATAAATTGGTTTTATGTGCTTACACCCAGTAACTTTAGATACCCGTTTAACTCTTTGTTTTTCTTTTTTTTTTTTTTTAAAACTGAATATGAAAGTAAAAAGACCTACTTAAAGGCATCTTGCAAGTGAATCAGATCCCCTGGAAGAAGATAATACTACAAAGGATAAACAGAAAAATTACACAAATTCCTTATACTGGCTGAAGACTTTGGCTTTTCAAGGCATCTGGTGATCTAAACAAGTCCACTGGGACCACATGGCATGTAAACAAATTAACATTTTGTTTAAACGTCAATCAACAAAATCTTTCCATTCAAACCCAGGTCAGCTGCACTGGCAGCTGTTAAAAGCAGTGACACTCCTGTCTTACACAGAAGCCAAGGAGTGGGTGGAAACACCATTCTACTTTTAAAACATCTCCCTAAAATCTTACACTTTGCATTTTTCTAAATTTATACATGTTAGATGACAATTCCTAGGGACAACCTCCCAAATTCCTTCCTCCACCCTTCTCTCATTCAAAATGTTGGAGGTTAAAACCCCAAAGCATTCACTCCAAACAGCAGCCAATGCATTTTTCGTACATCGCTCTGTGTCACTCACCCTCGTTGCCATAATATATTTTAGAGCCAGTTTCACAGGGTAGTGACATAATGCAAACTCTTTGAGAAAAACACTAAGGGAAAAATGCTGGCATAAAGCGTCCATCAGCAGATTGACCAAAGAATTCTGTCGGATTACCCTCTTAAATTCATGGAATTTGCACCTTGCCACTTGGGCAGCGCAGTGTGAGCCCAGGAAGCCAGGCAGACAACACCACATGATTCCGACAGAACAGCATGGCCCGTCAGAGTGAATCTTCAAAATCCTTCATTGAAGGTGGCACAAACACAGGTTGAAACACACTACGAGGGCACACTTGGGAGGGAGGTGGGCAAAGGTGGTGGGGCAACACCAGGGAGAAATGAAAGCAACTCACAAAACCGGAGAAAAAATTTTCTGGGTTTCCTCTTTAACTGTGTGTCAAAATTTCATGTAGCTTTCTTTAACGAGATTTCTTTCAGTATGAAGAGTCAGCACTGAATTTTGCTAAAACCTGTCTCAATTTGTTAAATAGGTTATGAACTACAACGAACACACACAAGACACAGACATTCTTCCTCTTAGCCACGTAAAAGCACATGACGAAGCTGCAGGTGATAAACAGTCAAGAATAACAAAATCCCGGTCTACTTCACTGCGAGTGAACAAGTTATGCACATAATCCCTTTCCTAGATATTTCTAACACACTGTACAAGAATTTTAAAATGTGTTGCACATGATGGTTCTCCTAATACCTTTAATTAAAACACTACCAGAAGTTATAATGAAAAAGGATTACTTTTTTTTTTTTTTTTTAAATACACTAAAACCTCGGGCTGCTGTTATTTTACATTCTGGTAAGAAGGAAATGAACAATGAAGCCACATTTTGGGATTTAAGATAATTGTAAGATTTTAAGTTGAAGGGCAGGAAAGAGGCTTCATTTTTAAATTTGCTTTTAGCAGATACAAGCCTTATGTTCCTTTATTATTATAAAGATTCTCATTTAAAATTTCACCCTTTTAAACTCCCACCATTTGTTCACAAGCTGCATCTTCCCCCTGCCCCAATATAAATGACAAACATGGGCTCTCACTGAATGAATGGAAGCTAGTTAATAATTGGCTTTATTGTCATTTCTGGCTGTCTTGTAACACCCTCTGGATTTTGCTCTGACTGCAAAATTCTTAACATCATCCCAGTTTTCATGGTGCTCAGCACACTAGCGTGTCACTACTTAAAACAGAATGAGGCTATTTGCCAACCCTCCTGCTCCCATCTGACAAAAGGCATTTTATCCTCTCCTGGATAATGGCTGGGATAGGGGATAAAAGCTGGGATACAGGGACACAGCAAGACGAAGGTGAATTGACTCCCAGATCCTTGCACACCCATGTGAAAAGCTAACAGGTCCACCCACTACGGGTATTCAGCACTTCTTTGCATTTTATGGGGTTCAGAGTGTCGCTCCCTGTATTTCAGTGGCAGCTGTAAGAACTCCAGTTGCCCAGCCTCTGTTTCTTTGCTCCAGGAATGGGGACAAAGGCAGGCGCTGTCTGCTTGATGCAGTGATGCCAGGTCCTCCACGGAGGAGACAATGATGGTGGCCATACAATGAGACAAGTAACTGTCCTGTCTCCTCTCCTTCACAAGACTCCCACCTCATGATTTTGGCAACAAAATGAGGCAGGGAGCTCTTTCACAACAAAAGCCTGATTCCCAGAGCTGTATCATCTTCTACAATCAAAAAAACCTTTTGGGGTCTATGATCACATCATTAATAACTGAATGACGATGACCATATACAAAGGAGAAGACTTAAGCAAAAGTGTGCAAGTGACCATAACTCTCTGACCTTCTTTTAACGCATCTCCTCTGTGTGTAATTTCTGGGATTTTGAGGCTGGGGAAAAAAGATTGAAATTGGTTTGTTTGATTATTATTTTTTTAATCTAAACTGGTTGTTTGGAATTTTTTTACTTTTTTTTTTTAAATGTAAACTGGAAAGCCAAACTGATCTGCCATTATGGAGCAGCATGTTGATGCCGACAGGCATATCATCAATTCCAAAGATCTACTTACCAAAAATCTGGTACCTAAGCAATCGAAGTAAAAGACAGAGGTAGCAGATTATCTTCTGTGATAACAGGATGATAACATATATATCTGCTACTGCGTTTCATAAAGTATTTGCTAACAGCAGAGAAAAATCCTGAGTTCAATTCCAGATTTTTGATAAAGGTGCTCCACTTATTACAGGTCCTTTCCATCCAGCTCCCTTCCTTTTGCAGAACACAGCTCTGAAACGTTAATACCTCTGCTGAGCATGAGACAACAGGGGGTTTCAGTGCCCTGTAACTTTGAACAACTTAGATGTTTTACAAGAAAAACAAAACAAAAAAACCCCAAAAACATAATCCCTTAAGAATTTTCAGCCCTTGCTCAAAGCATGCTTTTTTTTTTTTTTTTAATATACACAAAACAGCATTCTACTTTACTCAGTGTCATAAATGGTTCTACTGTTTTCAAATGGACTTTTTGGGGAAACAAAAAAACATTCTGGGGCACACAATGGGTATAAAAATGTCTCTAATTCAAAGAAGTGAAATATGAGGAACTTATAAGCATCGGACAAAAGAATATAAAATGAAAAATAATAAAAAACGTAAGGTAAAAATGCTACTTGCTCCACCCACAATTACTTACATCACTAGAGTGCTTGGAGACCCAAACTGGCACACAGCTCCCCAATGGCAACTGTGGAACAGGCAAGTCCCTGTTCTGAAAGGATTTAATGAATGTTGGCCTTAAAATCATACCTTGACAATACTGCAGTGCAACTCCAATGAGAGCTTAAGTGTAACCGTGCCGCATGAAGAATTATGTCCCACTTACAAAAACAAAACTTGATTTAAGATTTAACAGATTGGAATAAATTTAGGATCTAAATATAATATGATGTAAGACAGAACATAAATTCATTGCTGCTGCCAATACATTTTGCCCAATCGCTCTGCCAGGTCGTATCAACCTTGAAAAAGAAGTACGCATATGTGTGCAAATCTGAGTGTACTACACATGCATCTCTTTGAGAAAGAATACCTATGCAGGATTGATGGCTATGGACAGTATTTCTAATGGCCTTTTTAATTGGCACTGTAATGATTAATTGGTGCCTTCACAGAGCTCCAGGAGTTCTCGTTACCAAACACCATGGTGTCCTGGCACACTGTGTGGGTCACCGTTATTACTAAATAGTCACCAGGTCATGAGACACAGATAAGATAAATTTTATACAAGTCTACAAACCCCACAAATTGAGGACTACTACTGAGACAGCAGCAAAATCCTGTTTCCTTCTTAATACATTATTTCATCAGTGCCCTTATGCTCGAAGAAAACAGAAAAGGCCTTGTGAAAGATACTGAAAACAGGCTACATATGTGCTAAGGATTAAATACTCCATGCAGTATTTCTTGCCGTTGCAGAAGTTTACATTTGTTCATGGCTACACACAAGATATTGCAATTATCCCCACAGAAAAGAGCAGGAGTTAACCAAGCTCAGCCTGGTTACTACACATTGGCAATTGCTGGGGGAAGACCAGGAATCTGCAGGAACGGCTGTCAGCACGAATTCCTTAATTATACAGGCTGAGAGAGTTGGGGTTGTTCAGCCTGGCGAAGAGAAGGCTCCGGGGAGACCTTACAGTGGCCTTCCAGCACCTGAAGGGAGCCCGCAAGAAAGCTGGGGAGGGACATTTTACAAGGGCATGTGGTGATAGGACAAGGGGTAAGGGCTTCAAACTGGAAGCAGGGAGATTTAGATTAGATACCAGGAAGAAATTCTTTCCTGTGAGGGTGGTGAGCCCCTGGCCCAGGTTGCCCAGAGAAGCTGCAGCTGCCCCATCTCTGGAGGGTTCAAGGCCAGGCTGGACGGGGCTTGGAGCAGCCTGGGCTGGTGGGAGGTGTCCCTGCCCAGGGCAGGCGGGGTGGAACTGGGTGATCTTTAAGGTCCCTTCCAAACTAAGCCATTCTATGATTCTACAATACCTAGCTGCTGCCTTTTACTGAGAGAAGCTGCCTCATACGCTGCTTTTGGCACCCAA
Source organism: Rynchops niger (assembly GCA_013400035.1). Classification (NCBI taxonomy): domain Eukaryota; kingdom Metazoa; phylum Chordata; class Aves; order Charadriiformes; family Laridae; genus Rynchops; species Rynchops niger. The sequence continues at coordinate 231,931 of VXBH01000764.1, read as the reverse complement.
CTTATGGGTGCTGGCATGTATCTCTGAGCGGCCGCACCACCATGGGGAGGCAGGCTTGTGGGGCCAAGTGGGGGCTGCCAACAGGGGGACAACCTCGAGGGTTTCTGCTTTTGCTTTTTGGGTTCAGAAAGCTCTCATCTGGCTTCCTTCACCTGTCCTCCGGCCATTTCTCGGCAGGGCACGGCATCCAGCGCTCGCCTTCGCGCTCCCCACGGCCCGCCTCGGCTCCTGCCAGCTTCCTCAGACTCCTCCCTCAGACAAAGGCGCGTTTCCCACCTCAAGGGCCCCCCGCGCCGCAGAAGGTGCCCGGCAGTGCCGGCGGGAGGAGGCGAGGGGCGGCCCGGGCTGAGGGGAGCCGTCAGGGGCGGAGCTGGGGCCGCAGCGCCCGCCGGCCCCTTGAGGGGAAGGCGGGAGGTCGAGCGGCTGAAGGAGGGCCCGGGCCCCCTGTGTGGCGGCGAGGGGCCGCTGAGGGTAGCCTCCTCCGGTGCTCACGGTGCCGGGGCGGGCGCCCGCTTTTACTTCTCAGTAGGGGAATCGGTGATTAAAAAGCTTCTCAACTGACAAAAAAATTAAAAATTCTCCCTAATCGAAGCTGTTTCTAGCCGGTGGCGGCGCCTACACACAAGTTCAGAAGTCTGCCATTTTGCTTCCTTGCTGACTAACAGTAATTAATACTGTGGTGGCTGAAGGGCCCGGCCCCGTTCACAAACCCGATGGGCAAGGCGGCATGGAGCCCGTGAATGTCTCCAGTAGGTTATAAAAAACCGTTTAGGCATTTAAAAATATTCTGTAAATAATCTTGGATAACATTAACACCATCTTAAATTCTGTGAATGATGTAGGATTTTGTCGCGCGCTGACAAAGGGCTCAGATTCCCATTAGAATTACGTGAAATCTTCTTACACAAATCTGCCAGCTTCAATCCATTAACAATAATAAAGGTATGCTCAAAATTAGGGACCAAAGCAAATTTTGTTTAGACTTAACAGATTCAGTTTACTATGCTGTTAATCAGATAGCACAGATACACTTTTCACTTTGCCTCAACAGGGTGATCTAATACGACATTTGCCTCCATTTGCCTCACACTGTGAATCTGTAAAATGATGGTCACAACTTGACATGGATTCAACCCCAGCTGCGGCTCAAAATGAAGCCCTTGGGCAGCCATCAGGTGAGCTGGTGCTCCCAAAGCATGGTTGGAGCATCCTGAGTTCCTACCTTTGCAATATCTCCTCCAAAAAACAGAGATCTGCAACAACGAAGGCCCACCAGCCAGCACAGCAGAAAAGCTTAGGTCATCTCTTGCCCGATTAATTGAGTTTTCATGCTCTTCCTTTCTTCTTCCCGCTCCAAGAAAATGGAGGCTTTGCTGCATCTGAAAAGGCTCTCAGCCGAACAGGAAGAAGACAGACATGGAATAGATGCGATGACCAGCAGAATGCAAGGCCCATGAAGAGATGGGACTAGCCTCCAAGAGTACTTTTCTGTAAAAAAACAATAGTAATTTAAAAAAAAAAAAAAAAAAAAAGACTCTGCTGATGAGGACGAAGTTCAGGACTGCTAGAAAGCCAGCCAGGGACCGGTTGGGAGTGAAGCACTATTGGGGCAGTTGGCCGCACACCCCACATACCCGCGTGGCACACAGTTGTGTACAGGCTAGTCTGGGGGGTTGCTTTTAGTTGCAGCCTTCTGTTAAGAAACACACCTATTTTCTGAGAAATGCCTCTTCCCAAGTGCATCTCCATCTGACTTGCACCGAAAGGATATATTGTAGTAATGAATTTTCCTGTCTCATTTTGTGAGCTAAGGAAAGGCAATGCCAAGAAAAAACAAGCCGACTTGTTGTGGTCAAGAAAGCATGCTTTTTTAGCCATGACAGCAATGCTGGAGTGAACTGGCTTTGAAAGATTTCTGAGTTTTGTGTTTTTGAGGAGTTTATGAACCAGTTTTAAATGCATTTGGATCATTAAGAGTTAGTTTAAGTTGTATTTCCCTGGGAAAGAAACTACTGTAAATCAATCTTATTTTAAATACACATGAACAGCTTAAAATTGCATCGTATGCCATCGCTAACATGCATTAGCTTACAACTCCAAAGCAGATTTAAGTTTCACTAGAGAGCTGAAGATATCATTCAGAAACAGATGTTAAAGTGTCATGAAAAGCAACTATCTTACTGAATAAATGAACTTCTTTACAGCATTAAGAAAAAATTAGACAGGTTAAATAACAGATGCCCTATTCAACATTTTTAGACAGTGTAAATAGCCACCTCTATGAATCACAAATCATGAGAAATTGCCATGTTTCTGGAAATGGATATTAGTCTCCTTGGAACACGTGCCCTTGCACTCATGACGCATGGCAAGCTTGCCTAGTAGAAGCTCATGGAAAAAAAAAGAAAAAAAAACAGTCAGAAGAACTGACACACATGACATGTTCGTAAGAATAATTGAGCTGGTGAATCACAAAGTCCCAGCCTTTTTCCTGGGAGCACTACTTCTACAGAAAGAAAAAAAAAGCAGAAAAAAACCCCAAACACAAACCACAAAAAGCCTCCCCAACAAAATATGTTTTGAAGCGATCTAGACTTTTTAGACGATTTTTAAATTTCAAAATTATTCTGTTTAGCCATTCTAAACAAATAAGCGTAATAGCACACTGACTGTTGTTAAAACGAACCTTTACTTCAAGTTTGATTTAATAAGGGGTTTGTAAAAATACTGCGACACAAATGAACTCGATACGTTCTCTTCCCTGTCCTCCAGTAGACAGAAAATTATATTTTCAAAATCCATGACATGAGTCAAATTGTCTTGCCTCTGGAATTTTTATGGTTTTAGATACATCTGACATATCGTTTCTGCTACCCTCTTGTTAACTTTCTCGAATCATTAGTTGCATTTCAGTGTACAGGTGGAGAACGCTAAATTAAAGAGTAGATTTCAGTTTTTAAGCCCCAGGGCAGAAAAGGTTGTGCACATCACAGAGAAAATGTATTTTACTTCCAACTCGGATTGCCTGTGCTCTCATTACATTACCTCAGCACCCCTTCAGCTTCTGTGTGAAGCAGAGGTATATTAAGCTCTGAAGGGAGCTCATTCTTCTGTCCTGTAAGCTAAAGAAAGACATTTCTGGAGTGAGGAGAAGTGCTTGAGTTGGATGGAGAAGATACTTGAAAATGCCTCGTGGGGTTCCAGCCATACAAGCCTAAGCGTAATAGCACTGAATTGGGGGTGTGTCACACCAGAAATTTGTAACTGCTGGTGGACAAAGCTTTTATTGCCTTTAGAAACACTAGTATGAAAGGGAAAAACAACTCTATATTGGGGGGTGGGGGGGGAGAGGTGAATGCACACAATGTTTCTTTTATATATTACCCAGACAGGCTTCTATTTCTATGGGACTGTTCTCATTCATTGAGCTAAGAGGATAATTTTGTGGTGCGTCAGCAGACCAACTGAAGGACTTAACTGCAGCGAGGAGGCCGGTTGGGTCATGCACACCTTGACAAATAGCTAATTGCAGCTGTGGGCTGTTTTGAAATTCTGAGCATTCATATGTCAGCTAAAGAAATCACAGGCGAAATCTGGTAGAAAAGGAGAAAGGGAAAGTGCAGCACGGAGGTGGGGAGAGAGGGAGGGTCCATTACACACAGCAGCAGAGTATCTACAAAAGGACGTGCAGGAAGAGCACCAGTGGGTGACTGGGGCTAGTCATGAGAGGTGTCTAGAGGAATTTGTCATAGAAAGCAAAAATACAGCAGAAAAATTAAAGTGAACATGTATCTTTTTCCCACAGTTCCTAAAACTACAGACTTCGGTTCCAAGAAAATGGGGAGTAGGAAAAAAAGAAAAGAAAATAACCAAACCCCAACCAAAAATGCCATAGCAAAAAAAGGTCATGTACCAAACCAGACAACCTCCTTTCCACCTCCATCTCTCTCTCCCTTTTCTAAAACCAGCAACTTTAGATTGAAAGAATAAAAGAATCAGTTCAGTTACATGAAGGCCGGGACAGAGGAAGCAGCTTTGACCATGGTGAAAATCAGGGACAAGACTGCATAAAAAGCAAAAGACAGGAGCACCAGCAGAGTAGAAACTGTAATTAAGCGTAAGAAACGTGACTATTGACAGAAATCTCACTGCTACTACCTTAGTCATGAAGGACACCCTCTCGTAGGGCCTAAGCTACCAACGGGAGACCGTTGACCTGCCTTTCCTTGGGCCAGGCCCTCTATGGGCGCCTTCATCAATGTCTTTCAGATCTGCACATAATCACTCCTCCTTCTGTAACAGCTGAAGATGCGCTGCGTAATTTTTTTGGAACTGGTACATTACAAGAGATGGTTGTGAAAGAAGGCTGCCCAAAATATTTTAAATTAGTTTCAAAAAAATCCACTCAATACACCCTGCTTTTCGAAATACTGGCTTTTCATACAGCATTTTCCAGTCTAACTCCTCTGAAGAAATAAATTCAATTTAAGAGGGGGGGAAAAAAAAGGTACAATTTTCTATAACTAGAAAAGGGAAATCAATACTTCATAAGTACGGTATGCGCTAAGATAATTAATTTTCCACAATATGCTCAAATCTCAGCAGTGAAAACAGTATAAAAGCAAATTAATGACTAAATATTCTACATACTAAGAGCAAGAAAACACTCTTTCATTCTTGTTAAATAGATTAAATGGGAAATAGTTTCTATGGCTGTCAAGCTCCAGCCAGTCTGAACACCTTGAATTCTGAACCCTATGGATGGTACCATAATTGTCTTTTCTTAAGGGTTTGTTAGAAGCTTCATATTGTATCATATTGTATCAAAAACCTTTTTGAAGGGAAAGGCAACCTTTAAAGGTCTCATTCATTTGAACTGTGCCTCATTTCCATTATTCCCAAAGCTCATGTAGATTTTATCCCTCTCGTTCTTTGCAGGGTCATATTCTTCTGTCATTTTATTCGTTACACCCTGAGTTTCAAGATCAGCAAACAGCCTTAAATGCACTTCACCCTCACATTAAAAAAAAAAAAAAA
>VXBH01000764.1:0-226874 GCA_013400035.1 Rynchops niger | reverse complement strand
TATATAAAAAGTCTTCTTGATGGAATGTCTTGAAAGAGTAAATGTGTATGGCTGAGGTAGCTGCTGTGCTGTATATAAGGCACTATGGTTCTGTTAACCCCAACTTAAAGTGCAAGATAAATTCTCACTAGATTATTTTCTACAAGTATTTCAACCTATTTCCACTTTTTCGTAACAGCAAATATGTGACCAGAAAGCCTTCCTGAAGAAAAGCTTTGCACTGCAATGGTTTCTTCAAGATTAGTTGTAAATTTATTCCCAAATTTCTAACACCAAACACAGATATACATAGGAAGTTCAAAAATATAGAGAGCAAAGGCACAAGCAGAAGGAATGAGATAAACTCCAGTCATAAAATCTGCCCCCCTCTGAGTGTGATTTCACAGAATCTCAACTGGAGCAAAGCAGGTAATAAAAGCAGATCTGTGGGTGTTCGCACTATACACAAAGAATGTATGTGGGCGTATCTCACTGCATGATATATACAAGTTATTTTACTGGAAATTTCACATCTTCTGACATGTCATCCCTACAGACCAAGAATCTGATCTAATTTTGATCACTTCTGACAAGGTATTTTTATATAGTGATGCATGGACAGAATCCAATGCCAGCCTTGCCCTGTTAGGGAGCGGGGAAAAAATTCTTACCTGCGCCTCTTCTGGGGCCAGGTTCTCTGTAACGGACAGAGGGCTTCTCCCCTTGTTTGAAACAAGGCAGAAACTTTAATTTGATTCTCAGTTTTTCAAAAAAAGTGTGATTTTATCCTGAGGGGTGACAATTTGAGGATAGCTCTTCCTACTTTTAGGTCTTCTCCATGTGCCTTCAGTATTTAGTCTGAAGCTAGATAGGGAGATGATAGTTAGCTGGTTAGAAAGCATGAAGCCTGACTTACAAATTCTTGTGAAAACAGCCAGCTTACTGACAAGTATTTCTCTTTGTACACATGACATTTAATCATTGGTCATTGAGACCAATGAAATGCAAAAATATCACATCTGCAATTATATCCCCTACATTCACTTTTCAGAGCACAAGTATGCCCCTGAAATACGAAGGCTTAGAACTGTGCTTTCTGATGCAGTGAATTGTTACTAAGCTAAAATGGGGCTGCAAGGATGATAGTCCGGGGTGTGCGAAACGGCCGCTCGATGGGATGAGGTCTAAGGAGATCATAAAAGGCTGCCAGTGACGCCAGCTAATGAAGTTACTCTTTAAGCTCAAGGGCTTCGGTACTGTCAGTCTTGCACTCAGTCCTTGTGGAATAAGTATCTGTGTCGGTTTAAACTTTAAAGCTTCCATGTGTTTTTTAAGCCTACTTAAGAAGAAAACTATAGTATTAAGGGTTTTTTTTTATGTCACAGTAGCACTGAGGAAATAAAGCCAACAACCCATTTTCTGAGAAACTCTGAGTTCCAAGTAATTCAGAGTGATCACTGGAAACTGAAAAAACCCTTTTTCTTTATTTTGGTATTTGCAAATTTGAGCTAACGCAGGCACCGCTATATATTGTAAGCCACTAAGACTTGCCAGTATTCTTAAAAGGCATGTAAATATGTTAAATCATAGCATAATGATGTAATATAGGTAGATTTTCACTCTTCTGTATATCTCTGTTTTGTACTTACAGTAAATATTTTGCCATATTTTAAGACAAGACTGAATATATACTAGCAGGAGGGAAAGTTTTCCATTAAAGAATATAATACTGGAAAATCTAATAAAAAAAAGAAACCTTCAGAAAGTCCACAAGGATTTTAGTTCAAGGCTTTCTTATTATACTATTAAATGATTTAATGTCCACTCTGTGTATGAAGCAGCGTTATTTATTGCATACCTTCTTCCAGAAGAGCACTTGAATATTTGCAGAGAAGTACAAATACACCATAAATTTTGCTGTAACTAACATTAAAAATGAAAACAACTGTTTTGTATTAAAGAATTACACGGTGCCAAACAATGAATTTGGAAGAAAAACATCAGAATTGCTTAAATTGGATCTTGACTGGTACGCTTCAATTGCATTTTGTCCCAGGGTTAGTGTCAGCCACCTTAGATTATTTAAAAGTGAAAAGCTGCATTATTTTCCACTCATGTTGTGTTTCTGTTCTCATCATCGTACACAGACACCAGAAGTTTCTCTGTCTATTGCAGACAGTATGCCACACTCCCATCCCACCAGTTTGGGGCAGGTTACTGGAAAATCTAATATTTATCTAATCCTTCTCTGCTGATGTAGCAGTGTGAAACAGCTCCCAAGTGCATCAGACCTGGACCACCGAAGGGGCAGAGCCACATGCCTGGGAGGGTGTCAGCCAAGAGTGGGGCTGCCTTTGGCTGCGGTGAGATCAAAGCCCCAAACAGAGGACATGTGTAATTGCGCAAGAGCAGATCATTTTTCTCTTTTAGTTGGGTTTCAGAACCCCTCGCTTTCTCCTCAAGTTAGGTGGCAAGTGCTCAGATGGCTCAATGACACCTTCTGAACATGAACGGTGCTTCCGGGTGCATAAAGGAACAAAGATGACATTCTAAGCAACAAAACTCTTTCAAGGAATTTAGTAGAATTCCTTCAAACGCACCTTGGGAGTTTGGTTTCCACACAAAAAGTGAACAACATAATAAAACCTATCAATTAATATATTAGGGCACTGCTGAATCACCCCAGCTACATTTCAGAGTTAGAACTCAGTTTTCTACAACTCAGATATGTGTTAGCTGAGTTATCTTACCCTACAATTCAAGAAGTAGGAATAAGAGAAGTAGAAACAGTAGAAAAAGCTCAGAATGGTACAAAAGAACGATTACTACCAAAAAAAGTAACGTGCCTGTCCTAAATGACAGAACTGTGTATGACAGTATCAAAATCTAAAGCATCACTTGCAACCTTGTAAGGGTGAGGAGCACCTTCATGCAGAACCCTCCCCATGTGAAATAACTTTTTGCTAATTGCCCAACACTGTACTAATTACCCAACTAATTGTCGAACACTGGGAAAGAGGACGGGATGAAGAGCAGCCCCAGCGAGCAGAGGTGGGATGGCAGCTACCGGGGACTTCAGTGGAAGATACCAGTCTTCCAAAACAGAGGGGAATGTCTGGGTGTTACCAGAGTATTTCTATCACACCAGAAGGTCTTCTGGGGAGGTTTGGAAAGGACAAACCTGCTGTGCGAGGAGTTGGATTTTGGGGCTGAGCAGGAACCCAACCCAATCTCCAGTGATGCAGTTTGAGTTGACTCAACTTGGAAGTGCAAAGCAGTTGGCAAGAGGGACAGTTCAAGCAACAGGAGCCTGAACTGAGACTTTCCAGTGTACAAATGAAAACCAGGGACTGCAGCAAATGGTTCTCAAGAAAACAGATTAAGGAAAGCCATAGCCCTTGCCCAACCTCTGTGGTCAGAGACCAATAAACTGTATAATGATACTAGGGGAACTGTGAATGTTGTGTTATTGTTGGGGAATGTATAACTATAACTTCCTAAAACAGCTCTGCCTGGACTCAGGGCTTATCCTGCTTAGCCAAAGGGATTATTTTACCACTCAAAACAGTCCCCATTCGTAGAGTTAACTCCTGATTTCTTAAGAGGGTCAGGTACTTGACTACAGGAGGTTGTCTCTGGGGTGGGCAATTACAAGCTGGGATCACTTAACCAGCCTGCTCTAAGACTCCTATCTGAGAGAGGTGTCAGCACACAAAACTGTTGTCAAACGCATACTGAAGAATAATATTCACTAACAGATGGAAAAATTTACCAATAAGGACTGGACACCCTTGACATTGTTCAACTACTAAAACTTTTAAAATGAAAATTTTGGGGCAGTTGGAGTTTTTGCTAAGTTTACTGCCTTTTACTCTGATTTTCAGGAAGACAAATTATAAGCAAAGTTTCTGAAAAACTCTCAGAATACACCAAGTCACTGGAAGGAATCACTTTAAAAATAATAATTAAAAAAAAAAAACTCACGAAACTTAACCTGAGGATTTGATTGGGCTGTAATTATCCTCTTGAAGCTCAATTTCGCTGGCATCCCACCTCAAAGATGAGCAAAACACAACATGATTCTGTGATTGAAATCTGTCTGCCGTCAATCCACATAACTGCCTTATACTTCACACGGACCTGCTCATCTTGTCAAGCAAAGAAAAATCTCATAATCAGTTTTAGAACCCCGGAGCCCTTCCAATTCTCAATGTAATATTCCAAACAGCTCAAGTAGAGCACGGTAACACACAACTCGGCAGCCAACCTATTGTAATGCTATGAAAGAGCAGAACTTCAGATGATAGAGGCCATAAATTTATAAGATCCTTTTAAGATCATCCGTAACGCAGTATGAAACTCAAATGAGTACTTGTGCCATCTCTTTGTTATGTTGCCTTTTTTTCCTGGAAGAACTGGTAAGCAACAAAAGGACAGACAGTTACCTAGCATTGTAAATCCGTATGTTAAAAAAAATATATCATGTACTCCTTCAGNATGTGGGCGTATCTCACTGCATGATATATACAAGTTATTTTACTGGAAATTTCACATCTTCTGACATGTCATCCCTACAGACCAAGAATCTGATCTAATTTTGATCACTTCTGACAAGGTATTTTTATATAGTGATGCATGGACAGAATCCAATGCCAGCCTTGCCCTGTTAGGGAGCGGGGAAAAAATTCTTACCTGCGCCTCTTCTGGGGCCAGGTTCTCTGTAACGGACAGAGGGCTTCTCCCCTTGTTTGAAACAAGGCAGAAACTTTAATTTGATTCTCAGTTTTTCAAAAAAAGTGTGATTTTATCCTGAGGGGTGACAATTTGAGGATAGCTCTTCCTACTTTTAGGTCTTCTCCATGTGCCTTCAGTATTTAGTCTGAAGCTAGATAGGGAGATGATAGTTAGCTGGTTAGAAAGCATGAAGCCTGACTTACAAATTCTTGTGAAAACAGCCAGCTTACTGACAAGTATTTCTCTTTGTACACATGACATTTAATCATTGGTCATTGAGACCAATGAAATGCAAAAATATCACATCTGCAATTATATCCCCTACATTCACTTTTCAGAGCACAAGTATGCCCCTGAAATACGAAGGCTTAGAACTGTGCTTTCTGATGCAGTGAATTGTTACTAAGCTAAAATGGGGCTGCAAGGATGATAGTCCGGGGTGTGCGAAACGGCCGCTCGATGGGATGAGGTCTAAGGAGATCATAAAAGGCTGCCAGTGACGCCAGCTAATGAAGTTACTCTTTAAGCTCAAGGGCTTCGGTACTGTCAGTCTTGCACTCAGTCCTTGTGGAATAAGTATCTGTGTCGGTTTAAACTTTAAAGCTTCCATGTGTTTTTTAAGCCTACTTAAGAAGAAAACTATAGTATTAAGGGTTTTTTTTTATGTCACAGTAGCACTGAGGAAATAAAGCCAACAACCCATTTTCTGAGAAACTCTGAGTTCCAAGTAATTCAGAGTGATCACTGGAAACTGAAAAAACCCTTTTTCTTTATTTTGGTATTTGCAAATTTGAGCTAACGCAGGCACCGCTATATATTGTAAGCCACTAAGACTTGCCAGTATTCTTAAAAGGCATGTAAATATGTTAAATCATAGCATAATGATGTAATATAGGTAGATTTTCACTCTTCTGTATATCTCTGTTTTGTACTTACAGTAAATATTTTGCCATATTTTAAGACAAGACTGAATATATACTAGCAGGAGGGAAAGTTTTCCATTAAAGAATATAATACTGGAAAATCTAATAAAAAAAAGAAACCTTCAGAAAGTCCACAAGGATTTTAGTTCAAGGCTTTCTTATTATACTATTAAATGATTTAATGTCCACTCTGTGTATGAAGCAGCGTTATTTATTGCATACCTTCTTCCAGAAGAGCACTTGAATATTTGCAGAGAAGTACAAATACACCATAAATTTTGCTGTAACTAACATTAAAAATGAAAACAACTGTTTTGTATTAAAGAATTACACGGTGCCAAACAATGAATTTGGAAGAAAAACATCAGAATTGCTTAAATTGGATCTTGACTGGTACGCTTCAATTGCATTTTGTCCCAGGGTTAGTGTCAGCCACCTTAGATTATTTAAAAGTGAAAAGCTGCATTATTTTCCACTCATGTTGTGTTTCTGTTCTCATCATCGTACACAGACACCAGAAGTTTCTCTGTCTATTGCAGACAGTATGCCACACTCCCATCCCACCAGTTTGGGGCAGGTTACTGGAAAATCTAATATTTATCTAATCCTTCTCTGCTGATGTAGCAGTGTGAAACAGCTCCCAAGTGCATCAGACCTGGACCACCGAAGGGGCAGAGCCACATGCCTGGGAGGGTGTCAGCCAAGAGTGGGGCTGCCTTTGGCTGCGGTGAGATCAAAGCCCCAAACAGAGGACATGTGTAATTGCGCAAGAGCAGATCATTTTTCTCTTTTAGTTGGGTTTCAGAACCCCTCGCTTTCTCCTCAAGTTAGGTGGCAAGTGCTCAGATGGCTCAATGACACCTTCTGAACATGAACGGTGCTTCCGGGTGCATAAAGGAACAAAGATGACATTCTAAGCAACAAAACTCTTTCAAGGAATTTAGTAGAATTCCTTCAAACGCACCTTGGGAGTTTGGTTTCCACACAAAAAGTGAACAACATAATAAAACCTATCAATTAATATATTAGGGCACTGCTGAATCACCCCAGCTACATTTCAGAGTTAGAACTCAGTTTTCTACAACTCAGATATGTGTTAGCTGAGTTATCTTACCCTACAATTCAAGAAGTAGGAATAAGAGAAGTAGAAACAGTAGAAAAAGCTCAGAATGGTACAAAAGAACGATTACTACCAAAAAAAGTAACGTGCCTGTCCTAAATGACAGAACTGTGTATGACAGTATCAAAATCTAAAGCATCACTTGCAACCTTGTAAGGGTGAGGAGCACCTTCATGCAGAACCCTCCCCATGTGAAATAACTTTTTGCTAATTGCCCAACACTGTACTAATTACCCAACTAATTGTCGAACACTGGGAAAGAGGACGGGATGAAGAGCAGCCCCAGCGAGCAGAGGTGGGATGGCAGCTACCGGGGACTTCAGTGGAAGATACCAGTCTTCCAAAACAGAGGGGAATGTCTGGGTGTTACCAGAGTATTTCTATCACACCAGAAGGTCTTCTGGGGAGGTTTGGAAAGGACAAACCTGCTGTGCGAGGAGTTGGATTTTGGGGCTGAGCAGGAACCCAACCCAATCTCCAGTGATGCAGTTTGAGTTGACTCAACTTGGAAGTGCAAAGCAGTTGGCAAGAGGGACAGTTCAAGCAACAGGAGCCTGAACTGAGACTTTCCAGTGTACAAATGAAAACCAGGGACTGCAGCAAATGGTTCTCAAGAAAACAGATTAAGGAAAGCCATAGCCCTTGCCCAACCTCTGTGGTCAGAGACCAATAAACTGTATAATGATACTAGGGGAACTGTGAATGTTGTGTTATTGTTGGGGAATGTATAACTATAACTTCCTAAAACAGCTCTGCCTGGACTCAGGGCTTATCCTGCTTAGCCAAAGGGATTATTTTACCACTCAAAACAGTCCCCATTCGTAGAGTTAACTCCTGATTTCTTAAGAGGGTCAGGTACTTGACTACAGGAGGTTGTCTCTGGGGTGGGCAATTACAAGCTGGGATCACTTAACCAGCCTGCTCTAAGACTCCTATCTGAGAGAGGTGTCAGCACACAAAACTGTTGTCAAACGCATACTGAAGAATAATATTCACTAACAGATGGAAAAATTTACCAATAAGGACTGGACACCCTTGACATTGTTCAACTACTAAAACTTTTAAAATGAAAATTTTGGGGCAGTTGGAGTTTTTGCTAAGTTTACTGCCTTTTACTCTGATTTTCAGGAAGACAAATTATAAGCAAAGTTTCTGAAAAACTCTCAGAATACACCAAGTCACTGGAAGGAATCACTTTAAAAATAATAATTAAAAAAAAAAAACTCACGAAACTTAACCTGAGGATTTGATTGGGCTGTAATTATCCTCTTGAAGCTCAATTTCGCTGGCATCCCACCTCAAAGATGAGCAAAACACAACATGATTCTGTGATTGAAATCTGTCTGCCGTCAATCCACATAACTGCCTTATACTTCACACGGACCTGCTCATCTTGTCAAGCAAAGAAAAATCTCATAATCAGTTTTAGAACCCCGGAGCCCTTCCAATTCTCAATGTAATATTCCAAACAGCTCAAGTAGAGCACGGTAACACACAACTCGGCAGCCAACCTATTGTAATGCTATGAAAGAGCAGAACTTCAGATGATAGAGGCCATAAATTTATAAGATCCTTTTAAGATCATCCGTAACGCAGTATGAAACTCAAATGAGTACTTGTGCCATCTCTTTGTTATGTTGCCTTTTTTTCCTGGAAGAACTGGTAAGCAACAAAAGGACAGACAGTTACCTAGCATTGTAAATCCGTATGTTAAAAAAAATATATCATGTACTCCTTCAGTCTGTGCAGCATGTTACAGAATGGGCTATAAACAAATATAAACACCTATACCTGTGTGTGTGGACATAGCTGAGCACAAAGGTGACCTTGGAGTGGGGATACACCTGATTTCCTACTAACTGATCCCTCAACAGCATCAACAGAAGGAAATCACACTCTATAATTAGGCTGGAGCAGGCAATATATTTCCATTGTTTTGGGGAAAACCTTCTGGGTAATAAATGCTAATGTACAGCAATCTAATATATTTACTATTAAATATAAGTACCCCTAAAACGTAATAATAATTCAGAATTATTAATAGAGTTACAGCCTGCAGATTAAACTGGAATTCAATACATACAGAGAACAACTTGTTCACAGGTTTGGTAGCACCTCCATCTAGGAAAACTTCAAAATATCTGTTTTCTAATGCTTCTGATACTTCTTAAATCAGCCTCTACTGTGTTTTTTTAATTCATCTTCCAAAGCATTACTACGCCAGAAGTAGTAAAGGCACCTGTTAGAGAAAAAAATTAGTTCAAATTGCTAAAGAATTGTTAGTTCTCTGTATAAATACAATCGTATCAAGATTAGGGTGCTGGGGCAGGGAATTGCTTACTACTGATGAGGTTCACGAATCAACAAATCGTATCTTAGACGAGGAGATTCAAGTTCAAAACAGAAAGAAATGGAACTCAGAGGGATGGAAAAAAGGCAGCACTGTTTTAACACATTATCTTCCACATCTGGAATCCAGCACTGGGAGCCTGAGGAAGGGATTAGGAATTCATAATTCTAGATCAGTATTTCAGCATAACAAGGAGCTAAAGAATGCCTAATTTAGGTGAAGCTTAAACATCTGTCGCTAATATTAATTTCTGCACAAATCTTGTAAAGCTCCTTTGAACTTTAATCTAGAAGGAAGTTTAGCACCAAATACTTTAGATATTTTTCTAGAAAATAAGTTAGCAGCTCTCAGGCAGAGGGAGATAAGGGTTTGGGGGTTGGGGTTTTGTGGGGGATTTTTTGTTTGGTGTTTTTTTTTTTTTTAAAAAAAAAAAGGCCATAAAGAGGTGCCAAACTCTGTCCCAGGTGATCAATAATCTGGCCTTCACGTCACACTTGGGTCACGTCACTCTATAGCTCAACCCTGCCAGCTCATTGTGTGCCAAGTCTGCTGCAGAGAAATGGATTTGCCAAGTCTGTTTCTCTCGGCAGTAGGTGGTGTGAGCTTTACACATGAAAGGGTTGCTGAGGGGAACCCACTGAAGTGGCACTCTGTGTCCTACCCAGGGCCTTTTCATGTGTAGAGCCACTTCTGCTGCACGTCGGGGGCTAGTAATGCATGAAGTTGGACATCAGAATGTAAACATGCAAGCTGCAGAATGGGGTGGAAAATAGTGCAAAAGGAGGTTCACTGCTCAATGATTCCCAGTTATGAAACTTCTGCAATCAAGGAAGCGAATTCAAGAGACAGCAGGAAAGGAAAAGAGCAAAAAAGAGACAAGAAAAAGTCAACAAAACGGAAAGAAAGGGGGGAAAAAAAAAAAAAAGAAAATGGAAAAAAAAAATCCCATTTCTTAAGGACACACCGTTAATAAGATGTAAAAACACTTCCGAAGATGAAGTTGCCCATTTGCCAGGCATCTTAGTCTCCTGTAAATCTGCATTTCATTTCCTAGTAAGATACAGTAAATCTGACTCAAAACTTTACACGGTCTTGAAAAAGGAGATTCAATGGGGAAACGAAAGCTGAAAATTCCTGTGGTCCTCATAGGGGAGCCACAGCATTTTCCTATGCAATAACATTGAATGCACACGTTATCTTTATACAAATAATTCAGCATGTGCTTAATGTTTAATTTAGGTGCCATTTGGCAAATAATTACGCTTCACCTTTGTTAGCAGCGCCAAACTGTAGATTAAACCCTGAATCAAGGTACTTGCCAAAGAATGAATTTGAATCACATGCTCCGAAACAATTCCCACCACTTACTTTTCTGTTAGTAAAATCAAAGACGAGGACTCAATTCAAATACCCGGAAGGCAATGTTTCAACTGACTTTTATAGTTCAAATTAAAAGCATGCTTCTGCCTTTACAACACAATGCTAAATTTAAGTTTACCACAATAAAACAAGAATGACACTAATATTACATAGCAGTGGTATCTCTCCAAACAATTACTGTTTACATGTTAAATTAATTGTCTGAACTTTTAAAATGAAAAGTCTTTTGCAGTATTTCAGAGCTGAGTTCCTAAATGAATCTTACCGAGTCTTGCAGGTATGTCATTTAGTGACAACATAATTGTATTTTAAAATGCGTGTGCAAATGACTCCCGAGTCCAGTTTATACTGAGGCTTTACTTAGATAATTGTATCAACCAGTAAGGCAAACCTGTCCTGACTGGAGACAAGACCTCATTAGGTTGTGTTGTAAATTCATAAATAGTTCCTAATGAAACACTTGCCATCCAGCAAAGTAAGGCGATTAAGTAAACAGCGCTGCAGTGTGACACCATGTGGTAAAATGCCATGGGGAAGGGTTTAATTGCTGAAGCTTGCATTAAATGCTGAGCTCCAAGCGAGCTGATCTGAATTCGAAGTGATAGGAGAAGAAACAGAGCACTCTTAAGTATTTCTGGACTGTACATCTGATTACTTGTGGACAGAGGCTAATGAAGTCCAAAATACGCACAGCAAAGCAGGAAACACGACAGTGTGTCTATGTGCATGTGCTTGTAAATTTTTTAACCTCTGTAAAATTCACATCCCAAGGTTGCACACAGAGTGCATACATGAGGTGTATTTTCTCAATCGTCACCAGTCAGGTCTTCCCGTTCGCGTAAGCAAGTGTTGAAAGATGGATCTGATTAAAACCGCCACCCAAATAAATACTAGGTGAGTCCTGCTCATCAGGCACTGCGTTTTGAGGTAGGAAGTTTATGTCACCTTCAGGTGCGCACTGGCGCAATGGAAGTGAAGCTTTTTGATTCCTGGCAGAAAGCAGACAAATTGTTGCCTTCCCACCCCGTTCTCCACCTGCAGTAGGTCTATGTAGGCCAGTGCAGTCTGAAGCTTCCATGTGAAATTTTCATAAAGGCTAAATAACTCAGTCCCATCTTCCAAAGTCATACAGCCTATTACGGCAAGCCAAGAGGACCTCACATTCTATGAGCACAGGTCACTTCATACTTTGAAAGATTTAATATTTTTTTTCTCCCAGAAAAGAAGAATCTTCTAATTTTCAAGTAATTTGATGACTTGAAAACTTGAGAGTCCATTGAGCTCCCCAACCAACTTCCTCTTAGCACAGCAAAACATCAGAGCATCTGCAATCTGATGAAACTTTGCAGAACATGGTTCAGAAATGAGGGCTCGGCTCCTGCAGGTGCTGCACACCAGCAGCCAAGCCCTGACGTTGTTTTCCCTGAAACGTAGAGCCAGACTTCCAGAGAGACTTGGCCCTTGATAGGTGGAAATACTAGACAGAAAGGAAACTGCTCTTTGTTAAACAGAACAACACAGCTTGAGAGGGATATTTTAAAAAATAAACAAAAGGCTGAAGACCCGACAAAGCGCCGTGGTTTTGCAGGCTGGATTATCCTCTTAAGTTTGGATAACGAGAAGTCAGAAAATCTGCCTGCCCTGCTGGTCAGTCCACTTCAGCATCCCCAACCGGGGTGAGCTGAAGGATTTTCAAACATGGGCTTTAGCAAGCATCTGAGAAGGATCTGTGGGAGAGTCCTCGCAAGATGGGTGAACTGACCACCCATCAGACCATGCAAACAGGGCCTGGTGAGATAAATCTGCACTGCCTGGGCTCCTCTGCCCGCGTTTCCAGCACGGACAGCCAGCGTCACGTACATTGCACAGTTATCGCCGGGGAGCAGGGTCCGGGTTGCCTGGGCTCTGTTTATTTTTAAGCATAGCCAGGGAGAATAAAACATGCCATAAGCTAAATAATTAGCCTTCCAAGACAAACGGTATGGGTCGGACAGATATTACAGTGTAGCTTCTGCTCTGCCAATGAAGTGGGCTGCAGCTGCAAGTCATTACACTGAAGTGAAAATAGATTAACTGAATACATAAACTGCCTGAGCCTTCTGTAAAACTGAGCTGAGGATTTGTGGGATCTGTAATCCTGGTATTCAGGTCTTCCCTTATGCTCAGCACAGACGTCTGAATCTGTTTCAGGCATGTCACACAGCTATTTTCAGCTGAGTCCTCCAATATTGGAGATTTTTAAAAAGGTCTTTGCAACAATATTCAGCTGCGCTAGATGGTAACCATCATGGAGTTTTAAGCAAATGCGTATTGCCATTCCCCTTGGAGGGGAATATTTATAATGCAGTATATACAGTATTACATACTGTCTGGAGATTGTACTACTGTGACATTACTGTTTTCTGAAATTGTCACTTTTTCATTTCAATTCTCAAGTGTTTGTCCCTATAAATTAAAACTATATTAAAAATTAAACCTAATCAAAATTATAGAAGAAAAGCTGTATTTTAGGGCCATCGCTACTTTGATATTAAAAATACAGGTATCTCCCTGTAGAATGCAATGTGGAGATATATGGTGTTCATGCATGTGTGTACACAGATAAAACCAAGTCTGAAGGCACACATTTCAAAAGTCACCAAAATAACGCTCGTGTCCTAGAAATTAGAATGGAATTTTTGCAAATATTTCACTAAATCTAACCAGCCAGTCTACAAATACATATAAAAGAACAAAAAGCCAACATCACAAAACTCTTTGGATAGAAAAGGTGTTTGAGGAACCTACAACTTGGGTCTCAAACTGGAACCCAAAGCAGGTTTTCAGGTAATCCTGCAAACAGGGCAGCAAGGACTGCGAGAGGCTTCCCATAACATGACATCCTTAGTCTTGATAAGTTCTAAAATAGATATTCTTTTAGCCATAGATGTTGTCACTGAAGCAGAGAACAGTATTAAAATAAAAAGTATTCTTGAAGGGAACTACCTCATCAAAGTGGTTACCTATCCAGCTGTTGCTGCTACCAAGTGTTACACATAATTAACCTCAGATCTTGGAAAAAAGGTGATTAAAACACAACACTTAAGCCATGTTAAGCCTATCTGTACTTGTATCGAAACTCCCTCTTAATAGTCCCAACTGTGCGCTCCAGGACCATATAAAAGAAGTAAAGCTGTCCATACAATAAAAATTATTTTACAATAAAAAACTATTTCCTTGAAACACACAATTTGATGAAGTACAACATTGTATTTTACAAAATTATAATCTACCCTGTTAGTATTCATGAATGTGCTATACATGAATATGTAGGCTATGCAATTTATATTGTTAAATGGCTATTTGACAGTTTCAATGCAAAAATCAGCATTTTGGTCAGAATTTAATATTTCTTTTTGATTTAAAAAACTGCACACTTGTAATACCAAAGACTACATTTGTAAGCGACAACCTCTAGATGTTTCTTACGGTTAGCTTTCAGTAATATTATGCTCCCAATTCCAAAAGCAGTAAGATAAAAATGCACATGAGAAGCTGCAAATAGATTGAAGTTTCCTTTGAAGAAAAAATGAAAAATTATCATAAGGAAGTGACAGTTTTGAAAGTATCTTTGTCAAGGTATTTTGAAAAGTGTCACTTCCAGCTCACTGTCAAGAGAGGGAGCATATACTTACGTGCCAACGAGGGAGAACGAGGGAATGCAAACTATTAAAATATTTCATCAGAGAACTTAAACCTCCTGCCTCTTTGTGCCTAAAAATCTCCGCATCAGAGAACCTAGTGTTAGTCCATAATGTAACATCAGCATTGTTTTGGCAAGTAATTATTAATCCGTTCGGGAATAAGAGAGTTAAAATCTAGCTGCCACTGTGGATGTTAAAGAGCCTGACTTCTAAAAGACAGAGATACCAAAACTATTGTCATGTGTCTTGACTGAGGTATAAAATTAGCCACTCTTAATGGGTTTTGCATGGGTATAATAAAGAACTCCTTTAAGCCAATTTCCTTTGCTTCTCAATCAGACTTTCAGTTTTAGTCATTTTGTTACACAGAATAACAATTTTCTGATTTAAAAAACAATTGTAGACACGTACATTTTAGCAATTCAGAGTTCTGTCGTGCCATAGGAACATTTCTTCTTTCTTTAAAGAGATATCAAATTAAAAGAAAATATATTTTAAAAATAATAAAAAAATAATCGCAATTTATATTTTTATCTCCACCACCAGCAAGGCCATGGAAAGATCAAACCAAAACTATATTTTCCCCTCTATGCTCAGTTAATGTTGTGCTCCTGACAGGCTTGTGCGGATGATCAGTTGTGGAACTTGCAATAAATTATTCTGTATGTACTTTGCATGAAAGGCAGATACACACAAATTAAGCCTATCTGTAGGCATCCCTCCTGGGTCGGTTTTCATCATTGAGAAAAAGTAAATAATTTTTGGACCAAACCAAATCCTTTGTTTTCGTCTTCTATTTGTTCTTCACCGTAACTCATGGAACGTTTCTTTCTCTCCCTGTTCCATGATTTTACTGGTACATTCAAACAAGACATTTTGCTACGAAAAAGGACCCGTTTGCTTTTTTCCACCTGATGCCTCACCCTACCTCACCCAAACCATTTTCTACACTTTTGCCAATGAGGCTTTTCCACTCTTCTGAAATCCCTGCCTTCAGACAGGACTGCAGCACCTAGTCACAGGAATTATTTGATCAACCACAGTCGTAAGTTATTTGCTCTGCCATGGATGTTAAAGTAAATACATTCCCTTTGCTTTGTTCTGGAAGATTTACGTCTCGGAGGCAACAGCAAGGTGGTCGATCCCATGTATACTGTAGCCTCCTGTAAGACATATCCAAAGCCCTAACCAAAATCCCTCTGTGGCATACAGACTCTCCAGTTTCATGTACGGGTCTGTAACTGAAGCACCCTACTACATCATCTTTAAGGTCCCTTCTACCTTCTAACCCAAACCATTCTATGATTCCCTACAATTGCCCATGGATATTTCGAATGAATGAAAGGTTTCATTTTCATGTATTTATCTTTCATTCTGGAGGGGGAAAAAAAAATAAAAAAACAACCTGTCTTTATTGCAAATTATTTTATGACTTAATTGAGTGTATTTCCTCATACTCTTTACTTTCTCATAAAAACAAAACAAACCCCCCACGAAATTTAAAAACCCAACCCTACGAGCAACTTCCCATCTGCAAACATAATGCAGTCTCTCTCAGATCTGTTAACTTTGGCAAGGAAGCATAATGCAGTCCAAAGCCAGGGGGGTGGGGGTGGGAGTGTGGAGAGTCAGTGCAACTCAAGAGACAATCAAGTCCTGTACAAAATATTAATATGGTTTTCAAAATCTTTTGGGGCCTACCTAAACCAAAAATCATTTGAGATTATGAATAATATGGGATTTTTTTTCCCCTTACCAGGAGAATTCAGATAGTCAAACACAGGAAAAGCTCTGATTCCTAGAGCCTAAGTAAAATTGTAAATAAAACGCAGTGTGAAAGCTGCATTATAGCACAGCAAAACTGCACGCAGGAATCACGGACATAGACGTGAAAATTAACACAACGGAAAGAAAGATGTTTAACCACTCTTGGGCTAAAATGGATCCTGTTCTTTTCTAAGGGTGATACCAATGACACAAGTCCACCTGCATCCTGAAGGACTTACATGTCAAACTAAAATAAAGTGTTCTGTGAAACTGGTGCACTTTTCTGCTGGAAAACTCTGAAGTGAAAACAGCACTTGTACATTCAGATGTTTTTTCAGTCTACTTTCATGTTTCTCAAACTCTTTGTCTTCTGTCATGTTTCTCAAACTATTTTTTGGTTGTTCATTTGAACGACATGCAAGAACAGTGGGTGCATCCACATATATGTACCAGAAATGGCAAAGTATTAAAAAAAAAAATTCCTCAGTTTTTAGCAAGCCTGCAGTAACTACAGTAAATAAAATCTTATTACTTGTGAAATATAAGGTCAACAGCTCTGGTCTTAAACAGTTGCTCTCCATTTTCAGTCTACTTTAATAAAACTGAACATGTCAGTTCCTAAAATATAAATGGCCACCAAGAGACTAGGTCCACAGAAAATATGTAGAGTTTCACAGATGGCAGATTTTGTGTTTAAACATTCCTTCTAATGCCAATAAAAAGAAGTGAAATAAGCCAGTGGAGTGCATCTACCTGTTGCAGCCTCTGGAAGCTGCCCCAGGCAGGGGGAGAGGAGCACGCTTTGGATAACATCAATTAAAGGGAGGTGGGTCATTAATCTTTGCTGTCAAAGCTGGAGTTCTGCTCGGTTGGCTTCTGCCGTATACAACTTGTTGCATATGCTTTAAACCAAATCAGCTCAGTTCACCTTGATTCTGTTTCAGAACTTCTGAGTACTCTGATTAATTATCATCTATACTACAGGAACAATTAGAGAAGCAACTTTCCCATAGATATGTAACTTGACCCTTTTATCCTCACACAACTTTCATGTTCAAAAAGCCAAGTTGCTGAAACACCTTCCATCACAGCTGGTAGCAGTTATTGTAAGGGTTTTCCTCGCTGCTTCACCCAGCCTAACCTCGGAGGCCATTCTTCTTGCATACAACATTTGCTAAACAGTTTTGCAAAATCTCTTGATACTATGTTGTGGGGTTTTTTTTAATTAATGCTAATTTATACAATTCGTGCTACTCAGAAGTCAATTTCTCAATAACAAGATGCTTCCTTTTAACCAGAACAGCTTATTTATCTGACCCAAAGTTCACTGGAAGCCCAGCTTTCAATAACTGACCCTCAGTAGACAGCAAAACAGTTCAGAAGGAGTTGCCTACCATGCACGGGACGTGCTCTTACGCTGCTTAGTCTTGAGTCTACAGCAGTTGTCTTCAAATTGTGAAGTCATAAGACAAAGGTTTCAACTCATACTGTTGGAGAGGGAAGTGTTTGCAAGGGATCCATCCCTAAATGAGACACAAAGCCTAGATAATTCTTACAATGCACATAGGGGCTCTGGTTTGATCCTGTCTCCCTAAAATAAACAAGGCCCAGGCAATTTCCTCCCCTCTACCTGCCCCTCCATCCTTTTCTATGGAAGTTGTCTTCTAACGCATGTGGAAACCGTTAGTCAGCTTTCAACCAGACCTGGAAGAGGGGCGGAAAATGGCAGGAAATTAGTTTCCCTTCAGTTTGGGAAATCAACCGATGGGCAGAGGGAAAGCCCCTGAATTCACGCCCACACAAAAGAAGAGGTCCCTGCCATTGCCGGCCCTGCCGGGCAGATCCCACAGCCGCCGGACAGCTGTTCAGATGGTTCCTACCTTTGAGCTAGTTGCAGAACACCAAAGAGGTTCAGGAAACAACAGAAATTTTGATAGAACTCAATTTTTTTTGCCCTGCAATCTAGAGGACTCTTTTTTACTGGTTCTCATGATTAAGGATGCTTTCTGAAGTTTGAGGTTATGGATCAAACTGAGCACAAGCAAGCACTTCATCTACCCATGCCCACCATTCATCACAGTCATTCGGAAAGGAGCTGTATGCCCTCCTCTATGCGACACGCCAATCCATTTCCAGTTATTTCATTAGCTTACTTTATATGTCTTCCCCTGTAAATTACACACAAAAAAGCGCAGGTTATTACAAGAAAATCCACCTTGCTTCTCACAACACATCCTACTTGCAATATGCCGACAAGGGGTTTTGTTGCTGCCTAGTTTAACAAAATGAGGAATGGTGAATAACTAGAATTGTAAAACCATTTTTCATAAAAATCTGTCTAAATTATGGTGTGGTAGTGGTTTGTTGCCTTTATTCTAAATTGGAAAAAAAAAATTGAATTCTAATTTGGCATGTATGGCTTGGGGTTGGATTCCAAGTTTTATAGTTAAATAACTCTCTGTTCCATTGCACATGTGTGCATCTGTGAAAAAGAGCATTTGTATATCTGAAGAGATATTAATAACAGATAACAGATTAACTTTCACACTAAAAGGCAAAAGACAGACTAAATATTTGAAAACATGTTGAGTCATAAATAAAATTATTAAAAGGGCATTTTGACAGTATTCTAATGTATTCTTTACAACATTAAAGCATGAATTTTGGCTGTAAAAAAAAAAAAAACCACAAAATCCAAGTCTCTACATATTGTAGACATTTGTCAATGGAAACTTCAGCCTTTGCCAGTGGGCACAGAATCAGTTTAGTTTTGCAGTTGAGAACACAAAGTTCTTTAATAAGCTTCTAGCTGTATTTGAGTGATATCGATGCAGTCCTTATAATAAACAGCAAATCTGTGTAATGACATAATCAAATATATTGTCAGCTATTACCTCCAGACAAAATGCCAAAGAACGATTCACATTTCTTCCTTTTTATCACATTATGTTGTGGTGCAAGCTTATTTAGAAAGTTGCAATCTCAGCACAGTACTTAAAAACTCAGAAATTTTTTGAAAGGAAATCTCAACTCTCTGCATGTTGCGTGTAGCACTGTGTGGGCGTTTTTAAACATGATATGAAGCAACATTAGAACCAGTGAAGAACATTCATTACTTGGTGTTCCCTTATTCCTATGTAAAAGCAATTTAAAAAAAAAAAACAAAAAAAAACCAAACAAACCAAACCAAACCAAAACACCTTTAAAAATTCAAAAAATTGTGTAAAAAAAAAAAAAAAACCAAACAAAAAACCCTACCCACA
The DNA here is from genome assembly GCA_013400035.1 of Rynchops niger. Lineage (NCBI taxonomy): Eukaryota > Metazoa > Chordata > Aves > Charadriiformes > Laridae > Rynchops > Rynchops niger. The sequence continues at coordinate 207,675 of VXBH01000764.1, read as the reverse complement.
GCATTCATACTGCAGCAAACCAACGTATCACATTCCACAGTCTTTCCAATAACTTCACTGCAATTAGCTTAGTTTGTGTAATTACTGTTATTTTAGTAAACACTTCACATTCCAACTACTTAATACATTATACACTGCAAATGGCTCCATTCAGCTCTTGTTAAATCAGTAGCAATACTCAGCAACTCTTTTGGATTGAGATTAAACTCAACATTTTCATATTGTTTTATAAAAGATATGTTTCTCTTGCTGTTCTTCTCTCTATAACTTTTTTTTTTTTTTTTTTTTTTTTTTTTTCCCACAGAAAACATCACGTGCCAATTTGGGGGCATTTCCTAAATTTGGTTGCCCAACAGGAAGAACTCCATTCTCAGAACATAGACGACCACAGCAAGTGAGGTCTGTGGTCCCAGATCCTAGTGATTCCCAAATCAGGATTGCATTTCAAGCATGGTGAAATGCGTAATAACATAGGTTTAGAAAATGAGAGAAGCTTCATCTTTCTACTAGATTTAAGGTACGTTTTTTCCCTTGATCTGAATTCTTTCAAAACTATCATACCCTGTATGCTTCAGGGAAACCAAAGCATCACATCTTCCTTTGCAAAGCTTACAGGGCATTTTTTGGATCGATACCTCAATGCGTTAGACTGCCCTCCGGTGCCAGCTTTTATCCCTCAATGTGTTAACTTCTTCCATTACTTTTTCCTCCACCATTTCGTTTTGTTACCAAACTGATATTCTTGGTCAGTGCTTGCCTCTGCTCTGCCTTGCCTTCATGGAATCACGGAATCTTCAGAGTTGGAAGGGACCTCTAGAGATCATCTAGTCCAACTCCTCTGCTAAAGCAGGATTGCCCAAAGCACATCACTCAGGACTGCGTCCAGGCGGGTCTTGAAAATCTCCAGAGAAGGGGACTCCACAACCTCCCTGGGCAGCCTGTTCCAGTGCTCTGCCACCCTCACCGTAAAGAAGTTCTTACATGTGATTGAACGGAACTTCCTGTGTTCCAACTTGTGCCCATTGCCCCTCGTCCTGTCACTGGGAACCACTGAAAAGAGCCTGGCTCCATCCTCCTTCAGCCCATCCTTTAGATACTTGTAAACATTAATCAGGTCTCCCCTCAGCCTTCTCTTCTCCAGGCTAAAGAGTCCCAGCTCTGTCAGCCTTTCCTCATAAGGGAGATGCTCCAATCCCTTAATCATCAATCTTTATTTTCTGTCCTGGTCACACATGTCTCAGGACTGGGTAGTTTTGAAGGGAAATTCTCTTTCCATGGTTTTGTGAATGCAAGTGTAGGATTATTTGAATTCTTCCATTTTCTCTCTGCCACCTCCAGCTGTTCACACTGAATTGCAGTAGTGAATGCTATTTGATCTTAGCTTTCTTTCTTTTCTCTTTCCCCACTTAAAAATGCAGGTTCCGTTTGTCTGGCCTATCTGTAGTGTTTCTGGCTTTGTGGAAGTGAAAGCATGGGATAAAGAGAGGGAGGGTTCGAGCACTCCCAAATGTCTACTGAGCACCACCGAAGAGCAAATACAAACCCTTCACCTATAAAACTCCTGCCTCCCCAAACATAAATCAAATTCTGCATCTGTGGGAAAAGATTGAACCTTGGCTTAGAAAGAATTAATTTTCAATAGAACTAGATATTTTTGAAATTTTGCTCATGGTAGCAAGCACTTTAAAAGGAATACGGGAAGACGCGTGGCAGGAACGTTCTGGGGAAAGAGCAGAGCAATCCTGAAATGGAGAACTTCGCACCTTTCCCAAGCTCTGCTGGGGGCTTCCAACTCAACAGGAGATCAAGTCATTTCCTCCAGACTAGACCATAGCACTTAACCACTTAAACATACATACAAAAAAATATTTATTCAGCTTCTTTAATGATAGCTTCCAGAATATTAACTTTTTTCAAGTATCAAATACCAAACCCTGAGCTGCTCTCAATATTCTCTTCCCTCATCACAGTGGAGGTAAAATGAAATCAATGTAAGTATCCTCAGTTGGCAGTACTGTTCCAGGGAATTGTTTTGATTTTACAGAGAGGTTGGGGTTTTTGCGGGGTGGAGAGGGTGTTTTTAAGGAAGAAGAAAAAAGAACATCCCCCCAACCCCAACACACACACACACCGACTTTTCCAATAGAAAAAAGTAGCTTTTTGTGAAAAAAGTATGGCATTGGGACGAACCAGTTTAACTTGCTGACTTTAGCTGAGAACTTTTTTCACCCCACCTGGTTTTTTTCCACCAGGTCTTTCTCTCCATGAATAACTCCAATAGTTCTGAGCAGCAGAACCCCACTTACACATACACACCTGAGTCTTGTCTCTACAGCTCCCCAACAAGACTCCAGTAGTACTGATTATTATTTTTTTTTAACCTCTGCTTGGGTAGGTTATAAGTAAAGAAACATGGGAGCCATCTGTTTGTGGATGTTTGATGATAATCTACCAAATGTAAGCCTCTACAGGACTATCTCTAGGAAGATAAATTAATTTTATTTTAATTGAAAACTTAATTTCCTAAGAAATTGATGCAATGGATCCCACTTCCTACCATGCCCTTCCAGATGCAATTTCCTACTCACCAGTGGCAAACTGGTCTTCCAGTGCTGTCATTAGCCCAGATATAAGTCCCACTGAAAAATTAATCTCAGTGATTCATGGAGGAAACTAATTGCAGGGGTTTATTTTGCTTACCAAAATCTATTCTTAACATGAATTTACTGTCCATCACTATTCAATATATTCCAGCATTCCTGTAACTTTAGGATCAAACTCATGACCATACTTTCATTGCTTTCTTCCCTCTTTGGTCTAGCTACTGCCTTCATTTAACAGATCCCCATCTGGCTCTGGCAAAGGCACAGCCAGGGTAAATAAGGCATTTCAGATCATTTTTGGTGTCATGATAGGAATATGACAACATCTGTCTTCTCCGTCCCACCAGTCACAAGTTGGATTAGAATTCAGTAGCCTACAAAGGACACAGTCCCCTGGGTCTTGGGCCAACCTATGTTGCTATATCAGACACATGGGCTATAATATTGGGAATATATGGGAACTGTTTGACTTTCCTTAGTCTTTATACCTGGAAGCAAAGCAATGCTCTGAGGAGGACACCTAACATAAATATAATCAGTCCTGTTTCTGAACATTTAACTTTCTGAAATTTCACCTTCATTAAACAATACGTGCACAATTTTGAATGTTTTTCAATTTCAGAATGAAGGAAAAAAGAGAAGGAAAAGTAATTGGAAACTTAAAGAGATGGCAAAAAAAAAGGACAGTTTCTGCTCCATTACTGACAAAGGGCACTGGGCTTTTTTCATTACCACAGAAATGGTCTCTGGTTTTCTTTACTCATTGAAGATTTCTTTAAAATAAGCAGTATGACCAAACTATTGCTGAAAGGTGGATGTTAATAACCTGGGTAAGATACTGTCCTCTCAAGCCTAAATTAAAACTTAGCATATTTACATAGTTTCCTTTTATTTTCCACTCCATACAAGTAGCAAGCCATTCAGAGTCAAGTTCTGAACATAAAATCATTCAGGTTGGAAAAGACCCTTGGGATCATCGAGTCCAACCATCAACCCCACTCTACAAAGTTCTCCCCTACACCATATCCTCCAACACCACATCTAAACGAGTCTTAAACACATTCAGGGATGGTGACTCCACCACCTCCCTGGGCAGCCTATTCCAGTGTCTGACCACTTTTTCTGTAAAGAATTTTTTCCTAATGTCCAGTCCAAACCTGCCCTGTTGCAGCTTGAAGGCATTCCCTCCTGTTCTATCGCTAATTACCTGTGAGAAGAGACCAGCACCAACCTCTCTAGTAGTTGTAGAGAGTGGTGAGGTCTCCCCTCAGCCTCCTCTTCCTCAAACTAAACAGTCCCAGCTCCTTCAATCACTCCTCATAAGATTTATTCTCCAGGCCCTTCACCAGCTTCGTTGCCCTCCTCTGCACTCGCTCCAGCACCTCGATATCTCTCTCGTATTGAGGTCTAATAAGAATTCAGACTTTGAATATGTTGAGTGCTTCTCAATTTATCAGACTCCATGCTGATCATCTCTTGCTTCTCCACTGGCTTTAAGAGGAGCTAGGAAAACTTCTTAGTTCTGACTCTCAGTAACACTGTCATCACTTTATAGCAGGTTCCTGACTCAATTAATTTTTGTTAAAATAAATTCCTGCAACAACCTAAGAAAAAGTGAAGCTGAGTTTTCACTTTATTACAACTAGCCGTGCTAGCATTCTAGCTGCTCTTCTCTGATTACATTGTATTGAGTCTGGCTTGTGATATGGAAAAAGATCCCATTAGGAACTGACCTAATCCAATCACGCAAAGAGCCCACAGGCTTAACGGAGGGGTTGGCCCCGTTATCATCCATCCGTCAAGAGTCCTACGTAATTGTTGTCAAGTAATACAGGGCATTAATAGAGCCACAGACCCTGAAAGCAGTTCACGTATAAAGCATTTCATGATCAATAATAACTGCAATTATTTATCTCTTTAAAAAATAAATTTAAAAAATCCTTATTTATTTTCCCACGTTGGAGACCTCGCCAGATACCTGACAAGACATGTAGCTGTTACGTTTCAAGTAAAAGGAGAGGCAAGAGCAGAAGCGACATCACTGCTCCTTCGTGGTCAGCCAGTGGAGATGCTGTGGTGGCCGGGCAGTCCTCCCTTCCCAGCCTCGTACTCTGAGTTACCTGATCCTTCCAGAGCTTTTTCAGCTCTTTTGCCTTCATGTGGACGACTGTGCAACCCTGCTTCCGCTGAGCAAATGCATTCCACTGTCAACTCAGTAAAGGATCAAAATTTTGGCAGTGCTCATTTGTAACGTAACTGTTGACAGAGCAGCATAAAGGCTTAGTCTGCTGCCTATGGCCCAAGACAACCTTCATAACGGAGCTGCTGGAGGCAGTGGCAGAGAACAAACACAACAATTGGGGGTTAGGGAAGCCGCGCAGTGCATCCTCTCGCTTCATCCTCTCATTTTGTCTTGCTAGGTAGGGCCCTGCGAAAAGTACAGCAGGTCTTTCACAACAGACTGGAGATTGCTCGGTGCTCCAGTCCAGGTGGGCCTGGAAACCCCCCCAGTGCTGAGGCTGGGCCCTGCTGAGGAAGCTGAGGTCATGCTAACACGGCCCCCTATCTCTGGATTTGGAGCTGGGTTCTGGAGGCCCAGCTTGGAGAAGAGGTTAAGTGAGCAGGTCAGCTTGCAAAAGAGAGAGAAAGAAGGATGAGATCCTGGCAAGTTCAATATCCTGCAAAGAGCACTTCTAGTAGTGAGTGTCTGAGGCCAGGCAGGCATTTTTATGAAATGCAGAAACAGTTCATGCTCTTACAATATCTTTCTGATCAAAAAACAGATTGCTTCTGTAGGCATAAAGAAATTAAAACACCAGTTCCCTTCCATTACTGTCAGAGCACTGAGGTGAAGGGGGATGTGTGTGTGTCTACACATCCTGTCCTCCTTCCAGAAGACACTCACAGTTAAAGTAATTCCCTCCCAGCACCTCTCGCTGCGATAGTCATGACCCAACACAATTCCAACTAAAAAGGCCAGAGATACCAGTAGTTGTAGAGGAGAGCTGAGTTACGCACCAGCTGTACAAACCGGACATCTACAAGTCCATAAACAGCTCTGCTGTAAAGCCTGTGGAGGTCCTGGCAGACGGCAAGGTCAGTGTGAGTCAGCAGAGCACCTTTGAGGCAATGAAGACAAACCATGTCCCAGACTGCAGCAGGTCAAGGGATGTGATTACTGCGCTCTATTCAGCGCTTGCTAGGGCATGCTGGAATACTGTGTCCAGTCTTGGTCCCCCCACACTTCAACAATGACATTGAAAAATTGGATAGGGTCCAGCGAAGGGCCACCAGGATGATTAGTTAATTGGAGAACTTATCATATGAAGAAAAGTTGAAGGAACCAGGCTTGAAAAGAAAAGGCTCAGAAGATCTAGTTATAATCTTCTCATACCTAAAGAAGTAGTTACAGAGAAAGCAGAGGTGCTTTGCTCATCAGGATGCATTTTGACAGAAGATGAGGTAATTGGCACAAGTTGCTTCAGTATATCTGGATATGACAAAAAAAGTCTTCACTGTGAGAGCAACTTAGTATTGGAATAGATTGCTTGAAGTGGTGGAATCTCCTTGCTGGAAATAATTAAGGCTCAGCTCAGTCATGTCCTGGATAACCTAATCTGAAGCCTGAAATCTAAGGCTTGCAACATAATTTCAGACCAGATGATCTCCATAAGTCCCTTCCATCATACTTTTCTGTGGTTCCAATTAAAGACCAAAAACAAAGGAGGAGGAAGAAAAAAAAAAAAAAGCAACCTTTTTCTCTAAATTATTTTTTCCACAAATTAATTTCCTTCACTCAATTCATTTAGCAACAATCTTTTTCAAATAATACAACTCTCTCAAATTAAATAAACAAAAAAAAGAGGGGAGCAAAAGCCATCCATGTAACTTGCCACACACAAATTAAAAGTGCTGGGCTGTAAAACCATGCAGCTTGTTGGAACTACATTTATTTTTAAAACAGTTAAGATCCAACTCAACATCAACAGCAAAAAGCTTAAGCAATCATCAATAGTGCGAATCATTGTTTTATGCTAAATGCCAGATTTAAGCAGCTCCGTTACTGAAAAAGGAGAATGCCACACGACTCCCTGCAGTATTGAAAGGGAAACCAGAGGATGGAGCTGCCTGGCATGCAGCAAGCCTTGGCCTGATTGCTGAGCAGTAATCCACAACCAGATAAAATGACAAGTGGTTGTCTGAGACAGAAGGCCTAAGAAATAGCTAATAACAGGCTTTTGATGAATTAACGTACTCTGAATCAACACACATGAAAGGAAGAAGATTGTCAGGATGATTTACTAACAAAGATGAGACTCCAGGACCATTTTAATAATAGGAAATGTTATACATTATTTCTACATTTGAATTTGGAGAAAAAAAATATCCTGCTTAAAACCTTAGAAGAAACAAGATGTTGAGTTATGTTAGGTAGTTACACAGCCTGATCACAGTGATCCAGCCCCATGCCGGAAACCACTAGCAAGACAGTGTTGAGACACAAAAATTAGAACAGGTTAAAGTAACCCTAATTCAGTGCTTCTCCAGGGACTTAAGGAGTTTCAGTTCTTCCAAGGTCAGGCTGGACGGGGCTCTGGGCAACCTGATCTAGTTGAAGGTCCCTTCCTTCAACTAACTATTCTAGGATTCTATTATTCCATGGCTTTTAAATTTCCAGTTTCAGTTGTGCAATCTGAATGTTTATCATATGTTGCCCCTATTATTTAAATACCATCCCTGAAAACTCAGTTTGTTGTTGCCTTATGCAGTTAGGAGAAGAAATGCGACCAGTAAAGCGATGCTCACCTGGAATCAAAACTGGGTAGAGACCGATGCTCACCAACTGCTCTGACTGATGCTCTGAACTTAAAGCTCATACGATGTCACTCCCGTCTCTCCTCTAAAATCAAAGCAGCACAACAAGCATTTCGTTCTCTGAAGTCTCTTTAATGGGAACAAAAAAGGGCAACAGAAGCTCCTCACAGGTGTCTAGCAGGGGAGGAAAGATGCACCTGGTGAGGAGTGTGAGGTAGCTTGTTGGGCCTCCCATTGGGAAACAACGGAGAAAACTGTGAACAAAAAACACACACTGGGGGAAAGCAAGATTTGGGAGATAAGGAAGAGCATAAATTATTTCAAAAATGAAATAAAAGACAAGAGGGAACAGGAGGAAGCTGTTGCAATTAAAAAGGCAATGACAAAAAATAATTAGGAAAAAGCCTAAATGACACATAGAAAGGAGAATGCAGTTCATTTGCTCAAGTTGCTATGTCGCTGTGCCTCCTCCCTTGCAGAAGGCAGGGAAGGAGAGGAGAGCAAAGCCCGTTTTGGGAATACTCTGGCTGGCTGATGCAGTCTGTGGGAGGAATTGTGCAGCAGCTCTGTATTTCCCCTGGTTTGATCTCTGAAAAACAGCACTAAAGTAAATATATGGTCCCGTGGAAGTTCAGCGATGTCCCTGGAGCTCATTCATTTTCTAACCTTTTACCAGCTGCTGGCCTGACATGGTAGGAGTTCACTTTAAGCCAGACTAGATTTCAAAGGAAAGGTCCCAGAGGTGACAAGCTGCTCATTAATTCACTGTAATGCTCCTAGTGCTGGAGGAACTGTTTTAAACGCACAATCTGAAACTATTTAGAGCCACCAAATAATTATATCACGAGAAGCCACCACACACTTCCCATTTACTAACGTGAAAATCTAGCTATGTGATCTGCTGATAGAATTAATGAAGAAAAAGGAGGAGACTGGCATTTTATTAAGAAATGCTAATCAACCTGTTTTTGAAGTGTCCCTCATTTGCATTACAAACATTATTATGAAAATTCAGCATTATGCTTCTCTGTGCAGCATTGTACTGCTCTATTCAACATCAAAAATATTCACTTCCTTAGAGCAGGGAAAAAAAGGGAATGCAAAATCATGATCAAAGATAACTTCAATTACTTGTTAATTTCACCTTAATTCTACTCTTGGGATAATAAGCCTTCCTCGTAAGTTTCCTTCCCTGTAACAGATTCTGATATATGCTTATAGGTCCCTAAATATATTCCCACAAGAAGTACATGAATAAATATGCATCAGTGTAATTTACATAGCCTTCACCATAAGCATGGTAGGACTGTTCATAAACTCAGTACTGTTTATTGTGTGAAAAACTCATTAAACTCCCCTTTGAATACAGGAATGAAACTTATTTTTTAATTTATTAGATGTATTCTCATCGGTCTTCTATTCAACAACATCATGAGGGAAGCACAGAGACACTTTTACTCTCCAGTAAAAATAAAATAACAGTGTAGAAAAATCAGAAGTATGTACTTTTGATGGCATATCAAAACTTCACACATTCATCCCTGAATAAAGTATTTCTTTTGCTGTTGTATATATCTGATAAGTTGATATGAAGAAAAACTAAGTAATTTTTTAAGTCAGTTTAACTATCAAGTATTTATCCACAATTTATTACCAAGTATATATTCTTCCCTCTCACAGAGCTCTGAAATGTTAACTGCAGAGATTCAGGGAAACAGACCTGCCTCACCGATCACCCCTATAAACAGGCAGAAAATTAAGAAGTTATGAAACTTGAAAAAGCAGGCAGCAAATTGGTACATCTCACTTATTTAGCTCCATCAGCTGCATATAAAATAAATTTCTTAAAAACATTTCTGTTTTGAGGAACTGGTGAGCTCTGAAGAAAAAATACTTTATCTCAAATTTCTTGACCAGCTCTGCCTAAAAACGCAGGCTATAAAATGTGATGTCCAAAATTTTTAGTGAGGCCAGACAAACTCAAACCAAAAGAACATTTTTAAAAGATACCTGACCATCAACATCTTCTCTGGCTATGACTCTGAAACTGAATTGATCAGATGCAATGATAAAACAGCTAAAAACCAGCAAACACACACAACTGCTTCTTAAAACACAAATCTTTTGAAAGGAAAGGGGAGCTCATCTCAACTTCTGAACAGAAAAGTACCTATTAATCTTTGGGTTTTGTGTGTGTGCTCGTTTAGAAAGCAGAACCTGAGGACCAAAGGTTGCCACAGTCTTCAGAAATGGAAGCCAGCAACGTTGATGGGTATCAAAATGACAAAAAGAGACCCCTTTCACAAACATATTAGATAACAAGAGCAAGCTCTCTCAGGAAAAAGGTGGACTGACTGAAATCATAAAACGCAAGTCTTCTGGAGACGCCGCAGGAATTGCCATGCCATGTAGAAGGAGCGCAGCCTGCTGCAGTCTTGCACACGTGTCTTTTTGGAGCAGCCCCTGAAGCAGGTTAGCTCTCCAGCCTGCCCCAGACTTGGTCTTTGAGAGAGCGAGTTGGAGCGATGCAGCCCAGAGTGGAGGGAATGGTCAAGGTTGTCGCATCACCCTCTCTGTTTAGCAGCGTGGATGCACCCAGTGAGACAGCTTTTGCATCTACCTCTCTATTATTAGTCGTATATTTTTCTCGTTTCTTTGGAAATAAGGTTAATCTCAGGGATAGGAAAGTAAATCTGTATTAAATTGCATTTTATCTATTTGGGAGAGCCTATGATTATGTCTCCATTAAGCCAAAACATGGATGTTTCTGCAGGGATACCAGGACCCACACTTAGTGACGGGTTCGTAATTTGTTAAGCATATACAATAGTAAAGTAGTGCCTCACGTTGGCCCTTCACATGAGCAGGACTGAACTTTAAGCCTATAAAATGCATTTTGAAGATATGGATAGTGATTTGAGAATGACTAAACCATAGGGTACATAGGGGTACATAACTCTTCTCCTCTGTTTGTCCCCAAATGCTATTTCCCCATCATTTTAATTTCACCAGTGTAGCAGCTGACCTAATGAAAAGCCAAACTGGATGGTCTTCTACTGTTACAGACGTTTTCTCTGCACAGTGAGAGTCTTCAAAATTTTCTCCCTATCCGAACGCCAGGCCAAGGATCATTTGGGCTCAGCGTGTTAAGAAGAGCTCTCACTTGCAGCCTAATACAGTGACGGATCCAGCAGCAGTCTGCTTCTCTGCTAACAGGGCTAGAGGTTTTCCTGACACAGTAAGTCTGCCAAAGGAAAAAGTTACACAGGGAAAAGGCCATGTGTAGGAGACAGAGAGCTAACCACGATCAAAAGTACATCTCTAAAATGCATTCTTCTCTTCTGTATTTCTGCCTGTAGGTAAAAAACTACCCTATCCCCAGTGAGCAGTGCTGTGATGAATAATACGTTCATTACCCTTCTTTCCACCTGGACTGCAATTTTAGATAGCCTTCAAATATGCTTTTATTTTACAAATCTGGATGGTTGAAATGTCAAACACCTTAAGGGATATATAAAACATTATTTACTCAACTGAAATTTAGTTTCTAAACCACAAGGACTGGTCTGTCCAATCAACGTGGCTTGAAGCACAGCATGCTTGCACAACAAAGTTCTGCAATACATTTTCTGGATTTATATTATTTTTCAGTTGTTTTCTCTGCCGCATAATCCTCCCAGGGATATCAGAACCCAGGTTAAATCAGCATATGATTTGTCAAACAGACATTGCATTCATTTTATTCAGCAATTTCCATTCACAGTATTTAGATATGGCAGACCTTAAGTAGCTGTTTGAGAAGCTACTCAGTTCTGTTTTCCCTTTTCTTTCCTTTTAAAAACGTGCATTTGTATTATTGAGGACTGTGATTTAGGAAAGGCAAGACTATAGCAGACACCGTGAACCATCCTCCTGACTTTTCCTCTCTTAGGCTACTGCAGTGACAACACTGGTTCTTCCAGCGAGCACTTCATCTTTTATTGGGGTACTGGACAACCTTCCCTACTACAGTATTTTGTCTTCTAAGGTTCAACAGCTGTAGCAGTCCTCAATTAAACCTCTCCTGTTCAATTTTTTTTTTTTTTTTTTGCTGCATAGCAATCTAATACTAGGAAAACAAAATATATTAAACAGCAGAGTTATTAGAAAAAGAATAAAGAGGAAGAAAAAAAGGCATTTGGGTAGGTACAGGCAAAGCCACTACTTAGATGGCTTTTGAATCAGCACCTGGAACCAGATTCATCAAATCTGAGGAAAAAATTACATTTGTGGATACAATCTTTTGGGAGCTGCTTTTTTTTTTTCCCTTTTGCTAATTCACTGCATTCACTGTATTAATTCTCTTGGCTTCCCATTCATATTGAGTTTCTCTTTTAATCAATACTTTAAACCAAGGGCTTGATCCAAAGCCAAAGGGGACCAATGAAAAGTTTCTTAATTTCTTCAACTTCAGTGGAGTGCAAGCACCGGACTTACATTAAATAAGTAGTCTTCATTGTAGATTGGCTAAATACGTAACAAAGCATAAAATATTTGAAATTACAGCTTTTTAAATAATGCTTCACTACCACTTCAATCACATAGACATTTGCTCTGTGACTTTGACTTCATATACCAAAATTCAAACAGAAGCTATCATTTTTGTCTCATTTACCCAACAGTGTAAACAGAAAAACATACACTATAGGAACTATATTAAAACTATTCTACAGCACTTCAAAAGACAAGTCTCAATTTAAACCTCCATTTCTTCTAGTCTGGATTTCAACCAGTGTACCTGGGGCTAATAATTAAACTCCACAGAAATTACAGAAAGGGAACACAGGAAAAAAAAAGTCAATAAAGAAACCTTTTAGCGGAATATATCTCTGTAGCAAATGGTTGCAGTATTCATTCTATTAAACTGTACCTGAAGGAGAGAAGACCTTAAGCCAATTCTTAGCATAAATGCTGTAGGTGCTGCAGAACAGCTTCCTATCACTTGGGAGGTGTAGTTTCATCGCAGGGGGTTTTACTGCCTTTTAAGTGACAAAAATAATAAGACAGAGCTCGAGTTTACTGAAAATCATGGCATTAACTTTCATTCACAACATTGCACTGCAGTAACCACCAGTGATGGACAGTGAAGATGAAACATCAAGACTGTCCTGTGCTGTGTGCCTAGGAAAGTCACATTATATTGGCATTTAGGGGATCTAACACGTGGCAAGTGCTACCTCGCTTTATTCTTTTTTGTTTGTTTGTTCTAAAAATAACCCTTCAAATGATAATCTCAGGGTGGTACCTCAAACTTGCGTGAAACTCCATGGAGCCAGGATAACTAGTCACCCCATTTATCATTCCTTTGTTTCTTATTTGACAGCGATGATAGCCTAATTTTTCCTCTGCATTAATAGAACATTCACATCACATCAAATTCCGAAGTCATTAGTTAGTGTATTCACCAGATCTACATTAATAAAGCAATAACTTGATCACTGGCTTTTAAAGTGCCAATTCAGAATAGAAAAACAGGTGCTGTTTAAACAGCATAATCATTACTCTAATTGATACCTTATAGTTAACACTACAGAAGAGGGAGTAACGACGAGCGCTGAACTCCCACGTGCATTTTAGTTCAAGCGTCTCTCACTCAGCGCTTAAAGCACAAGAGTTACTGGCACGCGAACAAGAGCTGCTCCCACTGATGCTTGTGGATCTCTGTCCTCATGAATGTATGCTATTGATTTAGCTTCCCAACGCTAAACCATCAGACTTCCTCACTGTGGGAGAGGTGTAGAGGAACAGGAACTCCAGCCAGAGACAGGATCATTAAATGAACCACCTCCGAACGGACCTGTTGCTAAAAATAAAAGCGCCTGATGTGATTCTGTACTCCGTAGGTCTAAATCTGCTCCATGAGATTCAAACCCCTTTGACACTGTAAGGTATGTTGATCTAAACCCCAAAGCCTGCAAAGCAGAGAGACAGAGAGAACCGGGGTTAAGAAGATGCTCCGCCACATGCCCTGGAAACTGAAGGATTGCGGAAAATGTCTAAACCTTGAGAGAAGACCTTAAATCACTTCTCTAGTAATCTCTCATGGAGTCTGCCGATTAGGCCTGCAACTCGTAACAGGCTCTGGACTTGAAGGGAACATTTCTCTAAGTTATATCAGGGACAGTATGAAGTGCAAACCAAAAAAATGAAGGCTGAAGTTGTCTAGCAGTGGGGAGAGATGAAAAAAAAAACCCAGGCAGCCTATTTCACAGTATCTGCCTGATGGCACACCCCGTTTATTGAAGGACCAGGAACAAGGAAGTTTTGACCTGCAATTCTGATTAATCTGGTCTCTAGGTATCATTAATACATTTTAAATAGGCATAACCCTCATTTAAAATGCACCGTTGGTTAATCTCCTTAAAAGTTACAAATATTTGGAATATTTTATTACAAAAACAAATGCAGGGAGAAGAGCGCCAGATTTACTGCAAAATACCCTTGAAAGATTGCAGTTCATGTCGCAAGTAAAATGAACAAAAAGAAGCAGAAAATCTCATGGGTTTGTTATTTTAACAATTATGCAAAATTAATGTGCAAATAACAATAGTGCTCAAGTTTCAAGCATATTCTTTTTCACACAATTGTTTATTCATCTGTCTTTTACATAATCCCCATGACCAGCACTCACGGAGGAACATAAAATATGTGTTCACTGGTGATACAACTGCACAAACAGGCACATTTTGAAGTTGTTAAGGCACGCAGGCATCTCTGCTCTACCACAAAACTTACAGAGTTTTTACCTGGTTTAAGAACACAGCTGTAGTTGTAAGAAGGTAATTACTCCTGAGCAATTTACTGTTCCCTAACTGAGAATATAGTTCAGTTTCCTAGCAATGCTTCTTACACCAACATGAAAAGGTGAAGTAAAAGAAGAAAGCACAAGCAGAATAGAGGAACGGGCACCGTCTCTCTGAACCTTTGTATGAAAACTTAACTAAAACCAATGAGATGGTAGTAACAGAGCACAAACACATTACAAAGCTATAATTTTGCAAAAGCTTGGACAAAAAACACCAAAAAATTGCAGCGTAACAAAATGTTCTAGAAGACTTTCCAAGAGGAAAGCTTCAAGATGACCCACGCAGTGACAGATCGCGAGTCAGAGTATTACCCTCCACTACAGAGAAAATACAGTAGAAAATGGGTAGTGGCCATTGAGGGAAAAAAATGGGGGGAAAACACCAAAGACAAAGTTCAATATGGAAGTGGATAAAGATAAAAGATACACAAGTAGCCAAAAAAATAGGTAGAGGGGCTTTCAAACATTTTAATTTTACAGTGCCTCTGAGGTAAGTAAATATTACCTCTTTTTGCTTCATAATTGAGGCAAGAAGGGTAAATGATTTATCAAGATCACACGGGAAGTCTGAGCCAGAGCCAGGAACCCAGATTTATTACCTAACCTCTACACCACGCTGACTCCCGACAACGAAGGAGACAAACTGCAGGGAGTTCATAAAGAAAAAACCCTCAAGACTCCAGGCTGGCAAGACTAAGATACAAAATGAGATTTTAAAGAAGGAGTGGGGTTGGCACAGGTTTTCATGATACAGTGAACAAACTCGTAACTGCACACCAAACCTAGCATTTAATTAGATACAGAGCGGCTCACGCACGCTACGGAAAAGCAGCAAAAGACCCAGCAGAAACGAAATTCTGTCCTGCACAAATTTCTCCCATAGGTGACAGAGTAAGGGAACAAACAAGAGCGACAGGAATTGGTCAGATAGCTCAATTCAGTTCTCTATGAAATGCTGGACATTTCTGACATACTTTGGCGTAGCACAAGACCTACAGAGAATAGTGCATCTAACAACACTGGAAAAAATTCAACCCATTCCATGGCTAAGGAACAATTAGTCATGGGGTTTAACCACTTCCATACTGTAAAGGCTATCAGTGGAAAGAACAAAGCTAAGTTACTGGGTTTATCTGTATTATTTGATGTAATGGGTTGCACAACATAAAATATAGGCCTAATAAGAAGTAACAAATCACCTATGAAGAGAAGTACTCATGTAACTTTTGAGGAAAAAAATAAACATAGTGGGCAGATACCCTGTTTTACTAAGTAGTCTAAACACCTATTCCAGATTTAAAATGTACATTTGCTGGGAAATGGATCAATGGATTATTTAGGGGGACCCAGTTTGACTTCTCCAGAAGCTGAAAGTGAACAGTCCCGTAATTCCCACTTTGAACGTAATATTTTTATGAGGCGGGTGAGCATTATACAGAAGTGGGACCTTCATTTGAGCAGCACTTGAAGCAGCAGCCTTCACTTGAGAGGACTTGTCAACACATGAAAGATTTGAACATCAAACGAGTTTAAGGTCAATTTTAGCTGTAACCTTTTAACTACTCCTTTAGCTTTAACATACATAACTGAGATCACCGAATTGACATCTATCCTCCATGTCCTCCAGGAAAATTGATGAAAACAAGCCTAACTTTAGCAAAATACCCTGAAGAATTCTGTTCCTGGGATACCACTTCTGAGAAGTCATTTTACCTATTTATTTTTAATTAAAACAACATTTAACACAATACAAAGCTGAAACGAGAATGTATAATTAGCGCAGCCTCAGAGACAGGGCAGCACTTGCTGGTCAAGCAGGATGAAAGAGGTCACGGACCTTTTCTGGTTTACGGCTCGTGTCCTCAGGTCCTATTTAAGTTGGTTGATTTTGAAAGAGGTCTCTCTCAGCAAGGCAGGGCATCATCTGTCCTAGCTGACAATGTCTACGGTACGCATATGTATTTTCTCAAGTGCAATCCACTTTTGTAGCCACAGGCTCACAATAAGATACAATTTCATTGTGCTTGGTGGGCTTGTCAGGAGAGGGAATGTTTCTCTCTTGCATATTCAAATTCCTTTCCCCACCAGCACCACCACCACCGCTGCTTTCAGCATCTACGCAGGCAGATCAGGATGTTGCTGCTTAAACTAAATTAGCAAGCGCAGATGTCCAGGGGGACCACCTTTTCCCTGGAAGTCTGGTTCCTCAATAACAGCTGAAAGGTGACGACGACAAAAGTTAAAGACTCTGGCTGGTCTCTACTGCCTGTCACAGGGATGAGAAAGGCCACAGAGATTAATCAGATGAGGAAGGGAGAGCAGATGAATGCAGCCCAACTAAAATTGCCAGATATGAATAGGAACCTATAGCGTGCTACGCAACTTTTTGCCAGATACATCTCTAAACAAATTAGCTTAGCAAAGCTGACATCTAATTAAATCTACTCTTTAGGGTGTATCATTCTTCTTGCAAGTCCATGCAAAAATAGTTATAGGAGACTTTTTGATGACATTAAACATTCATTGCCAGCTGTAATCTTACATCCTCATTCCAATTTACCAACTCCTAAATCAAAATTTATGCCACATGTAAGAAAACACTGTGCAGCACACGTGAACACATCAGGATCTTGTGCTGTAAGTAAATCTAAAAGCAGATCTATAAAGATCTGGCACGTATTGGGGAAAACATTTAAAATTAAAGAGGGGAGGGATCGAGACCCATTCTTTTACCGAGTAATGTGTGGGTACAGAGGGATTTGAAACCATTCTGTGTGATGCTCCGTACACCCTGCTGACAGCCAAAACTCATAAGGAAACGTATCCTAGTGCTATTTGATGACTGACAATCTCCATGGGGCAATATTTTCATTGGCAGAAAAGGAACATAAAAAGGACAGAAAAGACAACTTCAAATTTCCATTGATGTGTCAGACTAAGTTAGAATCCTCATCTTAGCAAGTAAATTTTTTTTTCAAAGCTGAACACGAAGTAAAAAGGAGACTTCAGACTTCACAGAACCTAAATCCATTCACAGTGAGAACATTTTAACAAATGGTTCTTGACATCGCACAACGAAGACATGATATAGCGGGAAATTGTCACCTTAAACCATCATTATACATCTCTGTACATCTATCTTTTAATCTGTAAGCTTTATCAAAATTTTTTTAAAGTGCAATTTAAAAGGGACTGGAAATACAAGGCTATGAAGATGAATACTCAGCTAGAATTTCTTCATATCAGCAGAGGGGAAAAGGACTCATTTTTGCAGTGGTTTATTTTGACAGCGTGTGACTACTCTTCCTTGAAACACATGTCTGTACAAGGTAACAAAAAATAAATGTATCTGAGCAAACGAGACTGGTACAGCCTTCATAACTGCAGATGTGACTGCATGTCATACACACTTCAGGTAGCTGAGTGTGCACTGAGTGCTTGCTGCTTATTTGACTGAGTTTATAACATTCACATCCCTCTTGCCGTTGCATCTTTCTTCAATTTACAAACATTAACTGGTCAAAAAGCACTACGAACACCCTTAATTGCATCACGGTTATCTTCTCAGTGGGCTGCTGTTATCGTACATTCTGACAGCTTTATGTTTTGCTTTATTTATGGTTTTCAAACATCACTAAAAAGAAAATTCTGAAATTGCCTATCATTACATAGACAAGCAATCAGACTGCCACCTTTGTGCTGTTTATGGCGCTGACTGTAACCGGTACACGTGTTTACCCAGGCACAGGTAATGTTGCACCTAAATATTCCCAACATTGGAAAATGCTTAAGTATTGGACAATAAAAAATTATTTCTTTAAAAAAGCCTTTAGAGAAACTTCAAAACCTCTACAGGATCACATATTTGAAGTCAGTGACTTCACTGATGTTAGACAGATCTACTATGGTGTGGCATAATTTGATGGCACACCATGAACTTCACGTGTTTTCATCTGTTTTCCAAAATACCACTTAAAGCCACAAAAAAAAAAAGTACAAACAGAATCTCAATTCCTTTCAAAAGCCTTGTAAAATATACCCCAGAATATGTCTTTATATGGTGCGTGACAGAGAATCATTTTCCAGGCAATACAGTCTCAGGACTTGGGCATCTCCTCTGAGTGAAGGCTGAGGAGCCTGTTGGGTAGCTGTGGCTGATGGACAGAAATCCACTTCTGATGCTAAAAACTGAGAATCCCTTTCCCAACCTCGCTGCTTCCATATGATACCAAGAAAATACAACTCTCTTCCTCCGGTACTCTATTTCTTTAGGTTGCTTTCATAGAAAATAGGGGGCTGTACGATATGTACTATAGGAGCTGTCAGAAGCCCCAGTTTGCTGCTATCTCCTTTGGAAACCTATAGGCCATGATGGGGTCCAGGAATGCCGCTGCCCCACTCATAGCCAAGCGTAACCTCTTAGTGCCCAGACGTATCAATTAGATCTGCTCAATGCAGGTTTCAACAGCGGAGTGTTTAATAAGATGCGGCAGCAGACAGTCCATCTTTATTGCTGTTTTCTATGCTATTAGCACTAGGGAAATGGAAACGAAGCTAGCAAGACCAAATTCACAGCACTGCAAATGTATTCTGCTATTTCTCCTCTCTGTGGGTTAACATAGGAGTTTCTCATTCCTTCAACAAAAGCAGACTGAAGAAAACAGAAGTAATTCCTAGCTGTCTCTCCCTTCTTTTGTTTAAATCACTTTTTCTCTTTTTCCCGTTTCATTTTCCTGACAATTATCTTCTCACTTTTATTACTCCATTTATTTTCTTCCCTTTGTGAGTGTCCCCATAGAAATGTGAAAATGCTTGTGTTGCTAGTAAAAAATGGGTTTGGCTGAAATAAATGGAAGGATTCCTCTGACTCATGAATTTGGCCATAGCAGTAAAGAAGTAACTGGGTCCCAGTTGAATGTCACGAGATATGAAGGTAGCGTATCTCAAACAAGGTAAATTTAGACAAAGAGTCTAAGTCAGCGTGTCAAAAGTTCACCCTTCACTATGCAAAAAGCAAGAGCCATAAGTTTTCCTGGCTGCTTCCTGCTTCTTATGTAACCTCCAATTTAAAATGTTACGGTCTTTGGGGAATATCTTTTTTTTTTTTTCCTGATACTTCCCTACTTACTACCTTAGTTACACAAGTCACATTTAAAACTGCTGCTGTTGATGGAAATGATCACAGCTCCAGAGGACACACTTCTTATTTTTGCTGCTCTGATTGTAAAATTGATTAATGAGCTCTGAATTTAGAAGCTTCTATACTAATAATCTTGGTTTTTAAATTGTCTCACCTTCTTCAGCTAAGACAGAATATGTTGTTACTTCCTGATGGGGAAATGTATACTTACAGTTTTAGTAGACAGAGATTTTATGTCTACAAGCACATCTTGTTTAGTAAGACCAATGTAACCTCCTGTCACACAATGAAGGTAAATATGTTTGTCTGCAGACACACTAATACGCAGAACATCTAAAGAAAAACCTCACAATGGTGAAGCCCAAGGTCAAAAGTAAGTGTGTGATGCTCAAAACTTGAAAAGTGGAAATAATTTAAATTCTTATTCAGGAGATGTCAGTCTTGTTCATGTAGTAACACTTATACTGGCTCCAGTTGCTATCACAATGGATTGTTTACTATCAAGAACATGTACTTTTTTATATTATCCCAAAAGCCACATCAAGAGGTATCAAAAATATGGCAAATCTTTGATGAAATAAAGGTGGAAGAGCTCATATATATTTATCAACATATTCTAAGTTTCTTCTGCAGATTGACTCCTCTTACAACTGAAAATTAAATAATTGGTGTATTTACATACAGATGTAATGGTCCATACGTGCAAAGTAAATACATTAGTTTTAAAACCATTCCTTTAAAAGCAAAAATCGAATATACCAGCACTCAAACAGCATCTCTTTAGGCAGAATTTTGTCACTAGGGAACGCAACCGCAGGAAGCCGTGAACTTTCATTTACTTGACTGCTCAGCCATGAGCACTGGCATCTCTCAGCATTAATAAGGAAAGAGAAAGTCCATCGTGGGGAGATGAGGTTCTTGTAACAAAACTGACATCAGGAACTGAAGAGGGATGATCAATATTAATCATAACTAATAAATATAATTAATAATTAAGAACTGGCATGAGGAGAGAAAACACTCCCTTCCAGAGCAGCAAGACTCAAAGTCATGTTCAAAAAAGAAAGTGTTTCTGACTGAACAAACGTATTGACACCTCAGTACCACAAGACCAAGGTATACCGCAATGCAGTATTTTCGGGGGGAAAAAAAGTCACCCTGGCAGCTTTGGAAGTCACTCATGAGGCAGCACAGATGAAACCAGAAATTCAATATCTTGTTTTGCCCCTAACTGGGGACTGAGCAAAGAAGGATTTCTCCTTTTTCACAACGTGAGCGGTTGCAAAGAGGGCTGACCCTTCACCCCCGCTGAAGTCGGTAGGAACAGGAATCTTTAAGACTGGACATGATTTATTAAAAGGGCAGGATCAATTAAAAACTCATATTTCTAGATGAACATTTTATTACCAATAAGTCTTAAGACATTATCATTACCAAAGGGTAATAGAAACTTCTCCTGCTGTGGTTGTTTTTCTCCAATTCTCTGACTACATGCGCATGCCAGTTTGGCCAGGTAGCTCGCAATAGCTCATATGAGTATTTCAAATTTCAGAGGGATAAAAACAGGCCGCAACCATGGTGTTTTAAGGCTAGACGTTTTCCAGAAGATCTTGTCACAGTGAAATATCTGAAACTGCTCAGACTCCCTCTTTAGCAAATTCAAAATATACAGTGAGTATTTAAAGAGATTAAATATGCAGGAAATCTAAATGCTACCTAATTACAGAGTTTATCTACAACATAATATATTGCATGCAAAAACTGTAGTTACTTATCAAAGTTTTAAGTATAGCAGGCTTCTCTTCAAATATTAGTATCTTTTAAATCTATTTCAAGTTGTACATTTTACATGTACCTCTCCTGTCTACCGTGCATTATTTCCAATGCAGCAGACCCCTGTAGTGAGGAAGATCTTCAATAAATAAGTGAAAATCTTGCTGCCAATCTCTACAGCTCAGAAGACGATGCAGGTGACATCTTAGAGGCAGTTCTCAGAAGGTAACATGGTATTTTTTTCCACACACACACTTGTAGGCAGTTTGAAATGAAGTAAAAGTTCCCTCAAGAACTTTGTACACAGAGAAGTTTCTTCAAGTCTTACCTCCAGTGCTATCAGCTTTATAACAATAGCAAATATGAATCGGAGGATTGTGACTTTGGTATTAACACTGCCTGGCCCAAGCTGGAACCGGCAGAGAAGTCAGAGCCGTATCATCATCCTTCATCTAGCCTACACCTATCATGGATCAAGAGAATGGGAAAAGGGACCTTTTCTGCTTTAATATTTCCATTCAACACAAGTTAATGCAAGAAACAAGGCTCAGCTCCCAACCGCACAGTGTCATACAGGCATTACGTGCTCCGGAGGGAAACGCATCGCTGAGTCTGGAGGTACCCAGCTAAAGGTTACCAACATCCCACCCATCATCACTGAGTAAGCAGAAAGGACAATATGCTTCCAATCACACCTGCACCCTCGAGACACTTCTGTGTAGTTCCAGTTTGTGCCCCATTGATAAAAGATGAAAACATTACAACTCTCTCAGGCTATCAAACAGCATAAACTTCTCAGGTGTCCCGTGCACAAACTGAGAAATGTGCATGCTCCGAGAGAACAGAGAGCTTAAGTGTGTGGATTTGCAGTTACCCCTAGTATTTTCTTAGTAAGATTCCTTGAATTTGTAAAGTATTCACCCTCAGAAGACTCTGCAGTGGTTATGCTGTGGAGGCCAAACATCTATTTAAAACTACACCAAGCACAGAGCAGTTTGATGAAGACCAAGTATGTGCAAATAGTAGCAATAAAGTAGAGGCTGAGAGCTAGTCTTCGCATTTTACTGATTTATAGTATTTTCACTTTTTTTTGGATGCCTCATTCGAATTCCTAAAAACAAAACAAAAATCCGCTTGAGTCAGTACAGAGGTCAGCAGTCACCATTTGAACTTAAAATATCTCCATTTAAATGCAAATACTAGCCTTTCTTCCTGACCTTTAAATGCTCATTTCATAGAAATGGAATAGAAAGTGTAAATTCTGTGTCTTGATATCTCTAAGCAGTCGCCATGCCATTTAGTCACAGTTTTTGTCACATAATTCCTTCTTATTAAATATATTCCTTCTGATCAAATATATGGCATTGTATCAGCGTGCTCTTCCCCCTCAGAGACAAAAAAAAACAGTAATTTTGCATGATGTTTCATTTCAGAGCACACAGATTAAAATGGAGATTATCACTGCTTCTTGCTCTTTATAGAGATAAACCCAAGTTTATGTGATCCTGACAATAATGCTACAATATTATTTCTGAGGCTTGATAATAACAAATTTAAACAATACCGATACAACAGCAAGCTATTCTGGAACCAGTTCAGACTCAAAAACTCACTGCCCAGTTTATCTACAGCTATGTATTACCCTTAAATTTCTTGGAAATTAACAGATTACTATGTGTATAGAACCAAGAAAATAAATGAATGAATATTTCTTTTCATATCAAGGAGGGAAATCCGGCCATCGCCCATTAAGTTACTGCGGCAAAGAGCTACCAGATAGGGCGGGACAAGGTCTAGCAACTAGTAAAGAAGCGTGAAATGTAATATTGAGCTATTGATGTCAGCCCCGCTGGACACTGTGTGGCTTGATTGCCTTCATTACCAGTACCGCAGTGACATCTGAGTCAAGCCCTGGACTGGTGGCACATTCAGCCGGGTCCCATACAAACCAACAGACCAACAAGGTTCCTCCTGGCTCCTAGGAAGGAGCCATCCTGTGTTTCTCTTGCACTGAAGGTCTGCAGAGGTCCTCTGCACCTCCAGAGCAAGGCAGGGAAGACCTTGTTCCTTGAAAGAAAGTTTTTCCACCTGTTCAAAAATCCCTGACACTGCTGTTTCACGGAACAATAACTTCAGATAATGTCAGATTTTTAGCTGGAGTGCAAAAAGGAACCAGTTCCTAGGTCAAATATAGTCACATCATCATCACTCCAGAGCAAAGGTCCATTATTATCTGTACCATCGTCTCACATGTCATGGTCTCACCTCCCTGTTTGACCAGCAAACCATGTTTATTGGTACAACTGTCCTCTTGGGGAGCCAAATAGGATTCTCTGTGCCTCTGTTATTGCGGTTTTCACCAATTGAGTCATTAGTTTCTAAAATTAGATCCCATCCCATTCCATATATTTTACTTCACGATTCAAATCAGGACAGACTTAATTTTACTGTCAATGTATTACACATGCGGAATCACATTGGTGCTCCGGCAAATGTGACACTAACTTTGATTAAAAAAAACATAGTTATGCTTTATTATTCTGTTTATTGGAGGATGGGGAGAAAAGTTTTAAAGATTGATTTCTCATGATGGCATTGTTCCTCTGACTATCAATCTAGCTAATGGTAGTAGCAAATCTAAGGAATAGTCAGATTCTCATCTCTCAAATGAAAAAATAATGGAAGAAAGCCCAAGTGTGAAAATTAGTGTTTTGTACAGATTATCAGAGCAATTTCCGAAAAATATTTCATAATGAAAGATCATTGCTTATATTTTTTTGACATTGTATAAAGAATTTCTCTGCCAATTCTGCTATTCAGATCTTAACTATTAAAAAAATTAACTCTTTAACAAACCTTATGGAACTTAGAAAAACTTACACGTGCACAGGACACAGCATAATGTCAGGCGATTACTAATCACAGCAACTGGAAAATCACAGCACAGTCAATTCAATTTTCAGTGATGCCTCTTTAAGATCTAATGAACCATGGTGGCCTAATGAGAGGTGTCAGTGAATCCTAGCCCCTCAAGCAGACATTTTATGGAGAAAAGGGAAAAGCTAAGAAGCAAAACCACTCAATAGCTATATTTCACAGCAATGTATTCAACCACGGTTTAACAGTTACCCTTTAAATCTGTAAAAAATGTTCATGATAGAATTTTAACTTTGCAGTGTAGGTTTGGCTTGTTTCTTCCCCCTTCATGCCCATCTCCCTCCCCCTGAAGTGGCAGACAGTGAGCTATATGGAGAGAAGAAATAAATGCTTCAAACCAGTGACAGAAATCATGACACCCTGGTTTGTCAGACATTGTGACAGTATTTTCGTCTGCCCTCATAACTCGAACCACTTTGATTTATTGGGCCATTAAAGTTCTAGTCGTAATTCCAGCACAGTTGCACAACTAATGGTTACTGACAGGAAGAGTTTCTGTCTTTGCACTTAACAGTGTTAAAAAATAACGGATGTGATCCTGACCTCGCTGAAGTCAATAGCAAGACTTCCACTCAGTTCTGACTGATGGAGGTTTACACAGAGAAGTCTTCCAAACTGTAAAATGGTTTTCTAAAAGAGTAATTAAAGTATGCCAAATGACTGTTGTCGGCTGGCAAATTCTGTGCCAAAATGAAAACTTTGATCAGAGGGATGGGTAGTCTTCTACAATGTAAAGGACAAAAACGGGTGAGCTGCTAAGTGTTCATCTTTCCAAATATTCTTGGGTTTGACTAGGTTGTAAGATGAGATATGTTTCCACAGTAAGCATCTGAGTCTGCTGAGGAAACATGAGCCTTCGCAACAGATTTAACTTTTGTCTTACGAGAGCAAATCAGAAGAAAAAGAAAGGAAGAGGAGTAATCAATACCTCTGAATGTTTTCTTGTTGAAAGGGAATAATTTGGCTGTTGCTGACTTAGCAAAGGTTGTTCTCCTTCAAAGAGTTCAAGTTGGGATGGAGGAATAGCTCTTCATGAGTTTCAAGACTATATAAGCTTTCTCTTCAAAGGATGATGATGAAGGACAACAAAGAAAAAAAAATGTTTCCTTTCTGGCTTTAAGAATTACAGTAAAGATTAGTGTGTCAGCAAATCTCTCCCTTTCTTCCTCCTGAAGAAGCAGAAGTGGGACATGTCATACTTACTCAAGCTCAAGAGCAAATTAATGGATTTTGGGCCTTACTCTTGGAAGATTCTAAGAAAAACCCTGTGTTACAGGAAAAACAACGTCTACAAAGCACTTAACTGAGGTTTCGTGGGCAAACTGGCACAGGAGATTCTCTGAGAAAAGGATCCTCTGAGAAAATAAACTCATCTAGTTTGCTTGGCACTGGAATAAATCAAGAAAAGTCATGTCGTGGTCACCAATGTGCTGCCTTTCACCTTTACAATATGTCCAGCAGGTCAGACTTGCTTTCTGTTCTTCATCTGTAAGACGGGAATGATATCAACGGAGTAATATCATGGAATAACGTCAGGGAATAATAGTATAATAATAGTATAACAACATCAAGGAACTTCTGATCCTCTAGGTTCAGCCTCTCATACAAGGATGGTAGATCATTTCTGGGTATTAGTACATCCCTTCACTCTTAAAACATGAAGCTACGATTGCTCTGTTTATAAGAAGAGACTGCCATATGGCTGTGACACTTCTAAACCACATAACCTCACATTTTAAAATGTGCATAAAAAGATTCTAGTTCTTCAAATTCTAGACTAACTAGAGACAAATGTGTGAACCAGAGGCGCAAAAAATTATTCCGCTGCTTTTATATGAGGAGCTAATGAAAATTTAACTGAAAAAATATTGTTTCATAAAGGTCCTGAAAATAAATCGTATCAATGAATTTTAACAGACAAATGTAATTATACAATCTATATGTCTGGAAGCATCAAAATTAAGAACTGAATCAAGACCTGCTTTCTTGGGTTTTGTACCAGAAAGACATCTACCAGATCCTTCCCTTCTCAAAGCAATGTTGCCAGTTTCCCAGTTTTTTGTTTTCATTTCTAGGAGTTTTGATTAAGAAATAAGAATATCATATAGATGTTCCGTATAAGTCAATGATTTTCTCTCAAAAGTTTGTTGGTTTTGTGGACATCTAAGTCCCCGTACCGTGAAGAAAATACAGGATTTAGCAATGGTTCACTTTAGTATGGTCTACACAGTATAAAGCATTGACATCAAAATACAGAATTTTTCACTGCTATACCTTCATCCTGACTCTGGCCTGAGCTCATAATTACCTTCATGTCACTGAATCAATTCAGCTGTGCTGCTAGAATTCATAAGTACTGACCTTTGATAAATGTGAAAGCAGATGGCTTTGTTGGATCATTGGAAATTTGGCACATATCACACACCACAAAATCTATGCTGGCCTGTCAGCATCTTTTTTAGCCCCCCCTTTTTTTATAAGGGGAGAGAGCTGGATCCACACAGAACATATGTTACATTCAAACGTCACTGACTGCTGTTCCAAATTGCTCTTCAGGCACGTTCAAGAAGGAAAGCATCAAGGCAGCACTTTCCCATCCCGTCACAAGCCATTCCTGCTCTCAAATGCAAGAGCATTTTGGTTTGAAATTTACCTTTTAGCATCTTTTGGAAGGAACAAAACAAATAAACAACACATACAACAAAACTGCTTAGAAAGAGAAGAGTATTTCTAAGCTGTATTAATCAGGATAACTAAGGACAAAGTGGCAGATGAAATGACTTCGCAGTCTAGGAATTGACAGACAAGATCACCTCCGTGATTCAACTTCTTCGGTATCGTTTCACCAACTGTGGCCAATACCAGATGTTTCCGAGGAAGATACAAGAAATCCAGATGGACACAGTTAAGGGACAACATTATGCTTAAAGATAAACGTTTTCTTCACATTTTGAATGTAATCTGAGTTTGTCTTTTGCCCTGAAGCATGGTCGTTTAAATTACTTCCGAGACCCAGGTTTTCTCATTTAGGTCTGGTTTCACAGAGCAAGAAGGCTTATGTGACTGCTTTGGCCATGACAGTTTCCCTTCTTCCACCACCAAAACGTGACTTTTGAACCTTTGGGCCAACTTCATCAAAACTAAAATGAAAGGGCACGAAAGTCTAAGAGACAATTATATTCCCAGAGTATCATGAAAGCCAGCTGACACGCCTAAAGAAATGCCTAAATTCATGCATCTGCTGAGGGGAAGACAGGCCATAGCCTGCAGCTATACATGGCGTTTGGCAGCACTCCGCCAATCAATCACATCACACTTACAGGCCAATCAACCAAATCATGCCGAACCCAAGCCAAAGCCTTTTGACCCAGGAGAGGTAAGGGTCTCCTGTGCAATCCAGGGGCGGAGAAAGAAAGGAGCTGCTGTTGATTCATTAGGATATTCAGGTGACGAAGGACACGTACCCAAAGGAAATGTGGTTTCATTCCTTTGACTGAACACCGAGTAACTTGAGAAGCTTTTCCCTCCACATCTAACTATTGACCCTACAAAGGTCTAATCCCAGCACCTCCTCTCCCACCTTTTGCTTTTACTTCTTTTAAAGGCTTGGCCTAATATTTTAGAGCTGTAACTAATCAAACTATGTATTTTTTATATCAGCTCTTGCATTCTGTAGCTTTTTCAGTTTCATTAAAATTCTCCCACCTTTTTCCTCATGCACCACAAGCAAACCAAGTTCTCACCTTCGTGTTGTATATAGCAACTATTCAATGTTTTCCATGCCTTCCTCTACAGAGAAAACAATCTTTTGAGCCTTTCTGTAGAAGATTATTTCTGCGCCCCTACCTTATTTTCTCTGCCTAAATGTGGATCATTTTAAAGTTCTGTGACAGTGTTTCTCTGAGAAAACATGTCTAGAAGCATCCAAAGTGCAAACACGCAATTAATTCATCATTACAGTACCTTCTGCACACTCTTGCAGTCCATGCCTTAGACAAGCGAACAATTGGTTTAGTTTTTCTAGCTACAATCATACACTGATCAACAGTCCATGATAACAAACATTTTTAAAAAGGGGGATGTCTGAGATTCAGTCTACATTTACATAGAAATGCACTATATCAGCAATACAAACCTGTACAGCATAAGGAATTTAGAAATGCTGGAATTCTGAGATTAATTTCATCTGCATTCCCTTGTAGGTGTTACCTTGACAGACATAATACTACACTATGACACCAGTAATATATACTGTCTGTTAACAAGCACAATAAAAATATTTACTAAAAATTTGAGTAAACTTTCAAGGATGAAATAATCATCACAAACCAGTTTTATGGTAGAAGATACGCAGGCACAGAGTTTGCACAGCAACAGACAGTAAGAAAAAGCAAATTAAAAAGTAAAACCAGAAGTGAACAATGCCAGAGCATTTCACTCGCTCTGATTCTACTGAATAAAATTGCTGCTAACAGACCTACAAGCAGAAAAAGGCCTGGAACTGGAGGGAACTGTTCACCCATACCAGAAGACAAGCCCAGGGCACAGCGATCAACTTCAAGTAGCATCTGAATGATACACGCCACTGCGACATGTCCACGCAGAGATCACTGAAAACACACCATAATTCATAATGCAGGGGAAGTGCTACTGCACCTCCTGACCATAAAACAAAGGGCTGATAAATAAGTCCTCGAAAAAAAAAAACCAACCCCAAACTTTTGGCAGCCTTCAGCTTTGACATTATTTTATTCTTAAAAGGCTAAATAAAGAGCATTGATGTCTTAATTTGTTCACTAGAACTTTAGAGGCTTCCAGATCTATTAATTTGATGCTCTATTTAAATAGTCTACTGAGTTACTAAACTTGACTACATTGAATCTGAATTTTAAGTCATTAATTTAAAACAACTTTTCTTCTGGAACAGCAATTGGTATTTAAGCTTTTAAACCGCTGTCAACATTTAAATTAGTTATATATAAGTGTTTCAACCTGAAGGGGCAATAAATTAATTAGGATTCACTTACTATGCCTTACCATGAGCACGTGTCAGAAATGTAACCTGGCGGTCCAAGGGCAGTGTTTTAATATTTTAAGAGAGGAAAAGGAGTGGCTACAAAGCAGCACACAGTAGAGGCTGTTGTGGTTCACAACGCAGCACAACCCAAGAGAGACACCAATTCTGCCCAAACCAGAATAAACTGTTAGAATAACGAGGAGATGGACAGTAAAGTCTGTGAGAGCGTGTGTGTGATAAGACTGAGGTGGACGCAGCATGCAGGCAGTGCTCTGTTACAAACAGAAAATATAATCGATGGAGCAAAATCCCTTTCCCCTGAGAGGAACCAGACTCTTGGATCTTTGTGGAGGTGGTCTGGAAGTCTTTTAAAATGCCTCTTTATGCATCCTTCCTTTCATAAGATTTTTGAAAGCAAATACCTTACTTCTCTATCAGATTGCACATGATTCACATTCACTGGGATGAAGCTACAGGACTATAATTTGCTCCTGTAACATCAGTCCCCTCGGACCGAAATGTAACTCAAACATGTCTGATTAGAGTAGTCTGACTTCGTGGTGTCTGAAAGGGCAGGTGAGAACCCAGCTCTGTGACTCACACGTCAGGACCAAACTGACCCCTCACTGCCTCTCAGCATTTGATCCAGCAGCAGCAAAGAGAGGTCAAGGGATGCACTAAAGCCATTCACTCCTGGACCTGTCCCCATCACTACCTGCAGAGAGAGAGTTACTAGAGAGCAGGGATGAGGCTCTGATACGACACAGCAAACCAGGTTACTTACCTTTTTATCTAGTCAACCAAGTATCTAGTGTTTACTGTGGGACCTGGACACTCAGCACAAAAGTATCATCTCTAAATTATATCCCACCCCCCATTAAAAAACTAGTAATATGCAGATCAGCAATAATTAGTGATGTAATTTAGTTAAACGATGACCATTGCTTATGAGTCCACGCACAAAACTTAACAAGCTTCGATATCTCATTGGTTATTTTCTGTCGCTGGACTTATTTTGTATGAAAGAGAGAGAGATGATACTGCAGCTTCTAGTCATATGAGGAAATAGTGCTAATAATTTTAGTATGTCTGGGAATAGGTTCTGACAGTTCTTTTTCTGTTCCTGAAGCCCTGATGACAGAAGTCACCGACCTCTCAGTGACTGGGCAGGCTTTTGCAACCAACCCTACTCTGGTGTTACTTGCAATAGAAAACTGGTTTAAAAAAAATAATAATTTTTAAAAAAGCCAAACAGAGACAACCAAAAAACAAATAGAAGGAAAATGAGGACTGATAAGCAAAATAAGTCCACACAGCAAATACTAGGAAGCCAAACCAACCAAAGCTAGTATCCCAAAACTCATCTCCATTTTATTTTTTTCTGTCAGGAAATAATTGAGAGAGCCACCTCCCAAAATAGTACTAAATCCCTCTTCATGTTACTGCCATTTCTACAGGAAGTTTGTTTAGCAAGATTAAGGGAAAACAAATGTTCTCTCAGAGTAAGAAAACAGTGCAGACAAAAAGCAATTGAGGGAGGAATGAGTGACACCACCAGATTTGGGCTGGCTGGTCTGAACTAGCTCCTTCTAGGCAACGAGATGGAATATCCAAAGGTCACAAAAGGAGCGGGTGGAATGGAAAATCTGATTTTCTCTAATCAAATTTTGTGCATACAGGTATGTGTAATCTAATTCCAGGCTGCCAGATTAAGATATTAACCCAATTATGTTCATTTTATCACCTTGTAAAAATGAACCATCATTTTATTTAAATTTGTTCAACTGTTAAAGGCTAAGAGAGTAATATATTCCAATGTCAATGCACTGCCAAAATACATTTCATATAGAAAGCATCTATTTATATGAATCTTAATCAGTCTGGACAAGTGCAGAAGCACTTCTTAGTGCAGACCCAGAGGCATAGCGGGCAGTAAATTGAGCGGGCATAGGGAAGATTTACATTAGTGAAGCTGAAAACTCATTTCCTAGGCCCATTCATAATGGGGAAATTATTGTCCCATTCCCTACAGGCTTTCTATTATCCCATTATAGGAAAGCCAGAACTTCTATCTGTGCTTCCATGCCCATGCACATATTCCATCAGGAGAATATGTGAGCTTAATTTGGCTGAGGGCCATAAATTCACTGTGAAAGGCAAATGAAGATCCTCTCAATCTGGTCACCAAGGCATGACATCCTAAAATCCAAGTAAGAGAGAGCTCAAAAGCCTTGTTGAATACAACATGTTCTACCTAGGTGGTAAAGACCAACCGTGCTCTAACAATGTGGGTATCCCAAAATTAACAGAGTAAATATATATCCTCAGGGCCCAATGACCAATTTTCAAACTGCTAAACACAAGCAAATTGAGAAGGAAAGTGCACAGTGCTGCAGCTTAGTGGCACTAAATAGTTCCAAACCGTATCCCGCAAAGCCAGCCCAAACATCAATTCTTCCAATGCTACAACGTTATATTGAAGGCAAGGGAACGTTAGTGGTAAAAGATGGCACTTAGCAGGAAAATGGAATACCAGCAAAAGAGAAAATTTATTTTTAAAAAAGACCACTAGAGAACTGCCCTTATCGGCCATTTGTTCTCCAGGACTCTTCAGCCCATGCTCAAGTGCTTGGGTGAACTGGGGCCACATCACCTTAACAATCACGTTCACGTTAACCAAAAACAAAACAAAACAAAAGAAAACAAAACAAACCACCTTAAAAATACATAGTGGCAATTTTGAAAAAAGTTTATCTATAAAATAAAACACCACATCCTTGTCAGGAGCAATCTGATAGGAGAAGAAAAATATCACAGGATGAGGAAGACAACTATGAGAGCTTCTGAGGTCCGTTTCACGAACCATAGACTCGCATTCGCTTTTCTCAGTGGTTTTTTCCCCTTTCCTGTTTTGCCTGCCATCCTTCTCAAATAAACCATCATCATCTGCTATGAAGATTTTATGAAAACCCCTGTTTCATCCTGTCCTGTTGCTCATTTCCATTCTTTACAAAATCAGACAGATCGAGTCACCTACAGGTGATTAAAGTTTACTCTTCAGAGAGGGATTCTGAGAAGGTTTTGAAGTTTGTATCAACACTGTCTAAACATGCCAGGCAGGACACAGATGAAACATACAGGTCAGAAAGGGGCACGCTCGTGGCACTGACCTCTCTGCTACAACTACAACTAATGTGCAATTTATTAAGGCAGGTTCTTGTGCCAGTTATTTAATGTCGGCTGGAAAGAACAGCTTATCCAGTAATGGAGGTTTCAGTATGTCTCTACCAGTCATCACAACTACCCCATCCCACACAGCACGTAATGGTAACTATTAGGGTTTGCTACCCCAAGAGATATGACATAACGACATTAAGAAGGACGCCTGCCTCTCTTACAGCCACCGTATTAAGGCAAACATAAAGCGAATTACAGATGTACAGCAAAACATGCACGATGTAAAATAGATGTGAATAAACTATAGTGTACTGCCCCTTGAAAAATGAGTTATCTGACCACATAAGCAGCAGCACTGCATTAAGAAAAAAGGGTGCTTGCTGTGCAGATGAGGGACCTCTCCCCCAGGAGCAGCAGAGGTACAACGCACCCTGGAGAACAGGCTGCTTCCTGGGTGCAACATAAACCACAAGAGCAGATCAAAGGTATTACCTTGGAGTTGTAAAAAAGAGACAAATCAAAACAAAGAAAATGCAGCTCTATACACCCCTTTGGCAGCCTAGTAATTACTTGTGTTTATATGAACCCGTGGACACCACCCTCTTCTCATTACAGAGAACTCCAGCAGGTTTTCCTTCAGACCCCACTAAGGGCTCCAGGAACTCAGCACATAGCCCTAGCCAATACACAGGAACCATTAAGTATACATTAATTAACATGAAATATTTAAAAATATCAACTATAATAATTATTACTTTAAAAAATTGTGATGAAGGATCATAGAGTGGGCCGGAGAAGGTGATTAAGTAGCAGCTGTTCATCCCCTCTTCACACACAAGAACCAGAGTCAAATATAACAGGCAGCAGGGAGGTTATAAAAAAACCCAAACAGAAGAAAAACAAGGGGACACGGTTCTTCATTAACTGTACAATAAAACAGTGTAAAAATGTGACAGAATATTGCAAATGTGAAGCATTGTGGGAGTTCAAAAGCAACAAGAGACATTCAGGAAAGTAAAATCTTGTAAGAGTTATTAAAAAAATAATAAAATAACACTACTGATGGCTGAGGAAGTCCCTGTTACAAATACCTGGAAGATGGGAGAATATTCCGAGATTTGTGAATATTCTCATTGGCCCCTGACATGACCCTGGGCTAAACACATCTCCAGTCTGATCCAGTACAGCCAGTATAGTTCTCTTTTTTTCAAAACTGGTAAAGTTCATAGATGGTTGTGGGGGACAACCTTTGAACTCTACTTCCAGAATTGTGACACAAGCACTTTGATACAAAAGGCTATAGACTCCTGGTGAGCTCTTACCTTGTATCTGTCAGTTTTTCAGGCCCCTTCGAAATTAAAGGTGGTTTCTTTTAGCAGCCTTCCAGTAGCCTGGATGTCCTCTATCAAATATCTTAAAGTAAAAACCTATTCAACTTTGTGGATTTTCTGTTTATTTAACCATTCAAAAGGCACTTTTTTCTTCTTGTTTACACACTGCAATTATTCATTTGTTTTATCATTTTACGCAACTCAAATTCAATTTTGTTTTATCAGAAGGCCTAATAGAAAGATCGCTTTAAGGCCAGCACCCCATATAATGTAATTTACCTCCATTACCCAGTTTGCTTAAAACATTTTGCCTGGGAACAGTCAGTAATAAAAAGCACTTCAATCCATCTCATCCTTGAGCTATGCTGTAACTTCCAATTCAGGGTGTTAGCACCACCAAAAGAAAGGGAAGCTAGAGTCTGTTATAAAAATATCAAGCATATTAAAAGAAAAATTGGTGGAAGAACTTGAGAGATCATTTTCCCACCGCTACTTCCATCATTCTAACAATTTCAATCTGAATCCAACTTAAGTATATTAACATTTACAACATCTACAGTATTTCATTATACACTATATACAATTTTAAAGGTATCTTTTTCAAATGCACAAGTCCAATTGACTTTCAGTAAAATTCATATTCTGACCTCATAGAGGACTTTTGTGTTGGGGGGTTTTTAAAGGCTTCACCTCAGGGATGAGAGTGTTCAAAAGTTTCCCTTTTCTCTTAGCTGCTCACACATGGATCTTAACTATTTTACTAACAGTGTTACTCAGATTTCATACCACCACAGACAGTTTTATTTGACATACCAAGGATTCTAAAATGTAACATTTGCCTGTTCCTATTTTCTGACAAACTTAGGTTTTCTTACAAGGTGAAAACTACAGCTGTATATAAATGAGAGACGTAGACATACATCCCTCTTTTATTTAAAAATTACTTTAATGAACAAAACAAGGAGCTAAGGGTACTACTGCAAACTCTTAAAAGCACCATGCAAATCTATGACCTAACTATATGCTTGCAAAATCTTTCTCACGTTATAAAAACACTAAGCGCAGAGGCAGCGGGCTTAAGTATAAGCACCAGTTACTGTGGATTGCTGAATAACATTGTATGATCGCAGATTCGCCCTCCTTTATCAGAGACTGAACTGACCACATCCACCTGTGATACTCACACAGCACCTTCCTACCACCAAAACCGAACATTCTGGATCCAAGAGATGATGAGACGTGAGGATACTCAAAGCAGATTAAAAAAAAAAATAATAAATCACATTTTTTGCCAGTGTCGGGAGACTCAACAGTATTCCTCACCCTCAGGAAATAATGAATAGCGGCTTCACTGGTGTCTGATCAAAATAATGTATTTTAGAACAAGAAATTGTAAAATAAAACTGTAGAAACAAAGAACAGGTAAACAACAAAGCAACGAAGTGCAAGACAGACAAAAATGAGAAAAGGCCAGGTGTGCTACATATTATACATGTCAACTAGTCCCTATTAGCCACCCTTCTTGCCATCTCTAGAAGACAGCTCATAGGGTATAAAGGTACATGAGCAGATGTAAGAACATCCAAACAGAGATTGGTTATTTTTCTATACAGACCTAAACTCACACAAAGACCATCCAAGATCGTAAACAAACATTCTTTCAAAGCAGATAATAAGAAAAAACTCAAAATTAAAGTACTGTGTTGCCTCTGCGAAAGAAAGGCTTGATTGAGCAAATGATTAAGAGGCACACACCTGTAAAGATTTACTTCAATAGCATATTCCATGTCCTTTAAATAACAAACTTAGAATGTTTTCTTAATCAGGCCAGTATTTTCCTCTAGTTTATCTAGTTTCTTTCTTTTCCACTTGTTTTCCTTTCTTGAGGTGAGAGCTCTTGCAATTAACTTAAAAATATATTTAAAACCAACTTACAGACAGTAATATTAACAGCTCCATATCTGACAAGCCCCTCATGAGAGTCACAGTTAAATCCAAAGAGAGTTTTGTAACAAAAGCAATTTTTCTAAGAAACATTTGAGGGACTTCAGAGAGCCAACCCAACCAGCAGAAAAACTCTTGCAGATCTGCAAAGAAGTCATTAGTTACTTGAAAGTGGATTATTCATTACTAAGTTGTTTGCTCTGCTCCTCTCTTTTTCCAAAAGTCAATACATCGTATTTCACTCAAGAAGCTATTCTCTTTTCCTCTAATTCTTCCTATGTCTCTAATAATTAATTCATTTTGCTTACACTGCAGCAGCCTCAAAATCATGGTTTCAGTTTCGCAGTAATAGCACTCTGCCAAAGGCAGTATGCCGTGCCATAACCTCAATTACAACTTACACAGGAGAAGGCTCCACTTATTTTCTGCTGGAGTCACTATTTTGTCTTAAACGAAATTCTCTATGGGTTATTGGGTGCCACAGATGTACGGCAAAAAAGCATACCAGATAATACGAAAAAAATCATTTCAGAGACAAGATAAAAGGTCCATGTCAGAAAACACAGATTAGAGAAGTGCATGACTATTAGCAGTTATCCTGACAGATGCATCTTCAAAATATCTGTGATTTAGCCTGTGACAAAGACTAAAAATAGTACGGGTAATAAAAAATTATTTCCAAACCATATGATTCTCCTACAAGAACAACTGACAACTTTGTGGGAAAGGGTTTATTCACAAGCTAAACATTTAAAAATAGGTAACATAGTAAAGATTCATTCTGATTTTCCTGAGGTTTTAAAAATTCCATTTCAGCATTTAAAAAGCAGTGTATTTAAAAAAAAAAAAAAGAGGTAAATTACTCCACCCCTGCCTAATCTTGCAGTCCCCTCCACAGCATTTTAAGGGACACTATCTTCTTCTTCTTGCTCCAAAGAGCTAACTGGATGCTCTGCCACATCCTTGGCCCCCTCCTTCCACGGCCGCTGACAGGTATCAACATTCAAGTGCACGTCGTAGGCTACGGCTAATCCTCCAGGAGCCCTTGCTCCGCCAGTACGTCTTTATGGGGCTACAAAAGCACAATGCTCTGATCCACCTCACTGACAGGCATTCCTCACAGCCACCTCAGCGCCAGCCTTTACAGTTCCCAGTTCTCTCTCTCATTTACCCCAAGAAAGGTCCTCTTTGGCGGCCACACACGAATACTTGTGGCAGACTTCATGTGTGTTGTTCCTTCATTTATGCATCAGTCAAAAAGGTCACCCGCTCACTATGAAAGAGAAGGCAAGTTATTGGAGACTCGTGGCCAGTACAATTGAAGTAGGCTGACAGGCCTAAAAATCATTTATTGCCCTGAAGTAGGGTAAAAAAAAATCGGGTTGCCTGAATTAAGTCTTTTGAGAGATCTGACATTTCAACAGAAGTTCAAAGGCTTTCCACAAAGTGAAAAATCAGATAGATGACTTTGAAACGCGAATGAAGAAATGCTTTGTCCAATTAACCTCCAACCTTAAAAAAAGACAAAGTTCTGCTGGTTTAATATCACAGAAGCCAAAATAAGCGAGAAAGGATCTTTTACAGGGGAACGAAGGAAATGTTTAAAAACTTTTAAAGAGTCAAGAATGACTTGGCATGGATTTTATTTATGAAATCACCAACACAGTGACATGACATGAATTTTTCTTCCCTTGCAATGAATAACAGTGAGTTAATTGTTTATCTTAATGAACAGTATTTATTCACCTGAAAAGACAAAAAACGATTCTGTTAGTTAAGTTTATGCAACTCCAATTGGACAGGCATAGCAAGAAGTAACTCATGGATGTGAATATGACAGAAAAACTTCAAGTCTGTTTTCCCTTGAACAATTAAACTCAACAGTTATTAGAAGTTATGTGTTTTCGTTCACAAGCTGTATGTAGCTTCCTGCCACAAGAAGCATTATGAATCAAAATACTGAAAGAAAGAGAGCAGCATTCGGTTATAAATAAAACAAGAAAGCAACAGCAGCAACTAAAAAAAGGAAGCCATTGTAAAGACTTTGCAGCAACTTTTTAAAAACGCACAATTGTTTAACAGGACTTATCACAAATTTTAGTTTAGTGCAATGAAGTAAGAAACCATATGATGAGGGTCAAACTAAAGGCAGAGTTTTCAACAACTGTTTACATTTTACAAGTTTAGTCTTCTCTCTCCATTGCAACTGGGAACAGTTTAATGCTTTTCCCCAAAGTGTCTTCTGTGCTTAGCATAAGTTTAACACGTGTGGCATGTCCCTTTAATCACCATATTCATTGTGCAGGAATGAAACAGTCAAGGCACTTGCAATTTTAAGAACTGGAGTGTTTAATATATGGAAAGCGGTGCATTGGAAAAGAAATGGTGTGATTTGAAAAGAAACTGAAAAAACCAAAACCACCTGACAGGTGACAAAGACAATAGCAGAATTTTGCCAAATATTTTCCACAGTGGGGCTTTTACAAACATGAGGGTGGTCCTGGTCACTAATGCATCTTACGGTAATGGAGATGAAAAAAATAAATGGAAAACTGAATTACTATATGATGCAAAATAACTGAAGCCAAAGGAGAAAAGGATAGAGCCGTCTGGGATAAAGTTAAAGACGAAAGCAATTCTTCTTCCCTTTCTTTTATCCAAACCTGGTTCTCTTGTCAGAATTAGTGAAATCAAGTGACAGCAGTAACTGACGCTGTCAGCAACCTCAAGCTACCTTCAAAATCACATAGGCTGGGGATGAACAACACAGCTACACAGTTGGCCAGAATATATATGCTGCCTCGGGTGTATCTCTGGCATTTGGTTTGTAACAGATTGATGCACATAAAGTAATTTTAGCCAGAAGTATCAAAAGGATACTAGTACTTCATTCAACTTAGAATACAGTTTTGCAAACAACACCATCAGAGATGGCTCCAACCTGGATTAGGCTCAAAAAGACCAAAGGACGCTCCTCTTTTAGACTCCTCTTGGAAATATGCTTTAGGTGAACTCACTCTGCATAGACATATGTGCATATATGTAGTTTTAATCAATGCATTATCATCCACTTTTGCATATGCATTCTAAACTGAAATTGCAAACAGTTAATTTTCCCCCAAATTCAGTTCTAAGCCAACTTTAAAATAAAACAGAGAAAAATACAGGAAATGTAGTTCGGAAGCTGAACTGAGGCTATCAAGGCTATCTTGATGTTTAGGCCAGTATTAAAAATTCCATTAAAAAGTACTACTTGGTATCCTTTGGACCAAGAAACTTAAACTTCGTGCATCGATTCAACTTTTCACATCCACACTGAAGCTCTCTCATGTGGCTAATAGTTCACATCAGCTTTCACAAGCCCAATCTGATTTATGAGCCTAAAGCTAAAGAAGGAAAAAAACCCCGAGCCATGAGCATATAATTTCTATGGCTTTGCACACCTCCGTCATTCTCCCTCACAACTGTTACATGGGTATCTAGAATTGATACCCAACACACTACAGATGTGCAAAAGTGAACGTAATCTTTCTCACATAGCATCTTCTCCAGTTTTGTGATATAATGCCACCTTAGTTATGTTCTGCTCTATCAGCGAGTGACCTTTTTATACAACGTATCATGGACTACCTTTATGATTCTGCTTCCCCAAAGACAAACTAAGCATCATAACTGAGGTTATAAGAAGCATTAATAATTAATAAAAGAATTTATAACACATAAAAAAGCTTCATGAGATTTCAGAACAGAAATCCTTCATAGAGACAAGACATACGTGTTCCTGTCTACTTAAAGAACCATGTGTGTATCTTGGAGAAAGCTCCACATTTCGGTTTTAGGGCTTTCGAGTATTTGTCAAGCATTTTTAAACACTCTGGAAAATTATTTAGTTGGTCAGTATATCACTGATATGTTACTAAGCTGAAGTTTTCCCTTTATCTGTCTCTTTGTTCTATCTTCCATATACCCAAGTCCCAGAGAGAGCAAGCGCTCTTCTCCTGGAGTACACCAAAGGATAACAACAGCGCGTACAAAGAGAAAGTTAAGCAATTAAGCAATACAATCTCTACGACCTTTACACATCTAAGAAGAATTTGACCTGATGCTACCAAAGTGGTCATTTAATGGAGCATGGCTCTCCGCTAGCAGTTTGAGCAAGTTCGTTTCTGCTGGCCTCTGTATTTGCATTTAATCTTTTATTTAGTCACAGAAGAGTGAGGTCACCTTTTTAGAAACCACCTACAGAAATAGGGGAGCATGTGTTATCTTTCCCCAGTTCCTGCAGAACGTTGCAAGATAATGGCAAGCGGAGACTATTTCTTCCATTAACCCTTTGACCCCTCCAGTTAATGGCCTTTTCGTTCATAGAGATACAACAAACAGAGCTCGGCTCCCTCTGAGATCCTACGCTATAGGTACGCTAAGCAAGTAAGGGCTCCATATTACTTGAAAAACGTCCTAGGTCTATATACTGAGCACAGACCACACTTCACCACCAAGGTGAAGGTTCACAAGTTGTCCCATCGGTTTCATCATCTCATGCAACAGATTATTCCTAAAAAAAAGGCATACACCAGAACATTTTAATTTTGTACATTGCAAAGCACAACCAGTCAGATCAACAAACTTCCAATGAAAACAGTCTCCTTCAAAACAGTGGTCAAAAATAGTGGTGGTCCCTTTTCACTCAAAAAGAATGCACAATTAATTACCTGCAGAATATGTTTCAAAGTTAAAAACAATGTCCTTGTGATAAACAAGTACTTAGAGCAAGTCAAATTAAGGTGACAGAGGTGATAGAAGCAATTTTTCACTAATTTCATGCATTCTTCTGACTGCTTTGCAATGGACCGAACAGGAAATCTTTCACACAGCGAGAATACCTTAAACCACAATAAACAGCATCACTGGAAGAGGAAGGCATTTCCAAGGCCAGTAATACTGTTATCATTCGGCACTGAATACTGTGTTACGGTATGCTGACATTTCGGCTACCACCTTACCTAAAATCCAACTCATGACACTAAGACCACGCATGCGTCCAAGAACTTGGCTCCAACTGCAATCTTGCGTATTTTGCACAGGAATTCTGAGGTGCACTGGGATTTCATAACCCAAGTGCTGGCTGCACTTGGGATTTCACAACCCCAGAAGCTGGAATTCCTGTGATTTGGAATTTAAAAAAAAAAAAAAAAAAATATATATATATATATATATAAAATTTATTTCCAATTTTAAAGAAAACTGTTCAAGTCTGTAACATTGCAGCTTCTATAAAAATTATAAAAATAATAACACCCTATTTTAAAACAAAGCTACACAAACCCATTAGACACACATACAGCCACAAAAGGAGTGCCCAAGCAGCCAGAGTGGGCTACAAGTAGAAGAGTGTGACAGAGATGTAGAGATGGCTCATTCCATCACCTAAGAAAGGAAAGAGACCTTTCAAGTTTCAGATTTAAGGGCTACAGAAGCACAGGGAAGACAAAGCACAGATACTCCCACATTCTGGTTCCCTTTTTCCCTTATACAACCCCGTCTTCCTACTCTTTTCCAGCTCTTACCACACCATCACTAGATGATTTTATTTTTTCCACGCATGAGTGATGTGTAGAATTTGTGATCATAGGTACGCCCAGCTTTGCTGGCCTGCCTCATACATCTAATTCCACCTACGTAACCTTTGGAGGCATCAGGATGTGGCACATGGATCTATTCCCACACTCCAATCTTAGGCTCACCTCATGGGAATGGGAAGGTCCCATGGAAGACAAAGCTGAGAAAAACAACACAGAATTCCTAATTAAAATGTTTTTCTGTGGTATGCAAGGAAGTGAATTTCACCCCCAATAATCCTCATTAAAAACCAGTAAAATAAGATGGATATCAGATCCAAATTTTACAATTTGGTTAAGACTTCTGTGGGCTTTGGATCAGTTTCTGCATGAGGACAAAGCAGATGCTGAGGCCCAGTATTATGCCTGGGAACGAATCAGGGCACAATATCTGTCTAAGTGGACAGAAAAACACATTAAAGCTCAGTAGCATTTTCAACATTAAAGTTGATGACAGTGTTTATGTACAAGTTCATTTATATTTTAATTTGTGCAGAAATGGTTATTATTTGTAGACATTCCCATGGTGATTTTCAAAATAGCATCAGGGTTCTGATTAGCTGCACGCTCTGAAATTAAAGTCCTTGGGACTGCCTTTCAAATAGAGAGGGATACCACACATGAAGTCACACTATATTTAAAATTGTTCACTTTTTCAGCAAAAAACTGCTTTGGTAACAGATTAGGATTTTTTGCCATTCCCTATTCTTAAATGTTATGAAGGAGAGTAAATTTTATTGTCCATAAATACACTGGTAAAGCTGAGATCTGTGGTACAGATAGCGTGGCCCTAAACAAACTCTGTGAAGGATCCCTTTGTTTGGGACAGACAGCTGTTAGGGTTCCTTCTGTCGGACACGTGAGAGCTTAGCCACTCCAGTGCTACTGCAACTTTATTCGCTTATCATTTTCTCAATGAAAAGCACTTGTGAGACACATCGCCTCCCAAGTTTTAAAAACGGATCAATCTTCTCTTATGGATTCCAGTTGTTTCAGGATCAGAATGCTCCCCAGAGCTCTGCGGATCAAACACTGCACTTAAACCGAAGATGAGGCAGGCTAGCAGATGATTCACCTTATGCAGAAATATGGGTTATTTTTATTCTTTTTTTGGTTTTGTTTTGGCAACTGGCACTCATAAAATATCTGAGAAGACCACAGCTAGGTATTGTTTAAAAAGAAAAAAAAAAAAACCAAACCAACGCACTTATAAAGAATTAGACCTTTGGAAGACAGCGAATTCCTCCTAGAGCCAAGAGAAAAGTAGACTGCCTCGGGCAATATGTCATCTTCTTAGTTAACACACTGTTCTTTTTCCCCACCCTTTTAAGTGAACTGTTGGAAACGTTTTAGATCTTGTCTAGAGATATAAGTTCATTTTACATGGTGCATCAAAGACGCAGCATAAACTCATAAACGAAATATTTTTTTTTCCAGTAACTGGCAAACCAAGAGCCTGGCTTTGCACAGTTGCAGAGCCTTCCTATAAGAGCAAGTTTCTACATATAAAGGTTTTACTCACTTGTCTATCAGCTGTATTCAATAAAACAAGTTCAGATTTATTAAGCGAGGCTCATCACTGTTTAATATCAAATGCTCTCTTCCTCCGCTAAAAAGGCATTTAAAGTTTTAAAGCTATCAAAATCATCTCCCATTGCATGAGTAGAGCACATATACTCCTCTCTTGTACTGAGAACAAAACAGACACGAAATCAAAATGAACTATTAAATAATAGCCATTGTCTTAAGTATTAATTTAGTCATTATTTAATTATACACATTATACACATTAATTCGTTATTATATTTATTTTTTCCTTGCTTCACTAGAGTGTTGGTAATTCTTCGCTTTCCCTTGCACAAAAAAGATGAAGGCACTGCATGCATTATGGATTTATTTTGATTTAAACTATACTTTTGGGTAACCCATGAAGTTCCAGAAGATGAAGAACAGCTCTACATATGCGTGGCTCCTGTTTTACAACCAAGAAGAGCTACTAGTTCCAATGCACTGAATGAGCTGTTCTTGTCAAGAGACTCATTTATCAACTGAAGAGGAAAACCATGAAAAGAAAAGTCCAAAACAACCTCTGATGATGTATTTGCAATATGATAAGAAAGAATGTTAACATGACCTCAAGGATTAAAGTACGAACGTTTAATACGTCAGCACAAGTATCTGGTGCAGCCCAGGTAACCCAAGTGTTTTGAGATACAGGTGTCCTAAGCTAATGACTCCACGCACGGAAGATAGCTGCACTGAAAGCCTGTTTATCTGAGTGGTTCTTCAGTTTGACAGGAAAACCTCCCCTTACAACAAGAGTGCTCTGGCAGATTACCAAATGATTCTTTCATACCCAGATAAACAGTTTTAATCCTTTAGAGGCTATCCCAGAGAATCCTCCGCCAAATATAATGAATGCAATTAAAGTCTTACCCTACAGTACTAAAGTGATAACCTGTCCTTGTGAGAAAAAGCCAGCTGAATACACTTAATAAATATCTTCATCTGCACATATTAAAAACTGAGGCAAACAACCTTCCCAAACAACAGTCAGGCTTTCTGCTCTCTTCATTTTTTTTTTTTTGAGAAAAACAAACCCCAGAGAATACGCTAAGTATGAAATCATTTCAAAGAAAAGCACGGAAACTAAATTGTATTAGTTATTATAAATACAGAGCAATATGAGAGGGCCTGGTGATGAACTCACCAGTATGACATAATAATACCAGTAAATTGAGCATAGAAAACATCATAACAGTAGTACTTAAATATCTCCCATGTGCCTGAACAATTTGTGCATTAGCAGTCTATTGCCTCACCACTTACCCACGAAACAATCTGGACTGATAACTCTTTCTGACAAAGACTGCCATTTATTATCCACTCTTACGGTGCCTAGAATAGCGGTATTCAATTTATATCAGTAATAATACAAAAGAAAGCATCCTGTTTGTGGCAGGGAGCTGGTGTCCAAGAGGGGTTGCAATTTGTAGCCCGTCTGCCAAAAAAGATGTACAGAAGAACCTATGCTGGGAACACAACTTCACACAGTCATCACGGGGCACGTGAAAAGGCATATAGAGAAGAAGCCTGGTGCACACAGGACCATGAAGATGATGTTCTTCCCTTTGTTGGTGGAGCCCCTCTGTTATTTAACCTCTTTCCCTAAGGCTACTAAGCAGGTAAGAAGCCCCAGAAGAGGTTGCAGCAGTGGGGTAGAGCAGGCCGGAGAGATTTGCTGACGTTTGCAGTAAACTCAGATCAAGGCAGGGGAAAAAAAAAAATTGTACAAGGTTTTGCTTGTGCCCCAACTCTGCTCCCCTTGCCCTGAGTGCTGTACAAGACAACAAAGAAAGAAGAGAACATCACAGCGTGATCAGTATGTCCAAGACACAGACATACATGCAGGGGTCAACTTCCCATCAGCGCCTAGGAGTAGTAGTTTTTACCCATCTTTCCCTTTTTATGCTGATCTTTACATTACAAAATGGTAGCAACTGACACAAGACCTTCTTCCAAAAGGGATTTTAGCCGTGGCGTTTTTCCAAACATATGTTTTCTTTTTTAGAGTAGATAGAGGTTGGTAATATAGACCGATATAAAGTAGCTATAAATACAATTATACAACCAAGGATGGCCCCCTGACAAGACGACTCTAAACCAGGCTGCTAAGAAAATAAATACCTTGACAAAAATATGAAAAATACTCTGCCATTAACAAAGTCTGAAGTGAACCACT
Organism: Rynchops niger; assembly: GCA_013400035.1. Classification (NCBI taxonomy): domain Eukaryota; kingdom Metazoa; phylum Chordata; class Aves; order Charadriiformes; family Laridae; genus Rynchops; species Rynchops niger. The sequence goes on along the minus strand of VXBH01000764.1, from coordinate 162,734 downwards.
TACACGAAACGCCGCTAAGTCAATTAATTGACAATCCTGGTTCTACTTTGAAGCATCTCAAATTCACGTTTAATTATGCTTAATGCATCATTTTATTCTCCCAACATATCTGGTTAGCATAAGCAGACAAAGTGCTGACAGTGACCTTTCTGTCTCAAATATGCTATTCACAGCTATTTAATTAATCCCTTACGTGTAGCAGGACATACAGCCTAATGTCCTACAGAAGGGCACTGAATTGGCCTTATTGTCACCACATGAGATGGCATTCATCTCCAAATGCCAAAGCACAGCATAAGGAATGCAGAATAAGAATAGAAAGTATTCAAAAGAACAAGAGGAGAAGAAACTCTTAAATAGCTTGCTCTTTGATTATCATTTACAGATCAACTTTTTCAATGCAAAATATCCAAGAGGTTGTTTTCCCACTTGGGCAGTCCAAGTCTTTAAACACAGTGACTGCTTTTGCACTTCAAAGGAGTGTTCCTTCACTAACCAGCAATTAAGAGTCCAAGGTCAATCAAGGCAAAATTCATCTTCTCCAGTTTTGCAATGTTCCCTCTTATCAAACTCTATATTTGCATAAAGCATAGACTGTGATGGCTGTCGTAAAACAGCTTGAAAGTTTCAGAAGCAAAGAGAAAGTGAACTGTATTTAGCCGCTATGGCTTAAGCATTACTGGAAATGACATTTTAAGAGATTCTACTTCTCTGTTTTCTGACCCACAAGCCTGAAAATGGCAGAGATTTTCAGTTTGGGGATTTTGTTCGTTTTGGTTTGAATAATGCATTTTAAATAGTCCCAAGCACACTTTGAAGGAAATAAACAAACCTCTAAGTTACTAAAAATATAGAACGTGCTGAAGGTTAATATACTACATTTAAGACAAATTTTTGTTTCCCAATGTGTTTAGATGTACAGGTATTTTGCTTCAAAAGCACAATCTCTAAACAACGCATAGAAGTGCTAAAGTTTCTTGCCTCACCAAACCTTCTGCAGCCTGTCCTCCCAGGGCACTCATGCTTAAAATTCACATCGTATCTCACATGCTGAACGGTCAACTTCAAACTTTATCAAGAAAACCAACTTACAATAGGTTACATATTTCTTAATAATGACGGCCATGTACCACTGCAGATCTCTCTAGACAAATCAGCAGTTATTCTAATTCTTATTGAAGAGAGACTGTTCCTGTTTCTTGTTTTGCTCTGTGAAGTCTTAAGCCAGCTTTGTTCCATGGGGTGCTAGCAAAACACAATTAAAAACAAATAAGTCAAATGTCTCTTTTACAGTGGAAATTTAAAGCATCTCAGAAAACATGATGAGATTTACAAAACTGTAACTGTATAATCTTTAAACAGTTCTGCTGAAGTTCTTTTACCAAACACAGTTCCCCAGATCTCTTTTATTTCACTGTTACTTCCAACAGCATGTGCTCCTTATACACACAGACTAAGCCATTAAAACAAATGTATGCCGTATGCAAAATCAATTTTTATTGATTGATTTTGAAAATCAAAAATACTCCTATGTTTATATTACCTTCTTCTTTGTAGAAGGAAAAAAAAAAAAAAACCCACCCTGCATTTCTCACAGCAAGAATCCATGCTACATCCCTAAGAGAAATTCTCTTTCCTGAGTATATTTGTCTGCTCTGTACCTAGAGGAAGCTGCAGGTGGGAAGAAGGGTGAGGGTTTGGGGTTTTTTTGTAGTGTGGGGATTTTTTTTAATTATGATAGATACTTAGGTTAGTCCCAGTGTTTATTTTGAGTCAAAGATACCTACATACCTGTTTCAGCCCCTCAAGGAAAGGGATGTATATTTAGTCTGCAATCTTTCCAGGCTCCTTTTTAGCTTAGCAGGACCTGTTAAACCTGCAGCTCTGAAGTTTACATTGAACATCATAAGTACAATACTTAATACACCATCAGACTCCTAGTGAAGAAATCAATAGGAAAACACTCTGTGTAATCCCCTTGTTTAGGCTTCAGAGATTATGCACTGAAAAATTTTGGGATAAATAATTAGGGAAAGGTCAGCACAACTTTATCCTTCTGCACATGCACAATACAAATTAGACTACTAACACCAGGTTACGTAAATTTGAACAGTACAGAAAGAAATACTTCTTGGCACTTCTTATCCTTGTGTACTTGCCTGGCATAGTCCCTAGTTAGTCTTTTGCTGTTCTTTTGTGAAACACCTGCTGATGCTGCCAGCCCCTTTCAGTGCAGTATAAATTTAAATTCAGAATTGTGCTATTCAGAAGGGACATTCTGTTCCTAAAATGGAGGGAGATTCTGAAAACCCAAACAGTTCTTTCAAAAAGTTACATGAAAAGTGGTGAGGTACCAAAAAAGATGCATGTACCAGGCCTTCGCTTTAAAGGCAGAAGGAAGACTTACGAGGTAGGAGGCTTGTTAAGACAACTGATAGGTCATGAAATGTATTCAGTCAGTACTATGTGCTGTAGGGATGCACCATCACACGCTTTGTCAAGAACAACTTGAAAAACGCTGCCACATTACAACACAGGACTACGCTGCACACTGCATTAAGCCTTACACTATTATTATTATTATTATTATTATTATTATTATTATTATTATTANAACACTATTATTATTATTATTATTATTATTATTATTATTATTATTATTATTATTATTATTATTAACATTACAAGCAGCTCACGTGCATTCACACTCTGTGTGCCAGGGGGATCTTCCTGGCATTTCTGGATAGCTGCCTTTCAGATTTGACGCTTCATACTCTATTAATCAACATTGTAAATCCCAACAGTCCCTCGTCGCCCCTTGAGGGCCTTAAAAGCAATTTTTTAGTTATTTTATCAGAAATGACTGCAGAAAATCGAGTCAGAAAAAAAACACAGGTGTGTTACTGAGAATTGCCATCTACTCCATGTAATAAAATTGAGATTCTGTTTCAGAGCAGTCAGGCTTTGGCAACTCCCTTTTCTCTTCTGAATCAATTATCTTTTAAATTTTCTTCTTCAAACTCCACGCTAATGCTAGTCTCTCGTTTGGACCATTTTCACCTTCAAAGGGTCATGACACCTGGTTGGCAAGAGCATGCAAGGGGACAGTGTGAAAGCCCTCAGGGTAGCTGGGGAGAAAAATATATAGCATAATTCTTGACAAATTGAACAGCCCTTTGAAGCCTGCCATTCCCTGCTGACACATCCTTTTAGTACTAGTCCTTCTGCTCCATCCTGGATTTTAACAGTAATTAAAGCCCCTTCTCAAAGGCTACGGATATTGATTCTAGATCAGTCTTCTATTCCCAAATAGCCCCATAATCTCTGTTTACTTTCCTAAATGAAAACTGGCATGCTTTTCTCAGAGTTGCTATGCTTTCGTTGTTTCCGGTGGAATTTGTGAGTGCCCAGCTTCTCTAGACTCTGCCTGTACAGCGTGAAAGGCCCGGCTTGTGTGACTCTGATAATGCTACAAAAAGAAGCCCCACGTCAGAGACAAAAGCAGTCCTTTGTTCAGTCCACCAGATCACACAGCTTCACGTTATCAAGTCTCCTCTCGCTGCGAGAGAGATTACACTGGTGTTTTCCAAGGAAAATTGCCCAGTTCCAAACTGTTGAGTTGTAAGAAACTTGAAGCAGCTCCTGGACCACGATGAATCAATAGTGGTCCGTTCACCTTCAACATGGCCAGCAGGGAAGTGGGAAAAGCGGAGCAGGTATCCTGCATCGCTGCGAGGTGGCTGCCAACAACCGGTCCCTTCAAGTAAATGAACTCTGAACGCCAACAACCACGCTATATTTATTTCTTACCCCAAGGGCTAGCAAACTAATGAAAGGATGAAACTTCCCCTGCTTTTTTTGTTTTAAAATATGCACGCATAGGTAACAGATGCTCCATAGGTAACAGATGCTCCTATGTTGTCCAAATTAGTGGCCCAGAAACGCTGTGATTTAGATTCCGGCTGAATTCCCCCTCTACTAGACTTGCAATCTGGCACACGGCAGGCACCAAAGAAAATAACGAGTGCGGATGGGCATGCAGCAGAGATCAGAAGCGTGGATACAGTATACCTGTCCATTCAAGCAATGTGTGTTTTGAATATCCAGGCATTCAAGTCTCACATTCATCACGTTTAGTGCAAGACAGAATACTTGCTTTTACCTGCAACCTATTCAGTGTACAGAGAATCTATATCCACATCCATCACATTCAGTGAAATAGACTCTATCTGCAAATGTTGAGCTTCAATTTCCCTGCAGTGATCTGAATTACAATATGCTGCAGGTGAACATGTTAAATTTCTGAATTGGTAGATGGGAAAAAAGTTCTGCCAGAGTCATTAATAAACGTGGCTAATGTGGAAAAAGACTCATTTCAGAATGTAGCTGTGCGCCATTAAGGTGCTGGAAAAAGCTCTTTTTCAGTGAGCAAATATAATACTTACGGCAGATGTCAGTGTGTGTAATAGAGTTAAAGATGGAGCATCTGTATTTATTACTATAACATGTAAAACGCTGGTATCCACAGCGTAAGCTACCCAGGAGAAACTGCTTCTAAAGCTTCTAAGACAACATCATGCACTTTCAAATTCATTTATCATGTCCATGTTGAACTCTTTTTTTCCCCACTGACAACCTATCAGCGATGCCAAGTACCAACGATGAAAACCTGGTTTTGGAGGAAAAGTCTATACAACGTATAAAACAGTGAACACCTCTCAGACTCTTGAAATATTGTTATTGGTCACTGCTACAGTACACAAAAAAGAAGGAGGGCTTCAAGTGAAGCACACTGTCACTGCACCCTTGCCATAAGTTATGCAAATACAGATCAGGAAATAAGAAAAATGGAACTCCACATAAAGACTAATTCATTTCACAAGTCATGATAATGCCCATAAGCACTTGGATATGTGAATATCTTCTAAGTGCAACCTTGAAGAAAGAGATTTTGTTTTCTGGAAATGAACAGAATTAATGGTTGAATACTGATTAGTTAGTTAAGAGCACCTTGGTCCCTCAGCAACGTACTGGTTTGTTTTCTTTTTAATCTCTCGTGTTATACTGTTGGGAAATACAGTAGCTAATGGTTTCAACATCTGAAATTAGTTTTCAGATGAAAGTGAAAACTCCTAATGTATAGAGCATTATAAACAAATGAATCTACAAATATGAGAATCAAAATAATCTTTGCACAATTGGCAGAGAGCTAACAGGGACCCTCAGTGAAAAAAATCCCGTCCTTGCTGCCATAACCACAGCACATGTGCTATTCTTGAACAAAGGACAGAGAAAGGGCAAGATGAATTGACTAAGAAATTGGAAAAATCTCTATTATAGCCAAAAAATCCCCAAACAAATCCAACCAACCAAAGCCAAAACTCAAAACCGAGTAACAAAAGAGAGGATTCAGGGATGACTTCAGTTTCAGTCTGCTTCCCCCAGAATCCTTGGTAGCCAGGTCCCCCACAAAAGCTACCATCACTTTTCCCTAAGCCACAGATTTCTGCTGGAGCCATCATGCTCCACACCCTTGACTCTTGAATAAATCTTGACGGCCCTCATGAGGGATGGCACAAATACACTTCGTTCTGCTGATTATTCCCAGCTGAGAAGTTGCTAATCACTCACGGGTAGGAACTGGCCCTCTAACAACTCTCAGTGGATGAAGTTAAAAAAATATAGCTTTATTCTGCCTTGTTTCAGGTCAGAAGCTAGCTGGTCAAATAAAACATATTACCTATTACAGCAAAACAATCTGATGTAAGATATTAGATGTTTCTCTAACTGCTAGAGACAGAAAAAAAAATAATAATTTTTAACAGTCCTTTTCCATGATGGCCTGAGAATTTGGTATGTTTGAGTCCACTGATCCTGCGGAAAAGTACAGGCACACCCAACTTTTACTGGGTGTGAGAACCCTCTTAACCATGAAATAATGAAACTAAGATAGAACAGTACTGAAATTGTACCAAATGGAGTGTGGAATGACTATTATATAAGAACAATTTTCTTGTAATAACAAATCTTACTTATTTTTATGGGACTCTAAATAATTTCTTCCTAGACTTTCTATATGGCTTTTTGGCACTGCATAAATGAATATCAAACAGCTATTTAAGGTCTTTCCCATTTCTTTTCTAGTTGCCTCTTGGCTACTAGACTTCTTTAATAGAAAAATATTTCATATTTATAGCTGATATGGCATTTCTGTGATACAAAAATAACTGAAAGCCATCCACCTAACAAGAGAATGGGGTGTGAAAACACAGACACTCCTAAAACAACCTCTTCAAGGCTTTCATACAAGTTTTTCTCATTAAGTTTTTATGTTTGGAAGAGGCATTATTAAATATTGTGGTTAGTCCACAAGCTACCCAAGAAGAACGTCCCTTTTATATTTTCTGAACTCCCACTGGTGCCACTTTCTTTAGTCTTCCTGTTAACCAAGATGTTCTTCATACTTGTGTGGTCTGAATAAGCCCCTTCCATTTTTTTTTTTTTTCATTCATTACTAAGACTACTTTTTTTTCATTTTATTTTAAGTACGCAGCTGTCACAGGCTAGCCTTAAAACATCACCTGGAAACCAGCAGTAGAAATGGATCACTTCGTTATCTGCTTCAGCAAATAACTACGCAGACAGTATTTCTCATGGTCCCCTGGAATCCATGGCAAGTCCCATTTGTTAGTGGTTTATTATTACAAAGCTGACATTTCTGTCGTGAGGAACAAAAGATTTCCACCCTTCAAAGAAAAAAGAAGGGAACATCCTTTCTGCGTTAGGCCTTCAAGCTGAAGATGGAAGATTTCCAGTTTTTCTCTAATTCTTAACTATGCAATTTTTAACTTCTAGTTGTGAGATCACACTTTTGGGCATGCACGCTGTGCCGTCCCCTGCACTCATCCACTGGGTCTGGTTTTTTGTTCAGTGGTGCTATATTTCACTAAATGTTTCTTCAGTCTCTGTGGGAATTTGATATTTATTTTAGTGTATCGGATGCTACAATTTGACAGATTCGTGCTTCGATGTTTTTATTCTTCAAAAACAGTTAACGTTTCCATCTAGTGTTTAAGACACTCGGTGTCATGACTGACAAATCAAAGACTGCAGGTAGCCTTAAGAAAACGGCATTTTCCATCAAAAGAGTTTTGCTATCTTTTCCTTCCCACCTTGGTCCCCTCCATCTCGCCCCTTCCCCTCCTCCTTCGGACCATAACTGAATCCTCTCAGCCACTGCCATACCACTACATACACAAACTGATGGCATTATTTTTTTGGATATACTCCAAAATTAACTGTTTGCTGCTACTCACTGAATGCGCTGTAACCTTTTCAACCTTTCATTATTTTCAGTTTTGAAGAAGAGGCTTACAAGGAAAATTGCTAGTCTCATTTAAGGAGAAAAAGAAGGGGTTTTTTTTGTTCACTAACAGAACTTGATATTCTTCCATAGGCTCCACTGCCTAACTTGCCATTTTCATCAATATTTGTACTACAGAGATGCTTTTCACTTTGGTTTTGCTGCATCCTTTCACTTAGACAATTTCCTCTTCCCATTCTTCTCTGCTAGCATGACATCTTCTAACTAGTTTCTTCCCCTGCCTTTAGATCAAATACTTCTGTGGATAACACAGAGAGGTACGTCCCTAACGTTCGTGTAGTCTCCTTTCCTCCATCACTTCCCTAGGTTTCTGTCTGAACTCTACCACTGAAGCTGAATTTTTGATTAATTGTATACTACCTCTTCATGCCTGCATCTAGTTGCCTGTCTTTCCCTCTCCTTTCTTCAGAGTACCTTCCTATTTAAAAAAACAAAGATTTCACCCTGGTTTCTCTACCTACCCAACACAGGTTATCTGAATTTCTGCTTCTCATTCACTGGCTGTTTGACTTTTCCCACCACTGCACAGGAGAGCTCTGCCCCTCATTTACGCTCAGCTGCAGTCGAAGTTGGGAGGTGCTCTTTATGCCCTCAAATGAACGGCTTTTCTTCCATTGCTGGAGGAAAGCCACCTGTTTCCTAAAAATCCCTCCCTGCTGCAACCATAGCCACCAACAGTGTTCAGTCACTTCTGCTTCCTTAGTTCTATTTCACCTGCCCACTCAAAAGGGAAAGCAATCAGTGAAAACCACAAAAAAACAGAAAACACCCTTCAGAAAATCATTACTCCCAAAGGAATAGTGGAGTTTGTTACGCTAAAAATGTGAGGGTGCATGAGTATTTCTTAAAAGTCACTAGTTGTGAGAGAGAATTAAAATATTTATTTGAGGGCCTAAGACAAGTAAACCTCAGAGGCTTAAAACCCCGATCCAACAACTTAAAATGTCACCTAAATTTCACTACAAAATTTTGCATTACCACTTTGTTTTGGGTGTTGTTTTTTTTAACTAGCATTCTTCCTTCCTTCTTTAAAGTATTCATAGCATATGTAAAACGTTACGATCACATTCTTATTCTTTATTCTATTCAGAAGAGATACAAATCTAAACAGAAACATTATTATGTAGACATTAAAATACAAATTATCGGATCAGATATGAAAATCTGATGAAGAAAGATGCTACTTGCACGAGAAAGCAAATAAATGCTGGTTCCTTATATTACAGAAGGAAATTCCATGCTTTTCTGCAATAAAAAACAACACTTAATGATCCAGCGCATACATATAATTTGTACAATGAATAATAAGTGAACCTCAACTGTATACATGCTTTGAAAAATTCATAGTCATTTGAAACTTTTCATCACAAGTATTACCCTGTATAGATGTGAATGTAATTCGAATTTTAGGTTCAGGGAGGATGTTAAGGCACATTAATTGCAGAAATAGCTGTACCTTACTTAACACACAGTAAAACAGCACAAGCGTAGAAAAATCCAATGCTTTACAAAAGAGTATCTGCTTAATTTCTAGGGTGGAAATTAATAAAAAGGAGAAGCTTGAAAACTAAAGAGAAGGTCATATCATAGGACATAGCGGCATAATTGGTGTGAAGACAGTGTGCCGTGTTTGAACGTTAAAAGTGTGAAAACATTTATCTCTTCTCAGATGTCAAACAGCTTTTTAAAATTATGCACAATTAGACCTAATAAACATCGCAATTCTTTTTCATGCTACTGCACTTTGACTGTAGACTACACACATCCTAATGCTAGAAGTGTTGGAGAGACATTTTATAATGCCATTGCGTGCAGAGGCAAAATCATCATGAACTGACATCTCTGAAAGTTGCAGATAGTTGGAAGATACTCTTAACTGTATATGCCTTATTAATAAACTGCTTTAATCTGAAATACAGACAGTCATCCCTGACAAGAATTCTACTTTCATGTACGTATTGGTGGTGCACTTTACTCTGTCATGTATACGGAGTTTACATTGGATCTCTGATAGATGGAGTTATTCACACTCTTAACTGACACATGTGGTGCGTTCATGGCTGGTTAGAGCAGTTCTTTCACTAGACACTCACTCTGTTTTATTCATGAGATACTAATACATCAGATTTATACCAGAGAGAGCACTCAGCTCCTGCAAGGAAACTTTTCTTTCTCTCTTTCCATTTCTGAAGAACCATTTGGAGAGGCAGAAGTAGAGAAGAAGAGGTAGAAACCACCACCACCACCCCCCAAAAAAATCACTCCTATTCATTTAAAATTGTTAACAGAAAGAATGCGTTTTGTGACAATGTGTAAAATCAATTCACTTTCCTTTGTTAAGATATTTTTTTTAGATCCATATTTAATGATACATCAGGGACTTGAAGAAATCAAACAAAAAACCCTAGTGAATGCGTTTGGCAGAAGTACTCCTCCATACGCAACAAGTGAAGAAGCAGATGGTGAACAGGTAAGTCCAGCTCTCTTAATTCATTTCAAGGAGCAAGTGGGATGCACATGAGGTTGTGATCTGACCCCATTTGTAGCTAACTCGGTTCAAAGAATACTATAAAAAGCAGCCAAGGTGTGGGAATTAAAAGGAGAAGAGACACCATGGAAATGGAGAGATTAAGATAAACTCCTGATAGCAACAGCTGAAGTTGATACCTCTTGAGTTTTGTCTGAGTGAACTGTTGCCATGTGCCAGCAGGTACAGATGCTCCCATGAACTGGATCCATGGGGACAGACTTTCTGGTGACAAGCACAACTATCGTGCACTTCCTTTCCAGTTAAGGAGACAGTTGTATAAACAATATTTATAAATGGCAATTTGTATAACATTCCAAGTCATGAAAGTTATTAAAATGTAGGTAAATTCATCTTGATCAGTGAAAAAAACAGCACACCTTGTTTTTAAAAGGCCACAGTGTAGCAGCACATGGTATGGATTTGGTTAATACCAAACATTCATAATACTTCATAGATAAAGTTTAATGCTTCTTTGTAAGAAATATTTAAGCATTATTTTTTTCTGCCAAAAATGATTTCACACTTTCGAATAGGTGACAAAGTAAGAACCACATTGCCAATTTACTGAAGCTGTGAATTTTGTTTTCTACCCGAGCAGAGAAAGGGCCCTAAATCACAGGTACATTATAAAAATAAAGCACTGTATATCTTCAAAAACAACAAAAAGTGAAGTCATCCAGTTTTCCTGTGAAACCACAGAAGTACAAACACCCACTGTGTCTTTGATTGCACTGAACATTTGTTTTTTGAACCAAGCTGGGCAAAGCATTTCTGGAAAATATCACAATCAAAAATTCTGAAATTTTCTATTGGAAATTTTAGTCTCAAAAATGGAGCACTAATGCCAAAGAATTAAGCACAGTTGATAGGGGATATTGTCATTAAAATCCCCTATCTCTTTTCCATTCAGGAATGTGGCAAAATGTCTCCAAGACAAAGTCCTCGGCTTTACAAAGCCAAGTATACACAACATTTGCTTGGCTGTGTAGAGCCAAGAGTGTACTAGTGGAAAGCAGAAACAGTACTTATTTTGTGATTAAGTTAGGATTGTAGAAATATGAAAAAAAGTCACCGCCTACTTTTCAAAATTTTATTTGAATACCGTATACTATCCAGGTGGGGCTTGAGAGGACTCAAGGCATTGTGGTGGGAAATAGCCACACCTCCTCTCCTTCACGTTCCTCCGGGGAACGGCGACCCAGAAAAGGCAAGGAGCTGAGCCAGCGAGCCAGCTGACATGCAATCCAGCAGGTCACATGTGTTATTGAGGCATAAAGTTAAGAGGCACAGGCTCCTCTGATCATAAGGATAACAGACAATTTGGCAGGTGTCCATTTATGCTGGAGATAACGTCTATGGCATGGGAAAGAAGAGTTGTATCTGAGGAACCCTTTTTATTTTCTTGGAACTAAAATTATAGAGGACATCTGTGAGCCTCCAAAGACCACTTTCTCAGAGAACTCACCCTATGCAAGGAAGCTGCTACACAGCAAAATGGAATGAATGTATTTATAGCATATAGGGTCCTAACTGCAGTTGCTATGGCTTAGACTACCTTTGCAAAGTAAAGCTACCTCATTCTGAAAAGATTATTGTTGAGCAACACGCTCCATACATACATTTGCTTTCTAGTTCACTATGTTCTACTTTGGAAGAAGCTGTTAACATTGGTTTACTATGGAAGGAAAATGAGCGTATATCAAAAAGCAAAATCAGTCCAAATCTTTATTTTAATATCCAGGTCTCAGCCAACACTAACAGTAGAAGACAATAGCAAACTAGATGTGCATTCTGGGTGCGAACGCACAAACAGCATAGCAAATGATCTCCGATTCTTTCAGACTGTTATACCTGGGTCTGCCACGAGAAGTAGCTTTTGAACTAGAAAATGTGCAACCATGGGAGCACATATTTTATATTGTTTGGAGGCTCATTAGCACATTTCAACTATCTGCCTGGGAAAATAAGGCTTGCTACAGAGAACACAGCCAAGCCAAGAATGGGAGATACTTCCACAATTCTGGCTTGCAAAACAGACAGTAACAAACCATGTCATTCACATGCATGCCCAAACCTGTTTGTTCCCAGAGCTGAGACAGCAGCACTGCTCATAAACAGCTGTGAGCGGGGTAATGACATGCAAACGCTGAGCAGGTTAGATTTCTTTACAAAGCAAAGGAAATATTTACTGTATAGTACATACTGCCTTCATGTTTTAGGGTATCACAGCCTCAATGAAGCAGTGATCCTGTGAAATAACATTATAAAGGGTAAGTTTTGTGAAATTTATGTTCATACACAGAGCTGATTAGTGAATGACCAAATTTATGGCAGTGCATCAAATTCATAGAAGATATACTCTCTTTCAGAAAATCTCAAAGGACTCTGTTGGGAAAATGGCAATTTCTGATTCACTCAATCATTCCACTTTGAAACATTTAACAATAACCAAGAAGCTTTATGTTTCAATAGAAAAGGTTCTTTAAGCAGAGGATGATAGGAAATCTTTTCTAAAGTCCTGCAACATTTCATAAGACTTAGTGACTAACAAGTCAGGATAGCGTAATTGGGCATGCTTCTTCACCGCTCAAAAAATATTCTCACGTTTTATCCTAAAGGGTAGAAATGAAGACAACTTTTGTCTGTGCTTTACAGTAGGATTGCAATAATGTATTCTGAATCCTGATACTCATGCTCTAGACTTCTACTCGTGCTACAGCCCCAGAGAGGGGAGAAGTCCACAAGGGAAGATCTCCTTGACTATAATATATGCAAGCCATCGTGTTGACACGCATAGAGCATCTACCTCTTTAAACAACGAGTTGCACTATGTGATGAAATTTAGTCCCCGTTATGGCAGAACTTGGCCATATCTGCCAAATAAAATAAAAGATTGCTTTTGAAAATATGTTTTTTTTTCCATTTCAGTGAAGCAAGAAAGCAGAAATGACAGGATTTCCCCACAGCTGATAAAACTTGAGTTGTGTTTTGAGTCAAAGATAGGTGGTGCAGAGCGCCTCTTTCTTTCAGAGACCCTGCTGTGCTCCATTCCTTGCCCACAAGCCATGTTCAGAGACCAGTCCAACATGCTGTACGCTTACACCAAATACTTCGGAGGCAGCAAAACAGAGGGGGTCTCAGCAAACAAGTCGTCAAGGTATCACCCACCAGAGAGCCTTCCTAGAATTCTTTCTGTGCAAAATTCTTTTGCATAAGCAGGTATGTACACTTTGCAAAAGAATCTCACATCATGCCTTTAACTGAACATGCTCAGTAGTCTGAGTAACTTGAGATTGGCATGGTTGTATTGTCTTGACCTACAGAAGATTCTTTGTTATGTTTTAATCTAGGAACACAGCAATTATAAAATTAACACAGGCAAAATGTTTTTTTTTATATATAAGCTCACGCCTTTGATGACTTTAGACAGCCAAATAGATTACAAAGGCATCTGATCAGCTACTCAACGGGTATCTCCTCAATAAATGATCTCATGATTGGATCTCAAAGAAAATGTGTGGGTAGTCTTCAAGGAAAAGAGTCTCAAGTGATATCTGTTCAATTAGAAAGGATCTGACGCTGCAGCTAAATCCCTTTGTAATGCTATCTTGATGTAGGTGACATGAGGTGCATATAATTTCAGGGCCATCCCCATTCAACTGCAGCATAAGGCTTATTTATGGAACACATCTCGTTTGCCCTCTACCCCAAAAATACCGCAAGAGGGCACGTCATAGGGTAGGAACTTAAATACTTTGTGGTGTCTGTGCTTGGCAGAGTTGAAAGAAAAAGTAGTAAGACTAAGATAATCATACCCAGTCATAAGTCATAAGCAGTCTGCAACACCCTGAAGAAATGTGATGACTATGACCCGGTCTGAAAATAGGTAACAGGCCACCTGAAGAGGCCAGAATGGATCAGAGCTCAGAAGGCAACAACCCTCTGGACATGCTAGTTCTGACCTATGAAAAGAGGACATAATCCTTTAGATGAGACTGGTCCTGATGCATGGAAAAAGTGTATATAAACACCAGTATTGGACAGTGGATGTTGGGGAAGAAAGGTGATACCCACTAGCTCTCCTCGCCAAAGAGCTGTCATGCTGAGCCAGCTCAACCTCAGGGATGAAGAGCCATCACGGTTTGCAGCCAGCAGAGCCAACAATACAGCATCAGATGTGTGGTACTGTTCAGCTACAGCTTGACTAATATATTTGATTAATGCTTGATTTTTAGTTGTTAAGTGATAAATGGCATAGTAGTTTAGCATAAATAAACGCTTCTTTGTGGTTCCTGAAATTTGCCAGCATATTCCCATCACAGTGATCCCCAATTTCCTAATCAAAATAGCTGCTACACTTCCTAAATCACCCATATCTGAGCCACTCGTTTGCATACTAGCTCTAACAAATCACAAAAATGTATTGGATTATTTCCAAAGTTGAACCCAATGTACCGTTTCAGAAATCCCACATTCCTAGTTGCTGAAGAGAAATGAAAAGCAGTCCATTTACTTTGGAAAAGGCAGGATCAGCTAACTATCCCTGGCAAACATGCTTGAATGTTGGATACAGACTATCTACAAACCTACTATCTCTCCCAGGCAATCAAACACATCCACCAAGAACACAAACATACCTGCTAGTCTGGATTGTACTAAAGGACAAGCTTTCCAACTCTTGTATTCTCTCAGAGCAACTATGTGCATAGATAAAGACTATGGATCAATGCCCACGGGATCTCATGAGTGCAAAGAATCCCTTTCATGTGGTAAGATCACAAAACTGAAGCAAGCACAGAAAAGCTTTCTATTTAATGCATGAATTAAACACCCAAGACACAGAGGTCATTACTGCAGATGGCTATGATTTCCAACTGCACAACACACAAGCAGCAGTCAACCTAGCTTCATGTTAGTTCATGCTATCTACGATAAGGAGCGTAAACACTTCTTTTCTCAAGAGGCTGGAAGCAACCCAGGGGATGGCAAGGCAAAGAAAGCTGTGTCACAAAGACACGGTTAGGTCTGCAGAATGCTAGGCTGTGCAGAAGCATATAGAAAAAGAGTCTATGGACAGAATGGAGCTGTAAACACAAAGAAACACAATGATATGCACAAGGCAGCTAAAACCGAGATCTTCGTGTACTGAAAACAGGAATGTTACTTTTCCATGCAGGTGGCATTGCATTTCTCTCGGTACTGGAATGTCATCCCCAGGGGTACTGGTATGACCATACCCCAAGTGTGGGGGGTATCTCTTTTTTCTAGTAATGCAACACGTTAAGGGCGTAAAAAACAAACAAGAAAAACTGAGACAAACTATACTGGCTCATGTTGCATCTTTCCAAGTGAAAACTAAGTGATGCAGTTGGCTGACTACAGGGAAGCAAGACGTTATGTAGCACATGTTCTTTGATAATGCCCTACTTTAGAACCAAAGAGCAGGTTATGTTTTGAAAGCTACATGATTAAAGGAATTCAGAAAAAGCCTTTTGAATCATTTTAGTAGATGCTTCTATCAAACTGTATTAGGCCAAATCCTCCCTTTCAGTTTGAACAGTTTGAGCCATAGCATTAGTCTTCTGCTCTTTAAATCTATTCATAAGCAAAATATAAAATCCTTCCCCAAAGAAATGACCACACTAACCCATTATCTTGTGTAACCAAGTGCAATCAAAGAGCTTCATTTACTTTATGTAAATGTCCTCTCCCTTTGCCAGGCCTAATGTTTTCTTATTCTCTGTTGTGTCACCTCATATCTAACCTAGATACCAAGATCGTCTGTCTGGATGGAGACTCTGGGTAAAAAAGTCACTACTGACTAAAAAAATCTAGCACCTTAATAACTTAATATAGTTTTGAAGTAAATACCCTGGTTCCTCCTTTGTTTAGAACATTAAAAAAAGTGTGCATGCAATATATCGAAATATTTCCATATTAACCGCAATCTATTTTTTCTCAATAAAAAGTTTACAATTCTTTGTGATCTAAAATCAAGACTGATTTTCAGTAGCCTAAGACATTTAAAGCAGCAGTATATACAGTATGGTATTATTAAATATACAATTCCTTAATGCTTACAGTATTTCCTCTGTTAATGTTAATAAACCAGGTGCGGAATTTTGAACCAGTCAGAATTTTTTCCTCCAAACAGCACCACTCAGTCTGCCATTGTTTCCAATTACATTTCTGATTCAAAGACCAGTAGCAGAGAGCCAGCAAATGACAGCTGCTCCATTGTCAAGGCGTCCTACGGTAAAAAACCACAAGTCATGGCATAAAAGGGTTAAAGGGCGCGATGGCAATGACAGGATTTTGGGGGGCTCTCTGAAGCCTGGCGGTTTATCGCCAAAGTGGAACGCGTTCCCATTACTTACTTGTATGGCCATTCTTACTTCCACTCTGCTTCTCTCCTGAAAACTACAGTGTAGTATTGGCAAAAATAAAGGGTGATGACATTTTGTGGGCCAAGGTCTCCTCTAAGATTCAAACACTAACATTCACTAACCAAAAGTGAGAGGAAGACTCGCCTTATATGCTTTGATACAATAGAGTGTGATGGATGAGATTTTATCTCCGTTTTCCCTTGTTCTGTTTTCACTTAACAGGAAATCTTTATGCATTGCCAGTCAGATTTCACAGCTAAAAAATAATACCTGCCTTGAAAATTTGAGAGTCTTTCATCTATTTTCTTTTAGCGCACATCAATGAGTGTTTCATCTGAGACACATCAGGACATACACTAAGCTCTTAAACACATTAAACCAACTGGATCAGGTCCTTTAAATGTGTTAACTTATGTCTGCCTTGCTCTTTCATTTTATGTCATGATTTCCTTTTCGTTTATTAATTCTACATGTACTATACTAAAGCAGAATAAACTAGAATTAATTTTTTTCTCCAGCCATTTTATATCCCTTTCCCCTTCATCTCCTTGCCACTTTACATATTTCCAATTACGGTACCGTGGATAGGCAACTAGTATCTCAAATACTAGCAGGAAAAAATTTAATTGTTCCTCTTGCTGAATCCCTTTTGGTTCCAACTATCAGTGACATTGACACTGCTCCACTATCAACTGAAGTTCAAACTTTCTTGTTTTTCAGTCCTGTTTTCCTTCCCAACAGTCTCTTCAACAGTTTTTTCTGTATTTACCTGTTGCAGAATTTTTAATTGCTGTCTCTTCAGCCCTTTTAATTGTTAAGTTCCCCATTCAGGTCCTAGGTATCTTTTATTACGATGAAAGGACCCTCCTATTCTTGAGCTTCCACATATCCGCTACAATTCCTTTTATATACATACAGATTATTGCTACCCAAGTCCTGTCACCTCTCCTATCACTTTGCCTGTGTCCAGCTTATGCTTATCCACGTTTAGCTATTAACTTTTAACAAAGTTAACAAAGTTACTTTATTTAAACAAAGTACAACTAATCATTTTACTCATCTATCTAATATTACATTAACCTGTACTATCATTATAGCCGAAAGACTATAATTAATGACAAGACTATAATTAATGACAAGATTAACTGTGTCATCAACCTAAGCACCATTGTAGCATTCAAGCATTGTACTGGAAGCTGATATTATTATTTTACTCTGGCAGCCAGCAAACATTGTGCTAGAGCAGCAGCATGTGTACTGATTACAACAGGGTACAGGAGGCCATAACCTACATCTCCTCCATGGCAAAGATCTGCTGAGTTTGGGGAAATGCTTCTTTCCTGCTCTAAATTCGAGTAAAGGTGATGCAACATATGTTTCCAACGAAAAGGAAGCTGTGAATCCAAACAAACAGAAAGAAGATGGAGGTTAAGTTCGTATTGTAATTCACATTGGTAGTAGCTTACAGAGGCTTGCAGTTTTCAACATTATAAAAGGCCATAGATCTGGCTTTCACAGCGAGCTAAGTCACGTATTTTTCACTTATCTTTGTTTCACGGATGCATACTGCACACAACCAAAATAAGCAGAAAGAGGAGGCACAGCCTCTGCGGCCGTGGCACAGCCATGCTTTTCACAAGTCAGAAGCTAGCATTGAAACAGCCAGGAGAACAGTCTGCAGAATTTCCAAAGCTGTTTCAACACCATCTCCTTTAGTAGCATTGCAGTAGGGCGCGAACAGCCAGAGACATTTTATATAAGTGTTCCATGTAAACGTTGGTGGACCTTTTCTACCCAGAAGCACTTGAAAGAAGTAGGAGGCGGTAATTTCTTTATATACGTTGATTATATAATTCGGTCTATTTGTTGAAAGAGAGGAGGAGTTGATGACAAAGCCGTCATTGGTGCAACTCTCTACATATATAAACCACCTTGGAACCTCTTCATCTCTTTGGCTCTCTGCTAGCTTCAACCATGCTAACAAAAAAGGGAACAGGTAGAATCTTAAACCCCTAGGCATTAAACAAGAATCCTGATGAACTGAAACAGTAAGAAAACACACATGTGTATGGCCAAACTTCAGACTTCATCGCAATAGCCCTGTGCTCCACTGTGGCTCACCTGCAACAGAGGGAGAAATCGGAATCTCAGATTTATTCCTGATTTCATCATTAAATGCTATGTCAGCAGATACAGGCTGCACGAGCCCAGAGGATGTAAAGCTTGTGCTTAACACTTCTTAAAAATTATTTCCTTCTAGGGACAACTTCTACAAATTTTTATTTCAGGTCAGCATATATAACATGCAAACATTTTTTTTACTACACGCGCACACACACACACTATATTAGCATATTCACCTTCCCCTACACTCGGTTCTTCAAGACCCCACACTCCACTGCAGTTCTAGATGTGACGAGGGACGAATCACTGGATTCTCCATTCCCAAGGCCATACTCAAAATAAGGAACCGTAAGGACAAGAAACTATCTAAATTTGAAACCTCTATTTCTGCTATAATTAGCTTTCCTAGAAATGGTGTTAGAAATTTAAAAGTACGGCAAAAAAACGGAACGCCGCTTTCTGCGTAATAATTTCCAAATCGCGTGCCGTCTATGGTGAGCAGTAACAGGTGAGACTGGGATTTTGAAAGCCATTCCCCCTCTGCCCCAAGGAAAGCCACTGAGAGGTCTCAGCTGTAAAAATGACAGCACGCGTATATGTTTCTCAAACAGGAATATGTAATATGAATGCAAATTGCACATTGTGGAAAATGCTAAAAAAGATAGGGGAAGAAGGGTAAATCTCTAAAAGGGAAATACATTATTAAAAGATATCTCTGTAATATATGCAAAGCTGTCTTTTTGACTAAGCTATTGACCAGGGAAAAAGGACTACAGGTCTTTGCTATTATAGCGTGCTGCCTGCTTTCAGCTTTATATACTCACTTCTCCAGTGAGATTTGAATATCCTCGTCCTTTGCCATTTTTACCCTCTCTCCCCAGCATTTGACTGAATTTTAAATGTCTAACACATTGAAATTCAGTGAATGAGATGGAATAAAAGTGTGCAGTGAATAATCAGCAGTGAATAACATCCGGAAAGCACTTGTGTATTTCTTTCCTACTGAGGAAAATGTCCTAAACAACATTTGATTTATCTACCCCGATGTTCTCCTTACAGGGACTGACATTGCTGTTGACTGGGCATTTATTCATGATCAGATGGCACCAGGCTCCGTGGGTTTCGTAGCAGGAAATGTGAAATTCATTACTCTTATCACACTACATAGTTCATCTTTTATGTATTATATAGTGTACCAATTTACCGCAGGTGTAGCCTTGAAAACCTGAAAAATGAATATTTAATGATTATAACATTATATATGCCTGTATTTTGTTTCAAGGAAAATGTATCAGTGTGTTTTTGCTGCATATATTCCGTTATGTTTTTCTAACAGGTCAGTATTTACAATGGTTTTGTCCAGCTGCTGGTACCAGGTGTTTATTTCTGCTTTACCCGGCATCACTTCTACCAAATTCTTTCTAGTAAAAGAGGTTCTACTAAAAATAGGAAGAGCAAGATGGCATCTCTTCAATGAGAAAAATGATTAAATCTGATAAAACAAAAGCAAATTCCTCTGAATCCAAATTAGTCTATTTTCATATCTGTGCCTAGGACCCAAGCTGTCGTCTAGCTCAAATTAAATGACCATCGGATTCAGAATATGAATTTAACAGCTGAGTTCTGAAGGAGATCTTTTTCCATAAGAAGCATTCCAACAGAAGTATTTGGGGAAAAAACAAAACAAAACAAAACAAACTAATTTTTCCTTCATAATATAATTAATATATAATGCAATATTGTGGTTGTTGACCTCAAATGCAACTTGCATATATTTCTATTCATAAGCTAAATAACTATGACACACAAATAAATACTTCAGCTTATACTCTAAACCTTGAAAGCACATAGTCCATCGTATTAACTCTGCTTCTTTCACTTGTTTGTGCGTTATCGCATGTTATTAAGATACATAAAACTTCTGTAACAAAAGTGAGCAGACCAACACTTCACATACC
Organism: Rynchops niger; assembly: GCA_013400035.1. NCBI lineage: Eukaryota > Metazoa > Chordata > Aves > Charadriiformes > Laridae > Rynchops > Rynchops niger. The sequence continues at coordinate 142,352 of VXBH01000764.1, read as the reverse complement.
AGACTTGATGTCAAGCATGTAATGGCTCAGCCAACTTAGTATTGTTAATTTGCTAACGTATAGCAATGAAATGAAGCATAAAGGGAAAAAAAGAAAGGGGGGGAAAGGGGAAGAACACACAAAACCCCAAAAGAAAATAGCAATGCAGTTAAAAGATTTTCTATGAAACCATGAATATTTATTAAAAAGCTAGGAGGTTGGGTTTTTTTCCACTTAGCTTCAAATGTCTCCTTTTAAAACTCCTCTCAAATATTAAGACACTTATTTAAAAAAAAAAAAAAAAACTGTACATATAAAAGAAGGCCAGAATGAAAGACATGCAGCTTTTAAGATAAGCACGCTTTCAGTGCAAGCATCTGCACTCAGAAGAGCATTTACACAAATTAACATATTTTATCCTCTGTAAGGACCATAAAGCATTTCCAATTCAGCATATAATTTTTATTTGAACTGGTATGACAAAATCTTTAAGTGTAGCACTAGTAGAAGATATAAGAAGCTGCAATGACCAAAGGCAACAGTGGATTCCCCTGCATAAAGAAATGAATAACAATAATAATAAAAAAAAAAAAAGAAGGTTTGGATATTTGGGGCAGAGGAAGGATGTTATTCTCAAATTTACAGAATCAGCTTCTTGTTACCATGATGTTTTAAAGCAAATATAATCTGAGTGGAGACAAAGATTACATGATAGAGTGCAATCCCTTTCTAGAAACATGGCAATTTTGTCATCAATACGCGGGGGAAGAGATGTCTTTACTCTTGGAAAATAAAAGAATTAGAAAGCTACTATACAGCTATCAGGCACGGCACTCTGCTTAGCAAACAAGGTCACTCCACATTCAAAGCTCTATAGCATTTGCAGATTAAGGTCTGCTAATACTATAGCTAGTTCCTTCATCGACCAAAATTGAAATTGCAATGCTTTGGTACACGCCACTGACAGGGTTGCTATGGTACAGCACTCACAAAGGCAATGAATGCTTCCAGCACCTTATTTCATGGCTGCAAAGACTTGTCTTCCTTGATCAATTTTAAGTTAGTGATGAAAATACTAATAAGACTGAAATAGGAAAAGCAAATTTAGGGAGCTACACTGGCTCTAGAACTGTTCCGTGATGTACTTCTCTGCAGTAAAACTTTCAAAAGAGATCATTACTTCTCAGGTATATGTAGGAAAAATACTAAACTACCTTCTAAATATACAGTATGCTTATTTGTATGTATAAAATTTCAGTACAGGTTGCCCAGAGAGGTGGTGGAAGCCCCATCCCTGGAAGTTTTTAAGGCCAGGCTGGATGGGGCTCTGAGCAACCTGATCTAGTGGGAGGTGTCCCTGCCCAGGGCAGGGGGGATGGAACTAGATGAGCTTTAAGGTCCCTTCCAACCCTAACAATTCTATGATTCTAATATAGTGGAAAATAAGTTACTTGTAAATCATCTTTTTCCACTTTACCCGCACTTCGACGAAGGTAAGATGTCTTTCCAAACTGGGTTATGTATCAGAAAAGATATTTTACTCTAAGTTAATGATTAGAGAAAACAGGCTTGGTTAAATACATAATGTCCATCATGTAGTGCCGTCCTCAAAAATGACTTTTCCAATAACAAATAGTCTTTTGCCCAGTTTGTGGGTGGCATTTATCCTGTCCTACCATCACTTAATAAATATGCCTAAATTATCAACTTAGCTGTCCTGCTTTGGGAGGGAGGGGGAAGCGGACCTCTATCACTTACAACCACAGATACCTGAACTCAAATCCCCCAGTTGAGTACCCCAAGACAGGTAGCACAACTCTGGGCCTTACCAAGCCACAGACTCCCCAGCAGACTCTGTGTCCTCACNATAACCCTGTTTTTCAAAGGGTTCTTAGTAAAACAGAATTATTTTTTTTAATAACACAGGTGCATATAATATGGCATCTGCACAGTAATCTATCTAAAATCTATTTCAAATTATTCTAATGTGTATTGCTTTTAGTGTACTTCATTGCTTCATGAGCACCACAGTCTTACAGATTTAGAAATTGTTATTTCAATTTAAAAACTGAGAGTCAAGATCCAAAGTAAAAGTAAAATCTGCTCCATAACAGGTGAAAATACTGTGAAGAACCTGCCAATACTACCACATTTGAGCCCTCAAAACTAGAACCTCCGACTTGGAGGTCAGAAACCGTGGTCTGGACTTTTGCAAGAACTCTTGGCAGCTGCACTGTCAAATAAAAAACTCACTGAAATATGTCTGAAATCATACCAGTAATTTGTTACCCTTGCTTAAACAACGTGTAGGAGAGAGAAGGCTCCCAGTGTCTCGACATGCAGGCGAACTGGCACTGTATTTACCTGTTGTCACTATCTGGAACTCCAGAGTAATAAATGGATGAAATGCAGCTCATAAAAAGATTCATATGATGAAATTTATGGCTTACATTAAAGCATGTTCAACTTGAAAAATGACTATGTAAAGCTCAACTGATCTGTTCCCTGTGTATATTCACAGACAGATCTGTTTACTTTGGAGCTGCATGTTTAAATTTATTTCCACTTGTGCACATCCAAATGGTGTGCACGTCCCACACAGCTGAAACTTTTTTTTTTTTTTTTAATAAAAAAATTACATGCAGGTACTACATTTAAAACAGAGCCTGATGCAATTCAATCTTCTGGGCCATAGACACAGCCAAACGCTGAGATGGACAGTGCAACGCTCCCATCCCCTTCCTCTCTGCAAAGCCAAGGCAGAAAGGATGGGCGAGCTTCACCGCTCGTGGTGGGAATAACCATCCCTGCAAACCCCAGCACAACACAGCTGTCTGGGACCACGGAGGCAAAGAGGCCTAATATCAAGCCATCTTTGCCCACCTCAAAGGCTGCTGGGGGAAGGAGGCAGCGGGAGGAGGCTGCCCACATGAATCGACCTGCGCGGGCAGAGCCGGCTGGCTGCCGGTTAGGCAACCCAGCCTAAAGCTTCCACCAGAGAGCTGTTGCACAGATGCCAGTATAGATTACATGGGTTCTTCTTATTTATATGTCTATTAGCATAACTCACAAGGAGTAAGCAGGATTCTCTTCCAGACCATACTTAAAACACGTATCTCCTTCAAGTGTTTTTTCACTGTAGATAAAGAGCAAAAAAAAAAAAAAAAAAAATCTTTCACATGCTCTTAAGCTTTTCAATTTTCCAGTAGCAACAACACACTTTTTCTTTTTTGGGGGGCAGCAGAAACACACGACTAGTACTTTTCAATTTAACATCCCCTATGGTTTTATTCTGTGATCTTTACTGTGCTATCTAAATTTGTAATATACTGAGGGGAAAATAAATACAAAACTTCCAGAATGCAGTCTGCATGGTCTTCATCAACACGCCATGTTCACAACGTGACCGAGTACCATCAGGGAGTCATCCCAAATTCCTTACCAACATACCAATAAAAGCAGCTAGTAATGAAACACCTACGGACAATGCTACTCTTTGGACATACCACAAGGTATATGGGGAAAATGAAAAATTACCATTCTAAAAATATTGATGAGGTGTTTTGCAAGTGGACTTGCACTCATAAGGACAGTACCGAACCAGAATGTTTTCAGTACAGAATTATCTTCCCTTTGTTTCATTCACAAATACCTTATGGTCAGCCTTATGGAAGTAATACATTGAAGACAGAAGTACAATTCCCAGTACGTACAGATCAATTCATGCTCCAGTGCAATTCATGCTCCTCATGTATCGAACTTCTTTTAGTTGATCTGTTTTCTGTAAAGAACTGTTGTTCCTTCTGCCTCAAAAAGAACCTAACCCTCTCCCCAAATATATATGTAACAACTTGAGTGCAGTTTCCTTCTCTTTCCCCTTTTTTTGAGACAAAACCAGACAACATATTGAAAACCAAACCAGCAAGTGCAGAGTGGAACCATCAGCCAGGGAGACTTGGGAGCAACCGGATGACTTCACAAAACTATTGTGTATTTAGATATGAGTAATTGCAATTAAATTCTATTATAAGTGAATAGCATGTACAAGCTTTTTAAAACCAGCATCTATTCCTAATTCTATCACATCCAGTTTGCTAAAGAACAGTCCCGGTGACCTGTCATTTACGGAATGAGCATTCCTCAGAGACAGACACATTTAATTGGGGGGAGAAATAATTCAGATGAGACATGTGGACTGAGAACCAAATTCTTCTTAAATCTTTTCTGAACTGTCTTTTATTGCTCAGTTGAAAGGAATTTGCAGCGCAAAATGATAAGAAATACAAACCACCTTCTTGATACACATGCCAAAACATTTACTTTTCTTTTTAATGCCACTTTAATTTCTGGTAAAATTCCAAACCAAGGGTTTATATTTCATGATATTGTCAACTTTGCATAAAACTACTGGTACTACTCATGACTTATACACCCTTAGGGAGACTATTGATTTTTTCCCCTTCATAAATCTGAAAATGCTCTGTCTCTTCCTAGTGGACCCATTATATTTATTGGTATCTATCCCAAAACAACTGCTCAAGGTTATAGCTATGAAAACATTTGGGGTTTTAATTCACTATACAGAGTCCAGAGAAGCCCACAGAGTTTGGCTCAGAACCCAGAATTTGCCCTGACGGCAAAAGATATATTCTTTTCTTTTTTTTTTTTTTTTATTTTTTTTATTTTATTGTGTGTCAGGACCACAGGGTAAAGCTTCTTCTCTGGACAGGGCTTATACCCTCTCTAATGGAATAGTAAGCAAATTTTAAAGGAAGGTGAAAAGTGAAACAAGCCCTTCTTTAGAGGCAGAGAAGATCAGACAATGACAGTTACATATAAATATTGGTATAAATAGACATTTCATAAATATTTATTGCATAAATATTTTTCCTAAAATTCAGTTTTTCTTATAGAATAGCTAAAATAAAGAAATTATTCTGGCCCTCAAGAATAGACATCCAACTTCTGAAAACTATTTGAATGTCTGACGTTCTCAGATGGAAATAAAATATGTGGAGGTGTGGTCAAAGATGAAAAGATTTAAGCTCTTTGGGTCATTAAAATACAGTGTGCTGTAATGACTGATTGTGTAGCCTTAATTTGCATTTGAATCTTCAAAGATAACTTTGCATCAACTTTTAAGCTAATTTATGAAGGAAGAAGGGCTGGCATCATGCAGTAATCTCTACTCCCTCTACTTGTACTGAATCCAAATGGAAGATTGGTATGTGAATTTTTTAAAAATTATACTAAGCCACATATCCTATGCTATAACGATCTTCCAAGAGAGTAATGCTGACTATACCCACGCCTGTGGGATGTTCCTCTCAACACAAGAAAACTGCTGCCAGTGTACACCAAGGCACTTTAATCTGAGTCGTGGGACTACTTGTGAAGGTATCCATGGCCACCCCTGGAGCAGGTGCTAGAAATATGTAGAAGAGTATTAGAGTAATGATTTTGATTTCTTTCCCTGTGTTATTTAGTATGGACTTGAAAGGTGGGAGTACCATCACCCTTGGCACGTTACCTGTTTCACGTGCTGTGGCACGTCACCTGTTTCAAAGCTGTGTGCACTGCACTGCAAGGAAAAGAACGCTGCCTCCCGAAGCAGCAGCTACAGCAACGTCATTTAATTTTAAGACATGTAAAAGTATAGTCATCAGAATAAAAACTGTAGCCTTTGCCAACAGATTTCACTAAGTGGTATGTGAGATACCATAATTTTGATTACATTTAGAACAAAAGCATATGCCTACTGTACAGTTAAAGTACGCAAATGCTGACTATATATTGCTTTGCGCTGTACTTTAATAAATTAAACACAGAAATTGCAGTATGTTAGCCATATTCTACATGCAAATACCTACAGCATAATTTATAACTGGCAGCTGACCAGTTGGCGAGACAGACCTAGACTTTGCATATCACATGAACACGTAGTCTTTCATTTGTAATCTAGCTTTCATAAAATGAGCAATTTCATAAAAGTAGCAAATTCTGAAGTTTGTAAATTCTCTGCTGAACCAACACACTCAACTATAGAATCTTGTGGTCCAAGAGTATGACCTGTTCCAGGAAAAAAAAATGGGTTTACAGTAGATCGTTTTACAGTGTCAGCTTTTATAAAAATGTTTGGTAAATAGTTATCGTGGCACATACTTCTGTTCAGCTATAACCCTTTGAAAGAAAACAATTTTCAACAACAGTCCAAAAATGAGGAGTATTCCCAATAACCTGAGATTGCCGAACGTTAACACCACAGGTTTACTTGCTTTCATAATGCGCTGGTTATTTGTTTAATGGCAACATTGCGTAACATTGCTTTTTCCCTTTACTCCTCACAGTATTGAAGTTATTATCACCCGATTGTTGTAGAAAGAGAATTATCACCGATTTCTCCTGCTTTGCTCAAGTTACATTTTGCAAATTCAAAATGAGAAAAATGCTCCATGTGTACGTACCGCTAAATGTACATGGAGCTTGTTATAAATACATAGTAACAACAGAAACAGTAACTTTCAGAAATTATTTTCTAAAATATTATTATTAAAAGATGTTGTATCTACAACTTAGAAAATGGTTGTACTAGTAGGACACATTCTTAGCCTACACTCACAATAAAATTGTACTTCCTGAAATTTATTGAGAAATGTACACACTGTATTTTGACCCAGTGACATGTAGAATTAGTTTTTATGTGACAATTTGTGAGAGGAAAATGTGGAATGTAAATTTACAGACAATTCAAATCTCTCAATATTTAACAATAAAATCTTTACATAAATTGCTGAGGCTCTGGGTAGGGAGAAAACACAGATAGAATCAGGCTTGTTTCAGGATTCAGGCAAGTTACTTCAAAGTAAATAAAAACACCCAGATCTGACAAGCACAAAACATGATAAAATGCACCTTTTTTCTTTTCTAAACAGGGCTCATTATTAAATAAAACCTCCCTCTCTGGGGAAAGCAACCATGTTGCATGTTAAAAAAAAAGCACCGGAAAGCACCGCACGAGGGCTTAAAGCCACAAACCCTGTGCTGCAGCTTTTTCCTTGGCGTAAGGAAAAGCCTCACTCAAAGGACTGACCTGATACGATGTCCAGGGCAGGTTTCAGTGCCAACCTCTCGCCTTACCTTTAGGGACAAAAGGTTGTGATTTGGGACTGGAGCTACGTTTGGAACCTGCCTTTGGCTGTCCAAGAGATCACCACACCAACAGAAAAAGTCACAGGGTAAGAAATGACAAAAGATATTTAGTGTTATCTCGGTATCGAGGTGCTAGTGAATATGGCATGATTCACTTGGTCCCTACAACCTGGCTTCTCCCAGTACAACTCAGGTTCCTGCTCCTTCCCCCTTTTCCTTCCAAGCATAAAACAAAAAATGATGCCTATCATTTCCCATGATTTCCCACCGTTCCCAGCCGACCCTCTGCTGACCCCAACATAAAAAGTCATCACACAGTTTATGCAGCATTTCACATTAAGAATTTTTTTGTGTATCTGTATGGCAAAATGAACATGTGATTTAGCATTTGCTAGATGTATTTTATGTGTTAGAGAAGTTACACTCTTCTTTCGTTTCCTTTCCTAAGCAATGAAACAACGAGCAGTGGGGCTAACCATGACAGCATCTACCTTTTGAAATCACACACACTGAAATAAATATGACGTTCCCAGTTAGAAATATCTAACATTCCAAACAGAAGTGACTACACAAGTTGTATTGGCTTCACATTTACTATGTTTTCTTTCCAGCTGGAGAGACAGACTCACCCCCCGCTTTAAGTGACAGTTACAGCTCTGAGCAAGAAGCAGTTAGCCTAGTACACGCTTTAGGATGAATTACCACTACACACTTAACTCTTTTTTAGTGAATACTAGCCTGTGTATTACTATTTGAGGAAAGGAGGCAGCTGCATCTTCTTTAGATCACTAAGAAATCGTACCTGTCACAAGAAAGTGCCCCAAGAGGGCAAGAAACAAGTCGTGGCACTGTGATTTTGCATCCATTTTATAGAGGGGATGTCCAAATACTGCAATGGTGCAAGACATCTTCATATCCTCAAGCCCACAAAACAAAATAGAAATGGGTTAGCTAGTGAAAGTAATTAACTGTAAAAAGATAATTTTAAAATAGAATTTAAAAACAAGATGTGTGAGGAGAAATGTGAGATTTTTAGCATAGTTAGCACACCGAAGTTACCTTTCTAGAGGTAAGGTTAAGGTATTTCAGCAATTTTCCTACTCTCCTGTCTTCTGTGTTTCATGCAGTTTCAAAGGAACGTGTACGAGTACTAAATGAACAGCAGCAGGAAATAAAATCTATTTTCAATGGGAACTACTTAAAAAAAGTTTAAAAATAAAGTACTTATTTTCAAAACCAGATTGCTTAATTTTTTAAGGGCTTTGGCTCTGCAATGTACAAGGGTGCTCTAAGATGCATATACCCAAAACCCCGATTCACTTTAAAATTAGTGCTCTCTTAGAAGCATGAATTGCTCCATCTGGAAGTGATTAGGGTTCCAAGGATGTGCAGCATTAAGTAATTTAACTTACTGAAGTACTTCTTTTTTAATAAGCTCTTCAATTTAAAAATAAGAATAGTTTAAAAAAAAAAAAACAAAAAAAACCAAAAAAAACCCTCCTAGTACAGCTGCTCAAGTCACATGAACCACTTTATTCATTTAATATACTGAAAGAGGTGGGTGGGGGAAGGAATTATTTGAAGCCAACAGTAACAATTATAATAGCAACGACCTAGAGGTATAACTGTACAGGAAAAAAAAAAGTCAAATACTTGACCTCAAATGTTTGTCTGTGATAGTCACCAGGCTATCCCTCCCACAGCTATCACCTGGATACTTCGTATTTTCATTGCAAGATCTTGCTAGAAAAAAGTAGGGACAACAAAATACCTACCCGTGGGTGTTTGCTCAATCAACAGTGCATCTATACCTTACACACAATAAAAAATAAACATAATTGTTGTGCGTATAACACAAAGGCTATTATTTTGAGCACAGAAATCAAAGTGTGCTTCATAGGGGCAGAGGCATGCTAACAGAGATGATTCTTTTTTTCCCCTCTCTTAAAGGGCAGGGGAGTAAAAAAAGGACTTATTAACTCTTTTGTTTGCTTTCATCAGTCTTGCTAGATTGCTATTTGAAGTCAGATCCAAAAATGTGTTGTGTATATTCCAACTGGAAGAACCCAGTGAAGCCCCAAGGACTGCACACCCCTGACGACAAAGGGCACACGTGAAAAACCAACAGGTTGCACACAACTGAAGAAGGCAGTCTGCATCGAGCACTTACTCTAGAGCTCAAGTCTTCCTCTGTCAGAAACGCATAGTCTATTTTCATGACTTCCCACTATTGCCACGACTAGTTTCCTGAAAAGTATCACTACAGAAAAGATTCTCTGCAGCACCTAAAAACTCTTTTGGGAATATGCCCAAATTGGCGTTTTAAGGTTCAATATCTCAGGCCACAGACTAAAACAAAAGGAGGCAGTTTGTCTTCTGCTAGGAACTTCTTCCTGACTTTCCAGCTGTCTTTGACATTTTTTGATGGACATTTCTTAGATGTTTTCAGGGGGGTTTAACAGAAGGGAAGTTAAAAGTTGGTATTTGACAATGGTAATTTTGGCATTTTTCAGGTTAAAATCTCTTTGTAAGTTTGAAGGGTTGAAATGTTAAAGTAAGAGATGCTCATTTCTCTGGGGAACATGAAAATTAAAATATATTTCTAACTTGAATGAACTGACATGCATCATTGGTTGTATTTTCAATTAAGGTTTTGCAATGTTGATTAATTCACTCATTTGAAAACAATTTACATACAAGATGGTCAGGGAAGTGGAATGTTGCCCTCGGGGAAGTCAAGAGTAGAGTCAGGGATCAAAGCTGCAAAGCAAATTGACATATTTGGGGAGCTTTCAATAGAGTGATAGCAGCGGTTGAAGATCATAGCAGTCAGGTGAGGGGTTTTTGCTTAGAAGATGGTTACTGCCCTTGCTGCAGATTTAAGCCTTCAGATTTTTCATAAAACACACAGCCTTGTACTTCAGACTATCAAGAAAATGCCAGCCATCAGTCTAGGGAAATATTTGAATACTGAAATGGAAATTAGCTTTAAAATTTGCATTCAGGAATGTGTAAGTGTGCGGATGGGCTTTTACATTATGAAATTATTTCCTTGTTTAAAAGAACTGTACAATCTTTGCCAGCTGACTGCAGAAAAACGCTGACTTTCTCCTCTATGTTCAGTTGTTAGGATTAACCGTGAATATTAATGAAAAGTTGATCTATTTATAGATAAATTTGCAGAGAAAGATTACCATTAGTTGCTACAGTATTTCAATGGGACACCCCAAGTTAGATTTCCATTTGCTATACTTAAATTGCAAAAAACAATTCAAATTGCAATCAACTGCATGGCCTCTTTGAATTGTATAGAAAAATGAAAGATGGAGCATCTGAGGAAATTAACACAGCTAACATTTTAAAAGCAATTCAACCAATTATAAAATTTACTCACAATGCTGAAATACCATGTCAACACTGTTGGTTTCACACTTCCCACGTAAGGAAATGTTTAGTATAGTAAAATGCACATATATATAAGCTAAATCAATGTCAAGCAGATACAAAAAATTCAGTAAATATTAGTTTGAACTTAGAGACAAACTATGAAATATGAAACCATGTGCTTTTTTTAAAAATCCATTTCATAATGAACAGCTGAAAGTGCCCTTTAGCAGCTGTTGTTGGAAAGCTGTCAGTTCATTTTTAAATAGAGATGTCAAAGGTCTGCAAACCTGCTATTGAACAGGACTGAGAAGCATATGACTACGAACAATTGAAAACGACTGATGTGACAGGGTTAGGTGCAGGAACATATGATTTTAGGCAACCTTTTGGCTTGCCATGTTCTTTGAAACTCAGCTTTTTGGAGCTTTCAAGGTTCTACTGTTACACCAGCGACATTTAAATTCAGGACGGCAAAGCATACTTCAGCCTCTTTGCTACAGGGGCTCCTAATGAGTTAAAAATGACAGCACAAATGATCTTTCAGAAGTTAAAACTTATGCTATACATCTCTAGAGGTAAAAAGCAGACCTAAGTCTAAACTCAAACACAACTACTTCTGCTCTGGTAATACATTCTGCAAACAGAAACATCCATGTAAAATACCATCCCGTTAATACCAGATACACAGAAAGACGTTTAAAACTCTTACCCTTTATGACGAAAAATACAGTTCTTCATTGTTTAAGTATTTTTTCCTATTAAGTGTAAAGATACATCTTTTTACTGATGTAATTGTTTAATCTAACTCTGATGTGGACACTCTAAGCCAAAAGCTGCATTCATGTATAAATTCCACCTGTACCAGTATTATGTCACGGGAACAAAAACTTCTCTATAGCTTCAAACATCTAGTGTCACAAAAGTGATTGTACTTGGGCAAAACTGAGCACCCAGCTTGAAGGAAATACATAAATATATATAAAAATATATCAACGGATGCTCTTTAAATGAGAAATGAGTACTACTGCGTGTAATCATTAACAGAAATCAAGGATAAGTTTCGCCCACCTGCTACATTTAGCAATGGCATCAAACAGCGAGGAACATATGCTCCCTTTTGCAGTGGGGGAAAAAACGTGTGAAAGAGACAAATGTAGGAAATGCAGAAACACGTTGTTACGTCTCATGCCACCGATAAAATGCAGATAAACCAATGAAGCAAAACCAGAGAGGGGTGGCTGAGCTGGGTGTCAGCCCGGGGTCCTTCTGCATGGTCCTTGGATTAGTGCCGTCGTGTTCTTTACGCAGCGTGGACTGATACACAGGGCATATGGAAGATGGTATTATGCTTTTAAAGATACAAACCCAGCATATGGCCAAACACAACACACAGTGTTGCAAGAAAGTAATGCAGTCCGATACGTTTGTTTAACCAATGAAAACTCCACCACTTAATGCATGCCCAAAGACCAGCAGATTACCCAAAGGACAAACGGAACAATCAGGAAGAGTGCACAAATTAGGAAAAACACTTTCTAGAGATGGCAGGTAGAAGTAATAAACTATACTGGCGTTATCAGCATCTTGCACATTCTCAGCGTCTCCACTGCCGCAGCAGAGTCCTTCCTCTGCAGAGTGATGGATGACTACACGTAAGCCGTGCAGAAGGGATGCTGATACAGATGCTGTCAGGAGGACCTTGGTTGCTGAGCTTAAACTGCGGGAACTCGGGACATTAGCTCTTGAACTGCCTCGTTCAAATCAGAGCGTGCCAGCTGAAAAGGCAGCCATCCCACTTCCGTACAACCCACTTCCCTCTGTGGGCCACTCGTCACTGGCCTCCCATGCAAGCAAAGGGCTGGATGAGCTGACAAAACCAATGCAGCAGAAACCCAAAAGCAAAACCTTTTTTCTTATTTTTAAAAAATAGGAGTTGACGGAGGTGTCCATCCACTGGCAGCTCTGACTCTGGAACCTGTGAATGCTTCGTTTTTAATGCTGTTTACTTCAAGCAGTTGACAGCACCAGCGATAATCATTGCTACTGTCTTTCTGCAGGCAGCTTTGCGGGATCTGGATCTATGCTAGTCGTGCCACCCAGGCACACGGATCTTTCCCACAGCAGGAATTTAAAAGAAAAGAAACAATGAACAGTTTTAGAAGAAAAATGAGGGGCAGTGGGGGCATTACAGTTGAAGTTATTTTAACCTTTCTTATTTAATGAAGGCAAGATGACTCTAAAAGACAGAATCAAAAGACAGCAAACTGCAAATTTGTACGTAAATAAAAAGGGGAGAACAAGCAGTTGTATACCTGGATATAAAACTTAAGTAAGGCAATGAAACATGGCTACATTTTCAATTTTGCGAATGCTGTTGTCAGATTATTTATTTTCAGGGAAACATAACAAAGAGTTAAATCCCATGTAACAAAAAAATCTTGTGTAACTCTATAACTGTAAGGATTCTTCTGTAAAAACATCAAAAACATCCAACTACCTGAAGAGCATACGCTTTTAAAAGTCATATTAGGCCCTGAAAAGAATATGTCCTTTTCCCTTCAGCGGGCCTATTTATATGCCTAAAATTAAACACATGCCTCATAATTAAGCGTGATTAGGTTCCAATTATTTCGTTTGTGATTCTTTAGTGCTTCTTTCATTTCATTCTAGCTGCATCAAAACGTGAAAGCCAGAGATGTGAATGGCTGAGATTGACTGCCATCGGTTTCAGACACATTTCAGCCCACCCTGAAAAACGTAAGCTTCCTGTCATAAGCTGTCAGTAAAACTCATGTCTTCCAAACAAAGGTCCTGAGAACAGAGCTTACATGGCACCTTTAGATTTTACATTTTGTTTGACACCTACCATTTGTGAGAAATGGCATTTTATAACCACTTTCCATCCTGTCTGTCCCCATCACCACCACCCCCACCAAACATAATTGCTTTTACTATAAATATCCGACAGTTCTAGTGAAAGTAATAGAGAGTAAGATTTAGAAAGCTCTTTTTGACTAATAGATTTGTTATATAAGTGCAAATCTTCTTCTAGTGTTAGTGTTAAGTAGTTTCTTTTCTGCCAAAAAGAAAAAAGGAAAGAATAAATCATCTTTCACAAGTGGGTAACATAGTCTGACCAGGAAAAAACCAATTCTTGTACTTGAAGCACATTCAAACAGTTAACTTACCATCAGGCAGCGCACTACATACCTTCAAGTTTCATCTCAGAGATTCAATATTATTGTCCTTTTTATCAGTTTCTTATTTGGACATATCCTACATTTGGTAGGTACAGTACATTCACTAAGCAAGAGGAAAAGGAATCAGGTTTGCCCAGGTAAATCCCATTATTTTCTGACTCAAATACTCATTAAGGTAGGAAATAACTGATATGATGCACTGTATCAGCTGCTATGGAAAATGACCCTCGATGAACGTTCCATTTACTGGGCCGATCTAAAAGTGTTCCAGAGCTGCCAATAATAACTGAGCGGCGACCCTTGACAACAGAAAAGCAAATCCATCGATCTAAAGTGACAGACACAGAAAATCAATGTTGTATTAAAAAGAAACTTGAGCAAAGCGATCAGATGTTCCCTTTCAAAGATAATCATTCCAACACCGTTACAATTTAGAGGTATAATTCAGATTATATGTGTTATTCAGAGCACCTAAGAGCTTCCAAATTAAAATTGCAGGATTGTCTCCCTACAGAAATCATTCTGCTCACAGGAGATGAGGATCTAAGTAATTTTTTGCACTTCTCTTACCACTCAAGTTATTCTGTAAACTAAGAGAACAAATCTAGGTGAGAGCTATTGTGAAGACATAACCCTTAAATACCAAGACCAAAGGACTTTTCTGAAAGTGTCTTCACGTGTTGCTTTCATGGAGCAAAAGGCCTGGGTTTCAGAATGGCCGTTCACAAACAGCCATCACTTGCTCCCTTGTGCTTTTGCAAAATTTCACCTATGTAAGACATATTTTGCTAAACTCCATGAAGAAGGATCACAGCCGGAAGGTTCCACCTTATCCCCAAGATCTTGGGTAATTATGAAGTCCTGAAGCAGCACTAGGACTGATACATATCTAGCAATTTCTCACACAATTACGCAAAAACGTAAGGAGGAGGAAATGCAATTTCACAACTGGTGCCAAAGTTCAGGAATAGATTATGGCAACCACAGCACATGGAAATACCACCCTTCCNCCCAGGCTACCCCTTCACAGCAAAGACCTTGTTCCCTGACTGGTATCTACTCCCTGCCCCAAGCAGCATCCTCCGATAAGCTCATATGTTCTGGGATGGTCCAAGGTGGTGATTACTGGAGGAACTAGCCCGAACGTGATGGTAATTTGCCTCAGAAGCACACGGGACAGCTTGTACCTCTCAGAGCTGCCATTTCCTAACATCAAAAAGTAATTAATCTAAGTTGACTTCCATCACAGAGTGAACAGTTTGCCAACAGTTACCACATAGTACTATGTTAGAAATTATACATGTTCACTACAGTGCAGATGTGCCTAAGGCATTAACTGTAAATGGTATTTTCAGCAGGGATGTGTATGCGGGCATGCGCACGGGACTAAGAAAAGCCATGGCAGTCATGGATTGCACAACGGTGTCCATAAACAGAATCTTCTGTTGAGAGCTTTTGAGACTGAACTTGTCCACGTTCGGCCTCGGAGAAAAGCAAAATTGCTCTGTTTTGGGAATGAAAGAACTGTTCCCATCTCAAATGGGAGAGAAACAGGAGTCTGATTTCACTGTGTTTCTTCTCTTCCAAGATTTATTTCAATAAGTGGTAATTTCTCCTTTTTCATCTTTAATTTTTTGGTTCTTCCATTCAGTAAATGTAAACTGAGGCAAGGTGTACTCAGATGGCTAAACACATCTGCACAGAAGGAAGCCCTGTCAGTGCTTTAAATCAAGCGGTACGTCTTGGGATGGAGGGCTCATCAACTGAGCCTCGTGAAGTGCGGACCCGTTAGAAAAGGCTGGACAGCAGCTTATGCCCTGATTTCTGTACTTTGGAGCCTGGAAAGGTACCAAAAAGTTGTAGTAGGCCTTAAACTACACTGTATGTAGACCCATTAGGGAGAACCGGAGAGTGGCAATGGCAAAATTCAATTACAAGTATGTAAAAATCATGCTAAAATGTCTAAAGCGTCACTAGTTAAATTCAGTGCAATGGATGAAATTGATCCATGGAACTAATTCCTGCCCTACATATCATTTAAGCTCTTATTTCCTCAGGTGTTGCATAAACCCTATGATGGCATTTTAAGCAGGGCTATTTCACACTGAACCATTTCCAGAAGTCCTGGGAGATACGAAGATCTACTGGGTTGTTTACATTTGTTATATTCAAAAGGCAGCTTTCTCCAGATAAGCCGCAAGCAAAGGAAGGTATCAGTCACACACGCAGACTGAAGTTTTCCCTTTACAATCTGACATTCTCTGCCTAGGTTGAAATATAATCTATGTTTTCTTCTAGACATTAGAGAAACAAAGCTAAAGCCCAACGATACACATTAAATTGCTATCAAGAGGAAAATCCATACTATGCAGGTGACAGGTTCCTCTAACAAAAGCATTTAAAATAGCAAAATACGGGGAATACAGCTGTCTGCCCTCAAATACCTGCAGAACAAGCTACGGAATCCAAAAGGCAACAGAGGAAGAAATATTAGCACCCAACAGCATAAGCTATGAGTGTAAAATGTGTTAATTAGTGTATTATAATGACTTCTGACGGCTTCACATAATGCCTTTTCATCATCATACTGTTTCAATTATGCATTCTCCACTTCCTGCATTAAAACCAGCTTTACTATTATTTTTCACCTGCTGCTTCAGTATTAGGTTTAAGCACTTATGTCTTTCAAGAAAATAATTTTATTTTCCAGAAGTTAATCGCCGATTCCCTCAAACGCAAGGGGAAAAAAAATTCCTCTGCTCTGTGAAAGCATAAAAGGAAAAGAAAGGGAGATGTTATAATGAGGTATGCTTTGTTACCTCCAATACACCATGATCCTCCATGCTTCACAAAACCCTTGGTTAGAAGCCTATCATGCAGCTCAGAGTTGGAGCACGTTGGTACAGACACCTTAAAGCTGGACTAACTTTCCCCAAACGCTAAAAGAATAATGAAACAACCCATTTTTTTTAACCTTTAGCTGAGCTAATAAACACAGAAACGGGCATTAAGACAAATGTCCAGAAGTTTGATCTACTAACAATATATATTAAAATATAAAGCTTGCTATTTCATTACTAATGACCCACTGGGGAAATATGTACCTTCTGATTTATTTTTTTTTTAACTTTGCGCCTTGAAGATCCCAAATAAAGAAATCCAAAATGAGTGCATAAATGGGCCTAAACCCTTTCCAATGTTTAAAATACTGGATTATTTCATTATTCCCATTGGAATGAGGCATAACAAAGACTGGAAGACTACCTCGCTCCTCTCCCTGAAAGGCCAAGCAGTACACCATGACGTCAAAGGCAAAAGGTGAGTACCACAGGGCAGAGTGTGAACACATTAAAGGAGCACAACTCCACGGCAGATCCCTACAGCCACTCATAGAAGCTGGCTCCAACAACAGACCTGAGACATAATGAATGGGTCTCCTCCTACGCATGCCTCTGAGCTCACTCTGGGGAGGGGCAGCGGTGCAAGGACATGGATTGCCTCCGGGAAACAATCTATCCCATCCCAAACTTCGTGGGACACACCCCTATCTCCAGTCATGGTATGGGTGGAAGAATTTTTTCCATGTGCTCATAGACCGCTTGGTTCCAACAAGTTTGGTACATTCTTCCTCCATCTACTCCTGAAAGGTGCCAAGAACCTGTAAAGCAAGTTGAGATTTTTAGCAGTGCTCTAGAGGTACCCAGAGCCTGACAGGATTTGGTGTTCAGAAAACCACCACAAGCAGAGAAGTGTTACACAGGGCAAACGATTTTGATCATTTAATAACAGGTTACTGTAGTAAACTTCAATATACCCACATTTTCAACCACTTCTCCACTTGTTTTATGAAACAGTCACTTAGTAAGAAAACTCTTGACACAGAGCCACAAAACAGAAACTCCTCCTTGAAATTTTCATGCAGCAACTCATCACTCAATTATTCCTTCTGCTTCTCCCTAAATTTTAACAATGAAAATGGCATGGAGCCTAAGAGGCAACTTTTTGGCCTAAATTCTATATTTGGTCTTCTCTGTCCCCTCTTCCCCCACAACTTAATGCTTTAAGCTCTTAATTAAAGTTTATATGGGTAGGGTGACACTCCCAGGCAATACAGATGTATACTTGGAGGTCTGACAGCAGTATCTTCTACCAAGCAATGCACCACATTAAGTAGCTGCAACCTTTTTTAAAGGCCTTTTGATGCCTGTAGCAATCATGGATATTGCTGGATTGAATTTTCAACCCAGGGCACCTTTTAGGCTCTTTAGGCTCCACGGCGCGTTTTGTTTTGTTTTGGTTTGGTTTTTTTTCTTAATCTGAAGAATTATTTAGTGGCCAGATTTTCCCATGTGCCTCTACCCACGCACTCATTCTGCAATCTCTCTGAAAAGGCGTCTAAATAAGATCTTAAATCAGCACTGGAGTGCTTAGAATTAGTATGTAGTAACAGATTTAGGCAATAAAACGTTAAGCTACTGAAGCTTATTATTTTCATCCCTAAAATCTATTCATGTAAGTACAGCCACCTTCTAATTCAGAGCAAAAGATTTGAGATTTAAAAGTAGGTTCACTTGAAGTGAATTTAACACACAAAGAGTGACAGGAATTGGAATATGCCTCTTTTGTGAATTGAAGAAAAAGAAACGAAAGAATAGAAGCAGCAAACAAATTACAAGACCTGTCAACCTTGTTAGATACTGTGTTGAGAGCAGTAGAGATAAATGGGGACTTCCTACTTCTATGCCTATCACAAACAAATGAAAAATATATGCATGGTTTTGAATAAGGTGTTTAGGAAGTGACAGATAAGTCTTGGGAAGGCAAGTTTGCTTTCCCTGCTGTGAAAATAACGTATCTCAGTAACGCTCCTTCCTTTCAAATTCCTCAGGACAACGCAATTTTAATTTATTTTGACTGTTTACTCTGTGTTGACAATCTGAATTGGTAACTTCCGATAACCTGCTGTAGGAACAGACTTAAGTGTGACAGCTCAAGCTTTGAAGAACTAGTATCTTCAAAAATATACATCTCTTAACAAACATATCTTGGTCTTAGAATCTCAAACAACAAGCACCATTCCTCTCAAGCAGGACACTATTTTTATTTTTTGAATTGCTCCATTCCTTTAAGTAGGAAAAGTACACCCTGCTATTTGCTCACTATTGTCAAGTAATCTGAAAAGTATAGGAATGTAAAATTAAAGCTCTAACAAAACTGACATAAGCTTCAAAAATCATTCCACATCATTTGAAGTTTCCTGCTTCACTAAGTTTTATTGTTCTCTAGTTTAGTTAATCTTCTGATATGTAAAGGTCATTGTTCCATGTATTTTGAAGGTTTATACTTATGCAGGAATGTAGGAGAATGGTTGGGTAGGTAACTCCGAAATCAATCCCATTAGGGTAGAAAAAAGAATAGATGCCAAAACTCCTCTCTTACAAAGATAAAATGCAAATGCTCTACAGAAAGTGAAAACAGTTCCTCAGGGAATTGTTAGGAACTGGGCAAAAGAGCAATGCAAACGTTTCCTTAGTCAAGCAGAAACTTGAAGAAAGAGAACTGGGAGTGCTTGTGAGAACAGAACAGCACTGCCAGCATGGTGCAGTCATAGAGAAAGCCCACAGCTAGTTCACTGACCTTGCATGCTGATGTAATGTTAATAAAAGAAAAGGAAATAGATAAAAATCTGTACATATAAAGTATATCCCATTTATTCCTTAAAGGATTTAGTAAATTCCACAAGTGTTAAGAAACATAAAGATAAGCTAGCTACTCATGAAGGGCAAAGTGCTGTCAGTTTTCAAGCCAACTTCACTGATTTTAGCAAGAACTTCAAGGGGAGCAGTGTTTAACAACATCTCTTGCTGCTCAAAAAAGAAAAAAAAAAGAAAAGAAAAAAAAAGAGCTACCTAAACAGTACCCACAATTTAACCTTCCTCCCTTCAGAAAATTGTTCTCAAGAAAACACTTCAAAACGAAGAAGGAAAACCAATTTACTCGTCTCTTTCTCAGCTCGTTAGTTAAGATTGAATTCTCCATACATCGCAATTATGTTCTGAATGCATTAAGTATGACTGATAGTCAGGAAAAAAATAGCAGGATGTATTAATGATCCACCTCAAATTCTTTTAATTTTTTAAAATTTTTAATGTAATTTAGCAAAATATGAAAATGTTAAAGAGCGTTCAGATGGAAGAGGAAAATAGAATGATAAATATATCACAGTCTCTTTAATCCGAATATTTTTCTTTAAAATAAATTCCACTTTCAACCTTCATTTACAATCTCATTTGCACAGAGTTGCCAATCCTGATTAGCCCAGATGAACTCCCTAAACATGAAGGTGAAATCTCCCAGACAGGGATATAGCAGGAGATTAGAACACCTGTAGACATCCACTGTGCCTCAAGAGACTTTCTTTTTACTTGGAATTACCCTCAAATGAATACCTTCAAACATAAACGTACAAAAGAAAGGACCTCACAATCCTTGGTTACACAGAGACCTCGCATTTTAAAGACTGAAGAAATGCATGCTGTTTCAGACTAAAAGCTAAGAAACAAAGAAGTCTCTCCAGCTTTCAAAAACAAAAGGGAGAAAAGCATAATTTTTACCAAAGCGTCAAGACAATTGTAATAGGATAACTAGTCATGAGTGATGTTACAGTAGGTAAGGAAAGAGATATTTGTTCAGCCCATCAGTTCAATGCATAATTCTCCATGAAGGCCCAAAACACAACCATGTGAAAAGCCACAGTTTATTTAAAACAAAACAAAACAAAACAAACCCAACCCGCTAATTTTATTGATACTATCCATATTACAAGACTGATCACAGATGAAACTCGTGTCATGAAAGTAAGTAACAAATGCCTTAATAAAGGAGGATTTTCACACCCAGCAAATCATCGCATGCCATCTATTCCTGTTGATTATGGCATTTATTCGGTCAAGTATCCACAAGTTAAAACTCTTGTCTGTTTAATCACAGAGTCTGGCCTGTTATAAAGCATCGTGTCTTAAGACTTTATTTGATCAGAAGACAAGCTTAGACTAGTTCTTGCAACTTCGAGAAATTGCAATCAACCGTTTCTCAACATCTGATAGGAAGGAAGCAGAAAGAATGCATTTTAAAATGTATATGGTTTGATCAATGATATACAAGCAGTGTTTCAACAGTTGCAATTGTTAAAAATGAAGGGGTATTCCCTGTATGTATAGAAGAGACTATGGCACGTATCACACCTCATGTGGTAAAAAAGAAATGTCAATCATCTTTTTAAGGCATTCATCAAAACAAGGTGCATAACCGAGACGAAAAATAACTTATCTTTAGTTATTGAACTTGTACTGTGAATTAACTATGGCCTAAATTAACTTATTGGTTTAGATGAGAAAATAATATTTCCAGACCAACTGAAAATGCTTGAGCCTAGCTACACAGACACCTGATGAAAGGGGTCTGGTTTGCCCCTGGGATGGTAGCATTTCCATCTCCCCATAGCCCAAGCTCAGATGCTTCTCTTACATTTAGCAGGAATGAACCCTAAACCTTAATTCAAACTAGCCTGACTTTAATGAAACCCAAGATTTAGACCCAACTTTGCACTAAGAGGAAGCGTCCTTTCATGAGGTGGAAGGAAGAAATAGAGGTAAACACTAAAATCAAAAAAATTGAAAAAGAGTTTACATCAAACAGAAGCAAGCTGGACAATGGGGAAGGAAAGACAGCTGAAAAAGGGTGCGAGATGATTGGGAAGACACTAAACTGATCAAGGATGCTCTGCCGGTCTAGGAAAAGACACAATAACAATATGGAGAGATCACCATTAAAAGTGACTGCCCAAGAAAGTGCTGGAAAGAGGGGGGAGTCTGAAGAACTAGAAAAACGCAAGGGTAAAGGAGGGATAATATACTCGCCAGACACAGCATTTAGATAAGAGACACTGTAGTTACATCTGTTAATCTTATGCCTGCCATTTTATCAATTTGGAGGCTAAAGGTACAAGATATAATGGATGCTGGGCTTGGAGCCAAATTACAGCTCCTGCTGTTGAAAAGCCAATAGGGGTGATTTTATTTTTTAAAACTCTGGTAGGTAAATACACTGTTTTCCAAACATCAACTGCACATCTCCATTACAATTTCTCCAATAAAATACACAATAATCCAAATGAGCATTACCACTGGTTTGTATTAAGGATAGCCTGGAGGTAATAGTTAAATGCCCTATCAAAGAAACACACTGAATTCCTCTGCTATAGGCAGGGAGATAAGTGTGGCTGGTTGGGTAATGTGGAAAAATGAGGGAAGTGTGAGAAGAGAACAAACGTGTACCATGTGTGGCCAAAAATGGCAGTTCAAGAGGGGACCAGAGTCCACAGGCTTCAGAGAATGGCCCAGTGCAATCGGCCCTGCCCAAAGCTTTCCCAGTTTTAACGCCACTGAATTCACCTCCCAAAAGACTGGGCAGATTAGGAAACAGTTCATTCACTTTACAGTGATACATGGAAATCTCAGGCTGTTCTACACTGGCAGGCTGCCGGAAAAACACGAGACAGTGACTTTCCACACCTGCGTCTAATATGAATCTCCATTTATTTAATAAAATAGGATTCTTATGAGGAACTAGATTAGATAATGGGCTTCAGAGCCATTTGCCTATATGCTTCTGCTTCAGATCCGCCACTGAATAGCAGTGACAGAAAATTAGTACCAACTGATGCCGGTTCAACATATTACTGGAAATGCACTGATACCCTCAGTTTGTTCTCCGTGGCTAAGTTACTCTGATGCAAAATTCACATCCACAGTTGGAACTAATTTAAAGGATATTTTTTAAGCATGGAATATTCCAAGCCCTGAAAAAATTATGTTCCTCTCTTATTAAAAGACAGTCAGCCTAGGTCAGGTTCGGAAACCTTCTCTTTCCCATTGCTGTCATGCCGACCTACCTGTCTAACGCGGTTACACACAGGGGAGTTTTATTTTTTATTTTTAAACAGGCGCTTAAAGTCTTCATCCCTGCAGGTATGAGCTGTCTGGGAGAAGGAGAGCAACAGCAGCAGAAGAGGCTCTCCAGCTACAATTTCTTCATACACCACAGGAACACACAACACCCCAAACAGCATCACATTTGAAAAAGGCCAAAGTCCCCCAAGCTCTTTGGTGCACGAGGTGAGGACTTGTTCCACCTTTGAGGATTTCCTTTCAGAACATGCTGTGTCTGCCATACGGGGGATTTACTTATTTGTGCCGCCCTGATTTCTTATTCATAGTCATTGTGCCCCTAAAATATTGTTACCAACAAAGAAAAAAAAAAAAAAAAGAAGAGACCAAAAAAAATCCTCTCTCATTTTCAGCCTCACCCTCTATGTATGATCACAAGAGATTCTCTGACCCGTGAACTAACTGCTCTTTTTGATAAAACCATCTGGTGGAAAAGCTAAATAAAGCATTGTCTAAAATCAACAAAAAAAAGACAGGGGAAAAAATAAAACGAAATCTTACTGTGCTTTTAGAGACCTTTAAGTGTTACAAATTACATTAATTTGACAAAAAGTATCTGGGGAACTTATATACTTCCATATTTAAATTTTTAAAAAGGAGAAAAACACAGATATCCCAATTGCATCATTAAACTTCTATAAAGAAAGAGGACTCGTGGATCTGTAGCTGCAATAGGACATTCAAGCATCTGTAAGATTCACAGACCTCTGACACAGGTCTTGTGCCTTTTCTCTGACGCCTTTAAATTCCCCATGGGGGGGGGGGGAAACCTGTACACAAGTTTTCTTTACTGCTACCCTAATTATTCCCATGCTAACACAGTGACATTCCGCTTTATCAAACATAATTTAGATTTTCTTTCACATCCCAGTTTGGGCTGTCAAATACGTCCCTTCCCTTACCAAAAGCAGCGAATCCAAAAAAACCCGAAGCGGTGGCAGCGCCACACCCCAGGTAATTCAACTCAGGAGCAGGCAAAGACAATACTGGAAGTGTTTTAACATGACAGCACTGTAAAAATTTTAACCCAACAAGGGTTTTTTTGTTGTTGTTTGGTGGGTGAAGGGGGAGGGGAGGTGGGTTATTTTGTTTTTCTTTTGTAATCTGGAGAGAAACATCAGTCTTGGCTAAGACTAATTTTTAAATAGAGACTGCTTTCAAGATAAAGACAGTCCACTAAGCAAGACAGGTAATAAATATTCTTTACCAATAAATGACAAGAGGTGGGGAGTTTTTATGCCCTTCAAAAAACATGCAACAAGGGGATCCTGGCTGTGATGGGGAAGAAGTTTTATTCTTAAGTTCTAGCCAATAATTCAAAGCCAACATTCATTTTCTGAAGTTGTCTTTCATTGCCAAATGTAAGATTCTAATTTAAAATGACTTGTTTTGCGTCTTTGTTTACGTTCAACTCTCTAAACTGAAAGAAATCCAACAATATTTATGGCTCCCCGGTCAATTTTGCGTTAACTTCACTTTCAGCTTCTCATGAATACTGCTGTATTACAACAAATTAATTTTAAATGAACAGTCTTTCTTGGAAAAGTTTCTGCTACGTTTTGTGAACAAAAAGTTGTTTTAAACAAGATTACACCTCTGACAGGATTACACCTGACACAAACGCAATCTGTTACTTGAATGAACTGTGATTT
The DNA here is from genome assembly GCA_013400035.1 of Rynchops niger. Taxonomy (NCBI): domain Eukaryota; kingdom Metazoa; phylum Chordata; class Aves; order Charadriiformes; family Laridae; genus Rynchops; species Rynchops niger. The sequence goes on along the minus strand of VXBH01000764.1, from coordinate 117,977 downwards.
TCAAAACTGCAGGCTTTCAGAGCGTATTACGCAACATTATTTGCTATCCATGACACCTCTCAAAGTCCCAGGGCTTTGTTTCCCCTCTTTGTTTCACATGTAACATGTACAGAGTTCCCTCAGTCCTACTGGAGAATTGAAAACGCATAACACAACTGTTAAAACAAAAAGCTTCAATGAGAAACCGTTTTCTTCTTTGTGTTCAAGGGTGCTTTAAGCAGTTTACAGTCTTGATGATCTGCTGTTTATAGCCCATGCAGGCTACGAGACATTAAACAATATTCTTACTGTACTCTTACTTTCTCAAAACCAACCCACGTGTTTTAATTCCAGCACGCACCGTATAAAATTATACTGAAAGCATAGTAAGAAAGTTGTAAAAAACCAAATGTGATCCAGACAGACATATGTATAATTAGATATCAAACGGATTATTCTTAGTGTTGCAAAGCATTTCTCGTTTATGTATTTATTCATTTATAAGCCTAGAAAAGCCTTGGAAAGCTACCAACTATTTTTATCGAAAACTAAACAGGAAGCATACTTAGGAGTGTGCAGGGATGTACCAACCATTCTTTCTTGCTATGTTGAAACATTAAAATGGTCAGACGTTTCTCTGTGATACATCAGTAGAAAATAAAAGAATTCAGACTATTGTGGCTGAGGTTAAAGGGAATTCAGTGTAACTCAGTTTCCCCAGGAGCCAGAAGAGAGATTTGTAGCATGACAAATAGCTAAGGAAGAGTATGTAAGAAGATGTAACTCAATGTTGGTGACAGTTGTTTAATTAACACTTTCTTCTGGCTTCTTACTGTGTAAATTATTTTATACAAATTATACTCACCTACAAACCAGCATGTGAACAGAAACAGCTATAAAAAAAGTTTACAATAAAAGTACCGTATCTTGCATTAATACATTTTCCTCCTAAACCTGGTCATAGAACTATTATCAGTCACTTGGAGTACCGCTGGGTCTTTTTCGTTATGGGGTTTTTTGTTTTGTTTTGTTTTGTTTTGGGTTTTTTTGTTGTTGTTTGTTTGGTTTTTTGGTTTTTGGTTTGTTTTTTTTTTTTTTGTTTTTTTTTTTTTTTTGTTAATACTCAAAGACATCCAGAAAGGTGCAACGCCCAGATCAGAGTGACTGCTGTGCCCTGGAGATGATGAATGTCAAAGTTCCTTTGGTTCCTTTGTATCCCCATAGTGAAACTTCACTCCAAATCCAGCAAGATGAGCCCCGTGCTGAAACCACTAAAAACTAACAACGTTTCTTCTTCGAGCATTCTGAAAATGGCCAAAAAATCAATGACATCCAGAACCTATTTTTTCGTATCAGCTAATCAAACTAAAAGATACTGCCAGAATAAGTGGTAGAAAATTTGCAAGTCACGCCACAGTGGAAATAATCTGCAAAACTGACTAGCATGCACAGAGAAAATATAAACACACATAGGCATACGTATAGCTATAGCTATATAGTGATGTAAATGTATCCCCTCCATCACTTGGTTATCTCTTTTTTTTTTTTTTTTTGGTAACATGGTACGAGATCACTGATGATAACTCAAGAATCTTCATAAACTTCATTGAAAATTCACAAATACCAAAAAAGGAAGGAAAGAATCTGAGAAGCCTAAGAAGAACTGAAAAAAAAAAAAAAAAAAAAAAACAAAAAAAAAAAAAAAANCCCAAACCAAACCAAAACAAAACCGTAATGTATCCTCTTCAACTTGTACGAAGTATTTCAAACAAAACTAAAAAAAAAAAGTCTAAGTGCAAAGACAATGTCAAGAAAAGGGGGATGCTAACAGAAACCAAAAAAAGCGAGGAACTAATTTCTCATAAATTTCTAGTGCTGCACAACAACAAAAATCCACGGGATTTTGATCCCAATACTTGAAGGCAAAACGTCCCGGATGATGGTTTCTTTTCACCAGTAGTAAAACAGCATCTTCAGCATGTAAAATATTACCAACTTCCCTCCCCCCCCCCTTTTTTTTTAAACTGTCTGGTTAATCAGTATTTAGATTCTTTCCTACAGCAATTAAAACATTATTTACACCCTGCAGTCTCACACCTGATGTTTTCTTCCTGAAGAGAAATGTTTTGAATGCTTGACCTCAGTTTTCACTAAAGAAACATGTTTTGTTCTGTGCGCTTAGTTTACGTGTAAGAGCCTCAAGATTCCTCTGCTCAAGGAGACAAAAATCTTTTTAATACCATTTTACAAAACCTTCCCATCCTATCCAGTTTAGACTGGTCTAAGGGAAGTAGATTACAGGTAAAGAACTCCTCTCGAAACAGTCCCGCTTTTCATCTGTAAGATTCTTTCAAAATATATTCAGAAAATATAAATTTAGCAGTTTTAACCTCAAGTAAACAGCGAGGTTTGCAGGTGAGCGAAGGATAACTCAAAAAAAATCACAGCACTTTTCATGTCCATGTTATTCCTTCTGCTTTATTTCAAAATAATAGAACAAAAATAGCTACGTCCTTATTTATTACCTATGGTCTGATTATTTCCATTTGCAAATAATTTGCCATATTTTTGGCTAAGGGATATGCAGATTCATCACAAAAAGGAATCCTATACTTCGCTTGCAAGAAAGAAAATTAGGCTGTACTGTTTTTAAAACATTCCAGCTACAATAATATAATTATTATTAATCTGAAGAAATGATATGAAGTTAACGACCTCCGAGAGGCTACAATTTTAAGCCTTTTTCCTACACTAGGGAGACGGAGGATCAGCATTCCAATTCAAGCCCCAAGGCCCGTGCCAACATATTTTATAAGCTAAATCCAGGCTTGGGAGAAGGCTGCGTATTTTTCAGAGACTAAACCAGTATAAATCACAAAGTGCCAACACACTATGAGGTTAATGTTGTGTTTTACTAAGGTAAGCAATTTCTATCACCATTTAAAACAAGACAAGCAAAATTCAGGCAGACAAAATCTCATGCATCAAAGATTAATTTTTCAAGTACTGAGTGTAGGCTTTGGCTACTGAGAGAAGGTATTAGAGCGGGAGCAGCAGCAACCACTGCAGTTAAAGGAGCATAAACATTTCCATTATAACCCTTTCTCCTTGTCAGCTGACTGTAGCGATCAGAATTTGGTTTCTTTTTCTGCTACACATTGGACTTCTTGTTTTTTTCTATTATTATTTGAGTAAAAATGACCAAGCACAGCCAAGTATGAAGGAAAGAAAATATATTAGCCTTAAGGGGCACAACGCCCTGCTGCAGCACCAACATGCCTGAGGAATGACTATACGACACCCGTGTGGAAAGGCGTATTCCAGGGCAAATTATTTTTCAGTGAATTAGGAGACATTTTAAATAGCGCCTTACACATAAATGAAGCATTAGGAAAGTGTTTACACCTTGTACCTTACTCTCTGTTTCACCAAGGGGGTATCCAGAGGATAAACCCCAGCATGTTGGACGCTGACGCCAGGGAACCGTGTGGGCTCCTGTCACCACCACGCTATGCTGCAAACTCAGTTCTGGAACTGCTTTCAGTACCATCAGAATTAGACCCTTGCAGAAATTTTAGACATCCAAAGTTACAGAAATAAGGCCAGGGAGGGAAATTCATGGAATCAAGTTTCTACCGCCCACCATTACATCATATTAATATACACATTATTAAGCCAACAGCGGCCCCAATCACTGAGCAAACGGTTCAGTTCTCCTCTTAGTTTGTCTGTGCCTGCTCCTGTCTTGGAGTTCAGTGTTCAATGACCAGATTGTAAAAAGTGATGCCCAGAAGAGTAGTATTTAGATTTAGCAGGGAGGATCAATAGTAAAACATTTCCTTTAGCCACAACACATACATCTGTTAACTGAACAATTTGATGTGAAATGAGGATTTCCAGCAGTACAAGCCACAAGTTAACCACAGCATGACACTACACAGAGCACTGACAAATGCGCACTCTAGTCCATTCACAAATTAAATTTTAAAGAATCTCTCCATTTAAAAAAGTGCATGAGCTGGGCTCGCATCTGAAGACAAAGACTATATACTCTGGTGATGGAAGATTCTTGCTGATACATATCCACACATTTTAACTGGTAGCTACAGCACTTGTCCCTTTTCTGCCCAAACTGATGACAGACCCTGAGCAGACTTGGAATAGAATTAGATGTTTGAACTTGTTTAGCTGAAGTTGATAAATGCATTCCCCGTTATTCCCCATGAGTCCTAACTTCTCCCTTTGTGTGTATGTGGGGGTGGGTGGGTGGTGGTGGTGTATATAAGGGAAAGATAAGCCATAAAATTTTACAATATACCATAAAACCCTCTCTAAAATCTAAGCAGGTTTTAGGATCGAAGAAGTTATCATTAATATTTCCATTCCAACACATTTATAGCATATGCAATGTATACTATTGTTAACGGTGAATATAGCAGGTCATTAAGATGACTGTAATCAATTAGAGCAAATTAAAACACAATAAAGACATCACTGCAATTATTTTCAAAATGGTTATAAAATACATAAACGGAGCTTATAAAAAACAGTTTTGAAATTTAGACACAACTTAGAAGAAAAACACACAAATACTTAGTAGGCGGTTTTGTTAACCATAAAAATCCTTTCCCAAAGATACCTAAACAGCAAAAACGTCGCTCAAGAACAAGGGGTCTTGAACCTTTGATTAATATTAACTTCCTCTACTTCATTTTAAGTTTATTTTTCAATATTTAAACAATGATAAATATTTAAGAAATACAAAAAAGGGATGGCAAACAGCGGCTGCAGCTCAGCGGTGTTTCAGGAAATACCCAACTAGGGCTTCTTCCCGCTAGATTATTTTTTCCAGTATGTGTCGCGCTGTTTGGGCACAATGCTAACAATGAAGTGATGCTATTCAGCTATGACAAAGAGTATAAAAGCATCCCTCCTGGAAAACTATCATAACATTTATGAAGCTTCAATTATATTAATGTTTTTGTCACCCTATACTTATCAGCAGCCTTTTTCAACTGAAATTTCATCAAATTTCAGTCTATTTATGCATCTGGTGGCACAACTGTTTTCACTTAAATATTTAAAAGCAACTATGAGAGAAGACCAAGGACCTTGACCAACAGGAAGGTATTAACCAAGTTTATCTTCTCTAAGCAATCCTCTCTCTTCGCCACACATTCCTCACTTTTAATGCTTTCCTTTGAAATTCCCAGACTTATTTTCCAATTCCCAGACTTACCTTTTTCCAGAAGGAACAGGAAGGCAGCAAACTGAACAATCATGAAAAGATAATGTTCTGTACATCAGAACCACATGGAAGAAAGCATCTCTTCGACTCTCACATGTCAAGAAATTTAGAATAATTTCTAACAAAATTCATGTAGTATTATAATCAACCAAGGTTTTAAAAGAAAGTAAGCAATCTGAGTTCTTTGTGGAATCCTGGAAATTTGGGTAATACTCTTTAATATTATTGCCCCATTTTTCCAATTGATCAGTTTTGGAGTAGTGGAGCAGAGTTTTGGAGTTCCATTTCTGTATAATCAGCCTTTTAATCACAGCTCTGTAAGCGATCACCAAGCAAATACGGAGAGATTTAAAATCCCTACCTTTACAGCCTTACTTTAAAATAATACCCTCCAAATATTCATCTTTTAAATCCAGAAAATTATTTATATATAAAGGAAGGACACTTTTTAATCTCTATTTTTTTAATCTCCACTTTTTAATCTGATTAAACAAATTTAAAGGATGATTCCTCCTACTGCATTTAATACTAGTGCTCCTCCTAACTACTTATTTCACAGCAGGAATTGTCTTCAAGAACACACTCGCATTATTACTCCACATTGATCTACACAGTGATTTTGGATGAGAAGGCTATGCCTTATATAGTATTTCCTAAAGGGCATTGCTTAACGTACTAGAAATATCACGCAAACAGAAAAATTTATTCTAAATATTATATCTTTAATGAACAACATAAAACAATGTATTAGAAACTGCCTAGCATTACCAGCAAGGTACCTCCACTGAAAGTCCACCTTTCAGATCTAATTTACCAATGGTTGGCTCTATCCCATATTAGAGGCCGTAAGATTTTATTTTCCCAGGTTTAGGGGGTTTATTATCAAACATTTCTCAGGAAAAGAAAGAAATTATTACTGGACATATTAACAATAGAAAAAAGTTAGTTTGGTGGTCCTTTCCTGCCAAGGTTGGGGTACCAATTACTTGCGTTGGATGCTGTCACCACGTCTTCAATTGGTTTGAAGCCCATTAAATACCCTGCAGAACGGGACTGTATTTTTTAATATGTTCAGACAGGGTCTTTTTTTTTTTTTTTATGGTGAACCTCTGCAAGCGGATAACAAGCCACGAGGCTGTTACGGACCCTTGGTTCCAGCCATAAACACAATTTACATTCAGACCATTTTCTGCCAGTAGAGCCAACTGAGACGATTAATCAAATGAGAAAGAAAACAAGCATTTGTAGAGCTTTAAACAGATACTGTTCATCTGTTATTTAAAGCATGATGGTATCAGTGTACTGCTCAATGTTTGAAGACCAGTTGTACAATATTTAGAATGAACTTTTCTTTAAAAGGAACAACAATATGAAGTACAGAAGCTAAATAACTGATGATCGGTCTGGGAGAGCATTAAAGGCAAGTATCTCAGAGCAAAAAGCGCTGCCTTTTCCAGCCCTCCAAAGCGCTATGAAAACGTGGGTGCCTGCATAGGTGTTTGCTGAAAAACAACAATAGATGACATCAACCAAATTATGTATTCAGCAAATAACTCACTTGGCATTTGGGGGGGCTTTGTGTAGGCTTTTGCAGCACAGAAGGCAGATGGTGATTACACTGACTTCTGTAAAACTGTACTGAATGTTACATTAACTGGCAATTAGAAAACTCAATTTGATTTCACTTCTATTTTCATACTGACTATTTTTTGGCATTCAAAACTATATATCTTGAAAAGTTCATAAAGCAACATCTCTAGGCTATACGCATGCTAATGTTGGTCTGTTCACACTATGAGGATAAAAAGATGAGGAAAAAATGAACTATTTTATGTATTCTCTCCTTGAACATTTACTGTTACTTGTGTATTTCAGAAACTAATTCTCTGACTCCGATGCAACAAGAACAAATCACAGAAAGCTAGTCTGTACCCTAAATCTTTGCATTTTTCAGTCAGACATTATTTTTCAATTTTTCTTTTGTGAAGAAATCGTTTATCAGGCCTGATCTTATTTAACCTAAGTAAATACAGCAAAGTATTCAATAAAAATGCAATAGATTGTAAAGGAGATTGCCAGAGTGGTTTTTATTTACCAACTACCAGCTTCCTAACAAAGCATACCTTCCCTTCAAACACCAAATTTAACTCCAGCTTCCTCCAAGTTGTCTACAAAACAATGCAATACGTTGCGTGATCTTTGAATACTAAACTGCCTTTAACATGGAGTCCTCAGCTTAAGCCCAAGTCCTGCATCAGAGGGCATACGTGCAGGCTGCTCCGGCCCAGAGCAGCTTTGCTGATTTCAGCAAACTGCTTCCAAGCAACGCATTTCAGGATCAAGAACTAGAGATGGGAAAATCCCAGGGGTAGGAAAGGCGATTGTAACATTTTGCAGTTCTGTTAAATAACAAAAAAAGAATTCATGATGCTGGGAAATACGTTTCACATTTACTATCATTATTCATCCAACAACAATCACGAGAAGAGCAGAGGCAAAATAATCCCTGCACGACTCAAACTGTTAATGGATTATTGTAGTTGGTCTCCTATTTACAAATAGCTAAGTGAAAAGCAAACTCATTGTGAAAGCTGGCGGTTATCCATTCGCCTATAACCTTCAACAAATTGCAGACACACAAACTTGCATCACAGTGTATCTGGATGGGGAAGTCATGTTGCTGCTCTCACCAGAAAAATCAGATGTAAAATAGTTTCCACAGCTAAACTGTAAGTACTATTATGACAAAGTGACACAGAATGACAAAGATATCCGGTGGCTCTATAGCTTTTTAAAATACGAAAACAGTCTCTCAATTGTTTGGTAACTTTCAGATGAATGGTCTACAAAGTACAGTAATTTAATGAGCCCACAACTAAAAGCGTCTTAAGGGAAAAGTAAAAGAAAAAAACAGTTGGTGAACACAAAAAAAATAATCTAAGAAATCATGAGGATCTAATTGTGAGCCTCTGCATGCAAACTGTACGTTTCCCTCCCTGTGCCTGTCAGTTAATGTATCCTTTTCCCATCTCATGTTGATGCATGATCAAATAGAAATGCACGTGGTTTTGATGCAATTTCAATTTCTAAGAATACTGATTAGGCAGAATATTGACTTTTTTCTATGTCTGCTTACAGGCTTTATTTCCAACTGCAAGTGATAATGGGTTTTCTCATTGTTTTGTTTTGTTAGTCCTACATAAAGAATACAACAAAAAAAGTTTCCTGTAGTCTTCAAACAGGATCCCGTTCTACAAACTTAACTTAAGCAAGACCCATTAATCTGCTACAAAATTTAAAGGGAAGCCACACCTCGGACTTGACCCTTTCTCTTTCTAGCACAGTTCAGTGCTCGTTGCTTTGGTACCCTGTGTTTAATTTCTTTCATTAATTAATACATGGGACGAGTCATGCACCTATGCATGAGCAGTTTTTCTGTCCCTTCCAAGATATTTTTTTTTCAAAGGGGATGAACTAAACATCAAAAATCCCTAGTAGAGTAAATTACAACACGTTATCAAACAACCCTTTCAGTTTTATAGGAATCTGGTGAATATGTTGGCCGTATACAAACTCAGCATAACTACCACATTGAATCTTTCCCAACAATTTCGCTGACCTCTAGGCAAATTAACCTTCCATAAATAACTGTTAACATGTGGTAAAACTATGTATAAAACATAGCAAAGTTTTCCTGTATATACCAATTATCACTGTCAAGGAAATAACTGGTAGCTCTCATCATCATGATCGTAGCTGACAACAAATGACTGGGAACTCAATCTTTTTCTTTACCTAAGGCATTAATGGCCACAGAAACCTAAAGAGATACCTGATACTGCAGTAAGCATTTGATTTTACATGAAAAAGTGTAGAACAAATTAAGAAAGCAGAACTAAATACACCTGAATGAGCCACGTTCCTAGTGCAAACTGTGTACAAAAAGAAAAGAGATTTTGAATTCTAGTTGTATGCTGTTTGTAATGCTGTCTTGCTATTTGTATCATTGTATCTTAATATACTATTCTGTAAGATCCTCACTTGCAGAGATTTCACACTTTTATTCTTACGTAATAGACTGGCTGACCAACGTGCTGTCAACATGATAGGTTTTTTTCCCAAGACAAACTCAACATCTACACAACAAGGTCAAGTACCCGTCTTCCTATTTCAAATAAGATGGGGATTTTGACAATTCCACTTTTAACATGCAAAAACATTCCGACACGGAGCTGCACTCTGTCGAAAGCTAGTATGGCAGATGCCTTCACAGTAATTGCCAATCAGCCTCTACGTAGCAGCTGAAAACACAATACATCACTTTGATCTCCTCGGCTTTCAAACTATTCACAATCAAGGAATCTGCATGAAAAGTATGAAATATGCAACATTTCCAAAAATTGTCTCCATGGAACTTAAATATGATAATGTATATTTTGTTAGTACTTCATAAAGCATTTCCAATCCTTTATTATGCATATGAAAGGATATGTTTTAGCTTGCAAAAAATAAACATGAAAGATGCTTTATATTTTAGAGACATCTAGGTTTTCGTCGGATAACATAGGTGAAACAATCGTTTAGAAAAGCCTGAATTGCTTTGAGGGGAAGACGTTATTACAGAACATGCTTAATTAAGTCCCACTGCTAATTTTGTAAAATGAATACCTTGTTGAACTAGACTAGAGGGAAATAAAGTACGCATACCAGCTGCACGTGCTTAAAACAAAAAGAAAACGCTGCGAGAGGGTTGACTTACATTTTGCAGGTAGGTCATATCCACACGTAATTTTGGCTTGCCCCGTCTCACAGCCACTCAGGTTGCGACATTCAGCAACTAAGCAGGGTCCAGCAGCTCTGTGTATACAGCCATCCACTACAAAAGCAAAGCCAGAAATTTTAATTTATTAAAAGCCAGTCTTCATGTTGCCTTCACACAAATATGCCGACACAAACATTTACTGCTCATTTTTACATTCACAGCGCAGACCCGCTGATCCATAAGTAGATATCCAAATGTATACAAACATTTTTTAATGCCAGCATTAGTCAATGTGTTTATCCAAAAAATAATATTTAGTCAACTTCTGCTAACTGAAAAGAAAACAGCTAGGGAAGGTAAGGCAGAATTAAATTTTCAGTATTAAAAAGGGTCTCATTCAAGGTTCTAAGAAATTCTCACTCCAAATTATGAAAACAAATTTGATCCCCTGTTAAATGCCACTCTCTTTTTACCACACACCTCTGACACTTCTACAATTGTGCAGACCATGTAATGTCACCGTCCTATTAATGCCTTATACAAACAACGAATAACGCTGGTGGATTTGAAATATAAGAAATACCTTGTTTTGACCTTTTTTCTTTTTACATTTTTTAATTTTGCATTATTTATGCAATACTTTGGAGTTAATTAAATAATAATTACTGAAGGTTGCAATTGCAGCTACGTATGCAAGAAAATTAGTAGAATGCATAGATCTTATTACCCTCGGGAGGCAGCAAAAGAATGGTAACAGCAGCAAAGAATAAAAAAAAAGTCTGCTGGCACAGCATTTCTGCCCTCTCAACATGCAATCAAAGAAATCATGTACTGTAACTATGGCAAAACATTTAAGAAAAAGGAAACAAAAAAAATAAGGGAAAATTGTGTTCATGAACGTATTAATTATGCTACACTAAGGCCCTAAGTCAGCAGCAACGATGAAGTTAAACTATGAGAAATAACCATCATATAAACTACAATATCAATTCAAAAAAGGTAAAATAAGCTAAAGTATAAAGGCTAAACAAATACTTATGGAGATAAGAAAAGAAGATTCTGTATGCCTGTCATTCAATATTTTCTTTCAGGTTTAACCAGTTCGAAATTACGGCAGTTCCCAATAGCATTTTTGAAGCAATCAAACCACAAAAGGTTTGAAAAGCCAAGTGGAGATGGGTTTCCAAGAGACACACGTAATCCGTTCATAGCACAACCTGTGTAGCTTTCTACAGGCTCGCATAGCAAGATTTGGGCAACACAAGACTTGGGCACCCAGCACACCTACCAACCATCCACTACCCACTGGGATGCAGGGAGACCATGTAACTCCCTCACCCAAGATGGTCTTTGAAGCTGGAATGGAAACGACGACTGGTCTTTCTGCATTAAGAGCACGCTGGTTTTTGCAAGGTGTTATTGACCTGAAGCCAGGCATCCCCAAGTGGAGAGGCAGATAACATAGTTATCCGAATTAAGCCTTCTTCTACTAAGTGTTAAAAAACTCAATTGCCTTTTTCGAGGTGTTCTGTGCCAGAGTTAATATTGAGATGACACAGTAAAATTGTGTAAGCGGTTCCTTGTAATACTCCAATACTCATCCTGGACACAGTGCCATTTCTTTTTAAAAAGTCGTTTTGAAATACTTTATATTAGACAGATAATTACAGAATCATGTAATGTTGCACTTTCAATTACAAAACTTCCATACTGGAAAGAATGTGGATGCCAAGCCACGAGTCAGAAGCTCGTTGTGCACTGTCTATGCCAAGACGCCAAGTCTTCTTACTCTACCTTAGCTGAACTCGTCCTTTTAACTTACCCAAAATCTCTGCTCAACAGACTCCAAGATTCTAACGCAAGAATAATATTTTGTAACCTTGAGGGGAAAAAAAGAATGCTTGAAATCTATCCTGTGCTCATAATATCCGATTTAATTATTTTAACTTAATTACTAAATGCTTTTCCAAACCAAGCAGGATAAGTAAACCAGTATGCGTTGAAACCTCAAGCATATTTTCATAAGCACCACCACAATCTTTACCAACATTAATATTTCCTGAGACATTAACATAAAAACAGCACTGATGCTTAGGACTAGCACTTTCTGCACAATTCTTTACAGAGAAGAATTCTTTCACCTCATGAGTACTGGATAAGGGCTCAAGTCCATGCTATTATTCCCTTGGCAGTGGACTAACCATTTCCACCCCTGACATCCTTCTTATCTAGGGACAAGTAGGCACTCTCCCTTGAGCAGTGTCTGTATAATGATTTGTTCAGCTACTCTCTCTCAACCAACCCAGCTGGATTAATCAACCTCTTTTTCGCTAAACTCCATTGACTTTAACACAAGTCCAGCTCAGAGCACAGCCAAACAACAGAGCCTGCAAAACCACCGCCTCTGGCAAGGAAGTGGAAGCACAGATTTGCCCCTTCTAAATCTTCAACGTATTAACGTACCCATTATGTTAACACACCACGTGCCAGATCAGCTATGACGGCCAACGCATAGGGTCCCCACCTATAAACCATCTCATGATGGAAGAAGCATGCTCGTAATGCTCATACAGCTATGGTACAGATGGTCTACCACTAGTTTCCTGGAGCTGGTTCCACACAGGTCCATGTCCAGTCTTTATAATTGAAGCAGCCTCCAGAAAGATGAAAACATAATTGAAAAATATTAAATTCTTAACAGAGGAAAATCAATTCTATCATAACCGATTTTGACATATGACAAGAAAAATGGAAGAGGTCTGCCGAAACCAAACAAGTAGACACACATACTTCTCTTACAAGGGTGGCATAACAGAAAATGATTGAATGCTCCAGACAGGCATAGATGGAAACGTAGACATTAGCATTTGATGTACTTCAGTGACTGATGACATAGAAGAATAAAGGAGGAGGGGGACAACCACCAGCAAAAAAAAACCCAACCCAAAACCCAAGCACCAAACCACCCACTATTTTCTGAATAACGTCTTTTTTCTACCATACTTTATTAAATACTTGAGCAGAGATGACATCTGATCTACGTACACATTTTCTATTTAATATAACTCAATAAATCATGCCAGAAATACTCTATGTTTCCAATAACATATACAACCTATGACACAAGTTTGATAATTCTGAAAGCAAAAACCCAAGGAGTAAAATTTCTTGCAAAATACGAGCACTCTGCCTAACATAAAGAAAAAAAAATTGGCAAAGGTAGATAAGCAAATCTAAATGTGATACTTCAGTCTCTGCTAAAACATGTCTTAGCTGTATTAATTCAAAAAAACATGGAATGGGCATGCACAAAACATTTACATGAGATATTTTGTTTTCTGGGCGTGTGCACTGACTAGTAATGTAAGAGTCCAGAGGAGTAAGCATTGTTAACATGGAAACTCTATGGAAATTACAGATAACAGCAACAACCTCACGAGGCAAAAATGATGGCCAAAGATATAGTGTTATTGTGTAGTAAGGAGGAAGAGATTTACATTATAATAATGGCATGCTACCAAATTGCTTTTATAGGAAAGTGAAGAATCTTTGATTTATTGGTTTCAGATACTTCATCTGCATCATCAGTTTGATATACAGATGCTCATCTGCATTTTGCAAACCAGATGTGGAAAGTGATAAAACATATCCTACTGCTCCTTCCCTGGAATTTCTTTGTGCAACTGGCTGAAAAACCCTGGCATTTATGGTCAAATCTGACTTGCGTCATGTGACAGTAATAAGGAATTATGCATTATCACTGTTTTCTACAACCAATGAAAGAAAAATGTCATCTAACTTCAAAGCTGTTGCTCTGCTTCACAGTATGCCTTTTTTCTACAGGCTGCCTTCCTGTCCAGGTTTATGGAAATCACATATATATACTTTGGGTCATTTATATACACAAGCGGCCTGCCATTTCACAGCTACGGGAAAGATGTGGGAAAATCCCACAGACAAAACTATCCATCGTAACTTACAAGAAATCCCATTTCTGGTTGGCATGATGATTAATTGGCATTTATACATCCTGGTAACACTTGAAGGTACTAAAGACAGGGCTGCTAACTGTCCTTATTGATACTGTGCTTCTTGATATGAGTTTCATCCGTATAAACTAAGCTGTTACTAAGGACTTTTGACAGCATTAATACTAAATGAGTCCTGCTTGGGGCCACCAGTGAGGTGGCAAACATCCACAGGATGGTCCCCCTTCTCATCTGCATTCCCCTTCCCAAAAAGCAGGCTGCTAGGCTGCCTAATGTTCCCCACAATCTACCTTGAGGTAAAATAAATGCTTTGAGAAAGCACATAACACTTTTGCTTTCAGATGACTGCAACAACTTAGGTGGCTCAACTTGTCTTTTGAAGTGCAATCCCCTTATTCACTGCACTGTTGTGTGTGGAGACACGATACAAATGGGGTTTCTATATTTACTGCTTCACCATGGTTTGGCTGGACGAGCGTGTGAAAGGGGTTTCTTTGTTTGGAAGACCTGGGTAATATGAACTTTATTTTGAGGGCTGAAGAAAGGCTCCAGGAGCTTGAGATTTAGCTCTATAGTTCAAGTTGTTCGTGCTTGCATAAAGCTATGAAAAGCACTGCTCCAACATTTTTTCATTAAAAACAATATTAGCAATCTTGTTGCACGCATCTGTAAGTTTTAGGAGCCACTAGGGACAGCACTTCTTTCTCCCAACTATTCAGCAGAAGCTGTTAATGAAGAAAAACTCTTTTCAAAGCTACTGCAGTCAATGGTAATGGTTGCACACAGAAGTCACCTGAAAATAATTGCTTAAAATACATGGGCAAAATCAAGTGTCAAAATAAAACTCATAGGCAAAATGACAGTGTACTAAAAAATGTCTTAAACAAAAATACAGAAATCTTTGACAACATCTTTCTCACTGCACACTAAAGGACGCTAAAAGGTTAAATCCTTTCTCATTCAGTTTATTGTAAACAAACTGTATTTGTTCTCCAGAATTAAAGGGTTAAAGTTATATAATAAAAACTAGATAATTTACTGATGTACAATACAGAATAAATCTATTTCTTATAGAAAATCTCTTAAAATTGCAAATGAAGCAAAAGCGCCGGAAACACAGAATTAAGGGTATCATGGGATGCTGTTTAAAAAAAAATAAATAAATAATCTCAGCAAAACTAGCCTTGCAGTGCAGATGGTAATAAAAAAAGGGTAAGGTAATCAAACACCACAGCGAAAAAATACAAATTCCCCCAGGAATAATAAGGCCCAAACTTCTTTTGTGACCTCTGAATAAATTGAAGTTACAATGTAAACAACATATGCAGATTTATCATGTTACATTTCAAGAATCTATATATTCTTTTTCCATAGTAATTCCTGTTCTCTGGTGCTTTTCCATATTTTCATTTCTCATTTTCACAAGGAAATTCAGGAGATTTACTTATTTAAGGAAGTTAACCATGCATAATTTATCTATGAAGCGGTACTGTTCTTCCACATGGCAAATGCCAGGAGTGAATAAAAACAGAGAAGTGTCATTTTATGAGATACGTTGCTACGGACACACAAGAGGAACTGGTTTGCCCAGACTGTAGCACACCTCTGGTATACATGCCCTCAGTCCTTGCGGACCTTTCAAAAACGTATGTTGCAAGGACGTGTGTGGAAACCAGAGAAAAAAAAAGGAGAAAACCAAAACTGAACACCCCCAGACCTTCTCCCCCCAACAAACCCCCCCAACAAAACAACTCACAAACAAAAGCAACCTCATTCTGCAAAACTGGTAAAGCACCTCGAGGAAGTTCATTGGTATCAAGTGCTGCCAAAGTTGCAACTGCACCTCTGAGACCCATGTCGAGGGGAAATAAATCCTGCCCAGCAAGAGACAACAGCTGCTGGTCTAATGAACAAAGGTGGGGATCTTAAAAAGATTACAACACAGATACCAGGCGGCTGCCACTGCTAGAAACAGCTGTTTATATTACTGAGATGGCCTCTGCCATTGGGAAGTTTAATGAACTGAAGATTTTTAATCAATGCACTGGTTTATAGGCCTCCAACATAATTAATTTTAAATACTTAGCATTTATACAGTACTTCCTGGCCAAGATCTCAAGGAGTTTTAAAAGCATGATCTGATTTAGCCTTAAAATTCTCCATTCTAAAAACAAAAAGCACACATGAACTATTCATTTTGAGATGGCTATTTCACTGAATTAGGTTCACAATTCATCACAGGCAATCTAAATTTATAGTTCCTTAAATAGTCTTATTTTAAGAAACTCTTAGTGCTTACTCCTGAGTTAAATCAAGACAAAACGGTGAGTTTAAAGTCTTGATGCTTAAGATACTCATTACCTAATGTGTCAGTTCCCATTCTCTGTATAGTGCCTATCTTTATTTAAGAATCAACATTTTGAGATTGCGCAAGAGGCCTCACTGCAGCCAAAATTAAAATTCTGGATCCTCCCAGCTCCAACCACTAACCCATGTCACAGAGTGACTTTAATGAAAAGTAATAATAAGATGTAATAAAACTATTATTCCAGTACAAACTGCAAGAACAGACCTACTCATGACAACGGCATGTGCGAGTCTTATTGTAAAGTCATACATGGGAAACTTGTATTTTAGAATATTGTTTAGCTGAAATCCTCCAAAGTTAGCCAGCTATTGCCTGCTATGGTGAAAAGTGTTGGAAATTAAATTTTAAAACCAACTGGTAGTTTTAAGAGAAGGCTGCCCTTAATCTGGATGCTGTTCACATGCCAGCAAAACAAAAGCAGATGAAAGATCCAACGTAATTGATGTGTGTGCTATAAACTGGCAAAAAGACATACGGAAATAAAGAAGTCAACAATGATTCAAAATAAAGCTCACTTACCCGTGGACCTGTTAAATTTTAAGTGTTCTACATTTATTGCATACAAACAATCACTCTCACTTTGACAAAAACACAAAACAATAGTAAACTCACAAGTTTTGGCAGATTTTTTATTTTAGTCAAATATCTCGGGATATCAGAAACTCATATTAAAAATATATGAAAAGCCAAGAAAAAGTTGTTCTGTCACGTTAGCAATAACAATTGGTAAATTACTTCCATAAACGACTGAGCAATAAAGAAAGCGTTTGTTTTATCTCACACTTAGGACATCATCTTTCTTAGTCTCCGAGTGCTCCAGTCCAATTTTGTAGACAGAGTTATAATGTCAATAGGATTCACATTTTTGTCAGCCCACTCAAGCAGCATAAGGCCTCAGAGAAACATGGGTCTGATAAACCTGTCTGAATGTCACACTTTTGGCAGGAAAAAAAGAACTAGGACAGGCTCCAATAGCGTTTTCCCAGTTTTTCCCAGTCCAAAACGCTGACATTAAGGCATGTGTGAAGGAACCGTTCACTTCCTTTTAATTGTGTTAGTGTTGAGACACCTGACACACCACACTCTTCTACAGATGGAAGTGAGACAGCTAAGCCTTAAATAGCTCACTGCAGCAACCAGAAACAAAATGCATGTTGTTGTTTATTGAGAAGCAAAGCGATAAGCTGAAGTCTGGTGAAATTTCAGGCTATTCTACGCTATTAAACCAAACTCAGCTCACGTTCATCTCAACTTGCTCCCCCAGCTTCCCAAACTGACTATTAAGAAGCTCTACGTTTTTTTTAACGTGGTATCACCCTGAAGAAATGGGTTTGGTGACTCCAAAATCCTTTCCTCAGCCTTCTGGGCAGTCACAAGACCTCATTTCCAGCTGGATACTGGACAGATTGGAAGGACAAAAAGGCTTGACTACATTTGATTGCTAGGATGTCTACTTTGTCCTGGATTTCCATTCATGTTAGTGTGCTATTATTACAGGACTCCCTTTCTTCATCAGGAAAACAACTCTGAAGTCAAGCTTCATGCTTCATAGCCTCTTCTTATGCCCACTAAAAAAATTAAAAGTGTGTGGAACAGATTAAGAATAAGACCGTGTGAAAAAGGTTATAGCTGTGTCCCTCTGACAAGGCAGGAAATTGGGAGGGTGAGTTACACCCTTTGCACTACCCAGTTTAGGGATACAAATAAAGTTCTATTCATTAAGCTTTAACCTACCATTTTGGGGTTTGCACCACCTTGACCTTAAATGATGTAAATGTCTAAGGAGATGATATCAGAACTTTTTTCCCCCACTTTCACAAATTAGGCTCTGCTTAACACTTACTTCTAACTGCACACAGAAAAGTCAATACCCACCTTCACCTGGACCAAGACACCAGCCACCTTCAGCCCCTCACTTGTTTCTTTCCTTTAAACAAGCACCTTTGTGCTTCCTCCCTCAAGCACAGGAGAACCTCACAGTAAATACCCACGTTATTGTTTCTGAAATCTTGCTGAAACTCTCTTTTGCCACGATGGCTATTAAGCTATTGATGACTTTAGGATGCTACCTTCATATCAATCTCTGTCTCGTGCATAGAACTATGGAGCCTATTTTTCCTCCTGCACTGTTTGGAAACATTAAGTTAAACTCTGAGAAACAGTAAAAAAACAAGCACCTAAAAAGATAAAAAACATGATTGAAAGGGCAATGAAACTCAGATTTTATTTAAAAAAAAGTGATCTACTAATGTTCTGATGCTGCATGTAAATGAAATAAAGAACACAGAAACGGACAGACTGGTAAGAGGCACTGTCCATCTGCCTCAGCAGCCTACCTCACATGCTGGCCAAAGGCAAATGCTTAAAAGAAGAGGTCAAGATCAGAGGAAGAAATTACCAGTGCTTCCACAGAATATTCTTCCAGCCCTTCAGTACCAGCAACTCACAAGCCTGAGCAAGATGTCTTTTCTGTATCACTCTGGACATGCTTTTTCCTTGGGGTTTTTTGTGAGCATTTTGTGAGAGCATCTCAGACACATACAAGCATTTGGATTTCTATCTGCCAATTTTATGTAGTCATCTCTGTAAGGGGGACAGCAGCATTAGCAGGGAAATAAATCCTGCAGATTATTCGGAGTAAAAGCATGCTACTAACCTAGAAAAAGAGAGAGTGAAAATAGAAAAACAACTTCAAAGTTTTTAAGAAAGTTTTTTGGGTTTTTTTTTTGTTTGTTTTTTTTTTGTTTGTTTTTTTTTCCCCCCCCCCCCCCATTTACAACACACACAGACAAGCACTGCTTCTCTGTTGTTCGATAAATATTTTTCTTTGCGTTTTTGGTAATGCATCTTTTCCTTCTCTGTGGGTTTCAGCACTTCAGGGCTCCGCATGAAAAGACAGGAGACTGCAATGGCATGCTCCATTACTTGAAAACGTTTCAAAAATACTAAGTGCATGGGCCAGTCATGGCAGATGAATTGTATTAAGCCAGACCAGGTATTTGCATATTTGGAGCACAGTTATTAAGCAGTCATCTCACAGTGATTATACTTATTTATTCACTATGATCAGCTAGCAGTTGTCAGGCACAGGTCAAGGATTCAGACAGAGCAGGCTATCAAGTAATAATTGTAAAAAGACTGTGTAAAAGAGAGCCTTATAACTGTGGTGCATCCTCACAGCCCAACAGACTGTTGGCCTGCCACTTCTAAGAGTTTTAAAGGTATACTGAAAATAAATTTTATTAAATGTTGAAAGTTAACCACTTTTTCCCCACTGAAATGCAAGGGGATGTGATCTAAGACCTTCTCTTCACAGAGAACGTAGAAGCAAAGGCATTCTTACATAGGTCTTTGGGGATTTGAAGCCTGAAGAGTTCTGTAGCAAAATATGACTTCTAATTAAATATAACTAAACCAGACATGGGAGAATGTGATGCTTCTCTTCAGCTATAGGGTGCACCAAGCCCCAGAACACGTCACTGCTAGAATAAAAGAATACATCAAAGCTTTGGAGAAAACCTGGGAGAAGACACTGAGCTTCAGCCAGACGAAGGAGATATATGATGCAAGGTGAATAGCTCCACTTCCCTGAAAAATCTTGCAAAAGAAAGATGGGCAGGTCTGCCAAGAAAAAAGCTTTTGTGACTTACGACTGCAAATATTACTTTCTAAACACATTTTATAAGCAATTTGTTTGTTTTCAAGAGTCATCTCCTCCCTTCCTCTCTAACCCCTACGGGTTCAGCTTGACTGTGCGACAGCACGGAATCTACATGCAGGTTTAAGTAATGTGTTATCTACAGGAGAGAGAGAAGATGAAGAAAGTCACAGAGGAAAGGTTTGCTACAGAAGCAAAGTATGTCCAGTTGTGCACATACTTCAAAAGGGACTTAAAAAAAACCACAGGGATTGTAGGAACTCTGAATTAGGGCAGCAGCTGGAATATACAAAGGAATAAGACTAAGTATCAACAAGGAGATGTTCTCTTGCTTGCAGTAAGGCTTAACAGGCTGTAGGAATACTAGGAATTAACTACTGAGTAGCGGCTGGTTTGCTTATTTCCTGGACCATTTTCACTTGTGCTAATTTACTTTTATCATGAACCACTGAAGGGAGAAAACTTGGTTGAGATACTTCTCAGGCTGCCATCACAGAAAGATCCTCTCAATTTGGAGTGCTGTTTCAAGCCAGATTAATTAACAGTATTAATTATACAAAAATTGCCTTGCAATAGGTAAATCCAACTGAACACATTACAATGTATTCAAATGGAATAAATACAAGGGAAGAAAAAGGTAAACACTAGATTAACTGGAAAATTATGTATGAACATGGTTCTTTCAGATAATGTTTTAACACAAGCCTGAGAACTAATTACCCATAAAAAGTCTCAAATATTCTTTCCTTTTGTTGAGAGACTATGACAAATCACATGTGCAACACATCTAAGATGAATGCTTGCCAAAAGAGAACTTAAAAGATGTAGGACACAATCCACATTCAGCAATGTTGAAACACCAAGTGTTTTCCAGCAGCCTGTACAAAATGTCACATACGCTAAGTACAATTTCCCCTATAAAAATAGTATCTTTTCCAGATACAGACTCATACTGCAAATCAAACAGAGAGGAGAACCTGTTTACTCTCACTAATATGTCAGACTGCATTGCAGAATCTGACAAATCTATAAAAATATTAGAGGCATCAGCACAACCTTCGCACATAATTAACTGTATATGGAGTACAGGGGGTAAGCTGCCATCATCAGATCCTACCTTCCATTTCCACTCCTGGGCAGATTGTCTCTGACAGTAAAGTTCTGTTTCCAAGGGAAACAGAAGAGCATTATAACTAACCTAAGATTATTAAATACATTCATAATGATCAAGTGGAATTTAAGTGACTGCATAACCATGAATAAAAAGAATAAAAACTCTTAAGTGTTTATTTATTTATTTAGGGTCAGTAGATGAAACAAGATAAGGGAATGAGCATTAGATAAAAAATGCCTTCCACATTGCCCACTGTGCTTGGGGGTTTTGTGCAGTGTAATCACCTTGGATAAAAATAATTTTAAAAAGGAAAAGGACACAAAGGCCGATAATAGCAAGTGATCTTTAGAGTTAATGGAAGACTTGGAAGCCAAAAGTTGCGGGGGGACCTCCTCTGAGCGGCTCACCATCCAGCCCTCCACAGGGCCGTACCCCAGCAGCCTGTTTAATCAAGTCCTACGCAAGCTTCTTTAACCTACAGGAAAGGTAAGCCTGTAATTAATGAACTTATTACTTATCTGAGCTGGCTGCAACCCTCCTTATGCTCCATGAGTTGTGGGAAGGGAAATTAAAGTACTAAGCACAGTTTAAAATTACAATCTAATAGTTTTCAAGTAAGAAACAAGACATCCCACTCGGATGGCTATATTTACCAGTTCGGTAATTCTGGTAATTCCCTCCCAAATAACTTTATGTTTGTCCTAAAACACTATTAAAAGAGAGATAAGAAACAGAAGAACTAAAGAGCTGGTTAATCTGTGCAGCATCATTATGTATTATTTAGTTTAATATCTTCTTGTAGTAAGTACAAAATCATTATGTGCCATTTTCTTCAAGAGAACACTGTAGTAAATTTGGTGTTGCAACAGAACCATTAAAGTATAATAGTGTACACAGAAAAATTCTACTGATTAGCAAGCAAAAATATGTAATTATAGCCACAGTGTGGGACTGAGTTGGCTGGTGTTTTACTGCATACTGCTTTGTAAGACTACTTCACTGCCAAAACTAATGAGGAAAATACTGAGTTGTTACTTCCAGTTGTACTAGAGGTTTTTGTCTTGATTTTATTGACATTTTTAAAGTGATCATCACATGTAACAAACAAGCCACAGTGCCAACACTGTGAGCTGCAGTCTACAGTAATTAACGAGTAAACAGCATTAATTCCATAGCAATGTTCCACAGATACATAATGTATTAACTGGATTTTTAAGAGCTAATTCCGAACAATAATTTACCCAAAGCATCTCAAGTTCTCTGCAGTTTGAGCAGTATTAATGAAACGACACAACAGCACCGAGACATGACTTTAAAAGGAAAAAGCAGCTCAACATTAGCCCATAAAAGTTGCAGTAAACATATTCAAATGTGCATATGTCCAATATATAAAAATACAGGTTTTTAAAGAAAACACATATGATCCTAAGTAGAAAGATTGAACAATACATATCCTATGGTGTTTGGGATTATACTTAAGCCTCCAGATTTTCCTTTCCAGCTCTCATTGAAAGAGGGGGTGTGCGGGTGAGGTGTATTTCCAGCATTGTACAAAAAAGATGGAAAGTTCCAGTTTAAAAAGCTTGCAGAGAAACAACAAACCCAAAGAATTCATCTGTTTCCAAAAAGTTATGTGGAAACCTTTAAGCCAGACTCATTTACTGGATTTTTAACCATATGTGGTTAATACCTAAAGTGCAGCCTGATACCATTAGAAAGAAGTCATCGTTCTCATTTCACTTCCAAATCAGCATCCTTTCCAACAAAAAACAAGCCAACAGCTTATGCCAATGGTGTCAAATGCAGAATGAATTTTGACATAATTCTTAATATTACTCCACCCTCTGTCAGAAATTATACTTTTAAATATAGCTTTGCCTGCCTACTTTCATATTATTCAAAGGTCTGCAAATACAAAGTCATACACGGGATTATGAGAAGACATTACAGTGAATTTGGGAAGGAAGCTCGGAGAGGCATTGTGAACTGCTATCTATACAAAGGGCATAATAAGCCCCATCTACATTTTTCTATTAAAATTTAGCACTTTAGGTACATCTTCATTAGCAAATACCAAGGACCAGTAAGGGTATATCTGTGGAGTAAAACAACTGGTATTGAGAACCTGCAGTATAAATACCATACATGTTTCAGGGGTTTCTTTGGTGGTATGGAGGGGTTTTGTTGTTTGGTTTTGGTTTTGTTTGTTTGTTTGTTTTTTGTTTGGTTTGGTGTTTTGTTGGGGTTTTTTTTGTTTTTTTGGTTTTTTTTGGGTTTTTTTTTTGTTTTTTTTTTTTTTTTGCTTTTATTGATTTTTATTTGGACTAGTTCTTGACTGGTCCATGGACTGAATGTCAGTTTTCTGATGGAATGCTTTAGGGACACATCCTCCAGTCTAGTTTTACTACAAAGAGACCTAGCTCATGTGCTCCAAGATATTTGATGATACTACATACCAAAGCAGTGAGGAGAGTCAGGGGATTTCCTTCACAAGCATGTTCTAGGCCCCAACTTTAAACAACAAGGTAAAGGCACCCTTTAAGTATTGTTTTTAGTTGACATTTATTTGATTTTTTTCAGGATTTTTAGCAACGCCTGAGTTAGTACACCTGCAAATAAAAAGGAACAGCCCCCATTCTTACACCCAAGTAAAATAAATTTCTGCATTGTAAGAGGCTGGCAGTTTTGCTACTGAGCCCTAACAACCTGTGTAAATCAAAGTTCAAAAGATCAAAGTAACTATTCACATCAAACCCAAACTCTGCACCAGCCACACACAGAAGTCAGCACGATAGGATATTCATCCCTTAAGGTTTCAGTTGTAAATAGGCACTAACAAACAACAGAGCAATGGCAGAACAAAAACATTCAGCAGTCACCCTAGGGTACAAGCATAAACAAGCCTTGTCTTAGAATGACTAATACGTTCTGCTTGCAGTGGTGATGTTAAGGATGAAGCATCAGGAAGCAACAAGACTGAGGGAATGATGGAGAACCTTTTTCACAGCATCGAGATGACTTACACAAATAATCTAATGCCATAGTTCTAGTAACTTCTGGTGGGAAGATGATTGAGAAAAGTCATCCTCCCCGCTTTCACAATATTATACAGAAAATTTTACGCAGCTAAGTACTTGTGAAATACACATCTCAGTTCAAACTGAATAAGCAAGAGGTGTGAATATGATGGTGAAACACTTTATAAAACAGTCTCCAGAAGACCTATGGTTAACTTACAATCCCATACCACAAATATTTCACATGTTTCAGTATTACCAGCATCACACTGTGAAGACAAGCTCATCACAGTCCTACGGAAAGATGATGATATTCACTCCAATAAGTGAACATCTTAGATCTACTGGCTTTAATAGTATTAATGTATTTTATTTTCAGAATGTATCCTTTGATAGAATCAGAGAAAACTTAGGCTGGATTGGACCCTGGAGTTTGTGCAGTCCTACCCACCCTCTCAACTTTCCTTTACAAAACAAAAGCATGGTTGAAACAGATCTGTCTTCCAACCCTTCTGAAGTGAAGAAAATTTACAGAAAATGTTGAGAAGCTGTTATACCATCTAAAATTTTTTTTATTTTTATTATTTTTAATAATTATGTTTATGCTCCAGGGCAAAACACCACCCAACACCTACATGTTATTGAAAATAAATAGTTTTCAATTACTAAGATGGAAGAATGAACGCTAAACAATAATTGGCACAAAAGGCTCTTTTGAAAACAGTCCTAAGATGACACCTATTCAGTTTGGCCAGGCACCTATTTGTGGTGATAGCAAGAACCACAGAAAATAGGTGTAGCTGAAGTATTAAGGAGGATGAAAGGTCTAAGCTGACAGCAAATGCAAACCAAATCTGAATACTCCTGTCAGACCTCCATTTGTGGAGGCCAGGCTGTTATTTGTTATCTGCAGATTGAGGTATGCGTAACATGGGCAGGCACTGCAGGCAGAGGGATGAGCGCAGAGATCCTTAATGAGGGACAATCTAAAGTCTCAAATCTCTCAATACGTCACATCGTGTGATTCAAAACAGAAAGGGCTGACTTTTAAGACCGCTTTCAGCAGAGAACTGGTGCTCTGATTCCCTTTCCTCATGTCCAGATTATTTTTCTTAATTTTGCTCTTCCTTTTCAACAAGACAAAGTTCTCTATAACTACCTCTGCTAATTAGATGGCCAACTTCCTGATCTATTGACCTATTGCACAATATGATTTTAATTAGTTCACACTGGCATGCAATGCCTGGAGTTTAAGTATTATTTTGCCTGAACAAATCTATTTGCCCGTTGAAAGCATTTACATAAACAACCCAACAAAACCATTTAAAAAAAAATATTACTGTATAAAATCCAGCAGGATAGAGTTCATTACTGGTCCAACTGTCATAAAAAGGCGAGAGTGACATTCACGACCTTCTCATAGGTAGTTTTTTTTCTATTAAACTACACTTCCTAGTTGATTTTTTTTTTTATTTAAAATTAATAAGATTTTTTTTGTCAGGTACTAATATATATTATTCCTTTTCCATTAATGCCTTATGTGCATGTCAGCACAGATACAGATATTACAAGATTTTTTGTTTTGAATAGAAATCTCATTGAGCAATGTTTTACAGACCAGACATAATTTGAATGCAAGAGCTTTTAACACATCAAAACAACTCCTAAAGGCTTTACGCAGCTGTTTTATTAGATTTTATGTACTTCACAAAGGAGACAGACACCAAATTTGAAAATACAGAGAAGGAAACCAAGGATAAAGTGAAATGTAGTATTTTCAACACTTTTCAAGACCCTGCCTCTGTCTCCAGAAAGCCCCATGTCTCTGGTCTCTCTTCACTTCGTCTACTCTCAGTTCTTCCACGTCTCCAACCTGGACCTTTTTGATTTGACAGCAGGATAAAACCCACATGTGCTATACTGAATCTGAGCACTGTCCAGGAACACAATGGCAACAAAATATATAATGCCTGAGTCTCCCTGGCTTTCACCCCCTTAAGAGAGGTTTCAGTTTCTCTCTAGACATCAGTTTTCAGAAATGTGGAGAAACTCACTTGTTTTGAAACTTGCAATCCTCTATCAAACACATCTGCAAATAACCAGTAGATTAAATAACATGTTGGGAATAAATAGTAGGCAAGAGACAGCACAAGGAAACCAGAATAAGAACGTTTCATTATCTGCAGACTACTCATATAGGATGGGGCATAAGCAAAGCACAAAGGGATACTATCATGTATTTCCTTTCCAGTTTGACAAGAAATCCCTGACAAAACTGTCTTGGGCTGCAAGGAGCCCCAGGTTTCACTACAACAATCTGCCCATCTGTGAATGAGTAAGTGAAGCGTGTGCGCCTGTGGTCACAACGTTTATGAAATACAGCCAAGATCATGGACGAGACTCGCAAGATGACTCAGTGACCATCAGGGTTTGAACTTCCACCTCTAGCACTTATTGGTGGAATATTGACCGAGAAGTCATTCAGTCTGGGCATTTTCTCATGTTCAGCAGATTCCCTATCAAATGTGAGATGAGTTAGTGTTGCAAGCCTACTTGCAAGTAACAAAATAGCTCCACAAGACAGCATCTTCACTTTGTTTAGATGACACAATCATTATGAAACTAATAACGTTCTGTTGATACTTCAAATAGACACCCTGGGAAAGCACAGAATAAAAAGTTAAAAGAAAAAAGTTTAGATAGCCATGTTCAATCTTTCCCTTCTATTATTCATAAACCTGCACGTTTTAAAGGAGAACGCAATAATTAGGGGTTTGCGGAGAAACCTGGCCTAATTAAGTTTTAATGCCTACAGATCAGGAGGTGTACTTCTCCCCTGCAAACACAGAGACACGTTTTAGTAGCACTTCTCAAAAAAAGAAAACATTTTTCAGAAACTGCATAACGGATTCAGTCCGAAATTTGGCACCATCTGTATATATCATAATAGGCCTTTGTGATTCAGGAGTCCAACCAGCCTGCTTGTCTACAGGACTCCAGATAGTCACCTTGGCCACCTCCAGCCACAGCAACCTCCAGAACCCTGTGAGGAATTAAATATCATTGCAGAATAACTCCAAAAAGAGGTCCTTCCTTCCTCTTAAAACCTCTTTCTACTTACTGGTCTCAGGGTATGCTTAAACTTAAACTGATGTAGAAGTATTTTATTAGTAAAATTACATTATCCGGGGATAGATCCCTTCAAAAACAACAACTAAACAGCAAAATAAGTCAGAGGGAGTGCAGTAGAGGGAAGGAAGGAGAGCAGCGATTCACATATAAAGTTTTTTGTAGAGTATAAATGCTAGGATAAGCCAGAATACCCAACAGTCACTGTCAATATTCTCCTTTTCATCGACACATGGCTACATTAATCTCAAGGACAAAATAAACTGTTCCTATGATACAATATGCAAGAATCCTCGACTGGGATGAAAACTTCACCCACGTTCCCATCGGTCTAGCATAAACTCTAATGGCACTTTATCAACATATTCTGGTCTTGAGCTTTGTGAAAGAGTTAAAACTGAAGCACTGCTAAAACACACTCCAAAATAATCTCCATACAGGGCAGCATTATCACTACAGTCAATTAGGTATTCATGGCTCTGCTCCCATTTCTGCTGCAGTAGGCGTGACTGTTGTACTTTCTGTTTCCCCAATTCTTGCGCTTCATTTAGTTACACTGGTTTAGGTACTGCTTCACTACACATCAAAACAGAACTCGCTCCAAAGCGAAGCAGAAACACATTTACAACGTACAAAACAAGGCATAATTTTTCAAAAGTCCCAAAACTGGATGCAATACCACCTGGTACAGTGCAGAGGGTAAACGTGAATACCTGAAAGGTCTCTTTGAAAATGAGGATTTTGCAAGCATTCTCTCCCGAATGCTGAGACACTTGGGTGGACGCACAAAAGCGCCACACTAACTGCAGAACGTGCTTGTCCTTGGCACAGGTATGGGAAAACAACAATTAAGCTTCTGTCAAACCCAGCCTTTTTCCAACAAACATACAAATTCTTCCTAAATACCTGTGCTGCCTAGTGTCTCTGTCATATATACAGTCATATAGTCTTTCTTAAAAGACTACAGTCAAATGTCATTGTTAAGTAACCAATTGTGTTTTTGCTATCTTACTTTTGATTATTCAACATTAGCACATAAATTGATAGTTATTAAGCAAATGATAAATGTTATCTGTTCATAAAAAGAGTGCTTTAGTGAATCAAAAGCATTAACAGCTCCCAAGAGCATACATGTAATTTTTTTTTATAATACTGAANAAAAAAAAAAAAAAGTGTAGATTTTATTACATTCAGGAACATATGCAGAGATTCCCCAGAAAAGGAATATAGCTGACCTAACACAGTACAGCTTAAAAATCATTGTAAAACAAGTTTAATGTGTGTAAGATTAGAAAACATGAAATTTGATTTCTTTTCCTTATGCCTCAGAGCTTCTGTTATACTTCTAGTCGATTTTACCAAGCTGAAGAAACACTACAGATTTGAGGCATATATTTCCCTTGTACAATTTTTTTGCTACACAATAAAATAAATATTCTTTGTCAAGCACAGTGACCCCATTGAAGAATGAGAACTTAACAGTCAATTGGATCTTTACAAATACCCTTACTTCAAACTCAGAAGACTCAGAAATACTGCAGAAACTTGAGGGACAGATTTTGAAAAGTCTTCCAGGACAGGCAATGGTGACAAATAATTGAAGTTACAACCTAGAAAATGTCACACACCCTTCTGTCTTTTCAAACACGGCATTATGATGTTAGTCTGACATCTGCCAGCGAAAGAAATTAGAAATATGCCGTAAAAGAATCAGCATGGTTTTTCTGCTTGGAGAAAAGTGTATCTCCTCGTAGCTGTAAGATATCCCTCACCCTTCATATGACTCCTTGACCCATCGGCACCAAAGTTTACAAAACGCCCATCAACAAAAATCAGCAAAGCCAAAGAGAAAACCCTTTCTCTTGGTTCTGCTCTGTCACGCCTTTGATGCAAATGAGTGATACAAGGTCTCAGACCGTAAAGTGAATATCCTACAAGAGAGTTACAATGTGGTTTTCCCTAAGAAAGGGAACAGGGGTACTTCTGGATAATGAGACAGGAAATGTGTAAATCCCATCCCACTTTCTCGTTCAGAGAGTTTAATAAAACAGCACTATGTTGTGCCACACCAATATATTTTGGCAGCATTTGGAAAGATAGCACCTCCTGAGCTGTGAGTACCGTATTTTACTGCACCCTGTCAGGTTAGATAAAAGCTGTCTGCAACTTTTATTTTTCCTAGGCAGAAGAGTCACACAACATTGCCAAGAAGCTTTAGAACCATACACACTAGCCTATCACTACTGCCAAACAATTCTTTAAAATTATATTTCCCCCGCTGTCTAAAAGGCGCTCTGGCAACTCTACAAACATTCAAGAAAGCACCATATTCTCCAGCTACTCTGCAACACGCATTGAGACAGGGCTTTAGAGAGCCTGACTTTGGAGACTGAAGTCTTACAAATTCTTAAACTATTTATAAAACAACCTTCCTATGAAGTGATTTATTTTTTCCAGTTTTACATTTAGAGAATAAACATTCTTTAAAAATTAAGTTCCACTTCCAAAACTAGCCCTAAAGGAGTAAGGCACAAAGTAAAAGGAACAGGGAAAATAAGGAAATAAGAGCACACAGTAAATACATCAACTATTTTAGCAGCATGTTAAATATGAACGGGGAGGAGAGAAACTTCAGCTAATAGCAGCCTGATTATTCCAGTAGGGCCACTTAGTAGTAGTGATGGAAAGATAACACTTGCTTAATGAATGTTTGTAAAGTACTCTACATTCCTCAGATAGAAGGACTATAGATACGCAAAGCAGCAGCATCATTACACCGGCTGCTACTATGACTTTTGTAAATAATTAAAGGCTGTGACATTACTCCTGGTAAGCATATCGTAATAGAACATCTCGGGGGGCGGGAGGAACAGACATGACCAATTCCTCTGTCCTGTATTTTATGCATGAGGAGTGATACTTCATCGTGTGGTCGGAGTATGACTGCTCCAATAGCTTGTAACTGGTAATGTTTCCTGGAGAGATGGCAGAGTTCCTTTTGTTAAGACAATAAGCGATCAATAAGCTCGAGAGGTAAGCTGCAATAATACAGGTCGAATTTCAAAGCAGTCTTTTCTTTTAAAGAAATTTTTTTGTTTACTTTGTTGGAAGCTCTTAAAAACATCTTCCAGTCCAGTGCGCGATACCTTCAGGGGACAATTACTCTTTTACCAGAAGCATTAATTAATTTTAATTACTCCTTCTGACAAATATTTTGTAGGGAGTGTAAGGTAGGTATGTTTTATTAACGAACTAGGAATTTCAGTTTTTTACATTAGGAAAAACCTTATGTTTTATTATTATAACAACAATCATTAAAGTAAGAAAGACATAAAACACGCAACACAAAATGCATAAAATTCTGATTTTCAAACTAGGGAGGTAACTTTGTGAAACTCTTTTTTTCAGACCATTTACAGTAAATACAATTTAGATTTACTTGTTTCTGCCCAAATGATGTTTGCTACTCATCTATCAGATACTGGGCAGCAGTAGCATACAGTAGCAATAGATAATGGTGCAGTGAAGATGGAAAGGCACGAATTAAGAACAAGCCTATTCTAGCCCAGAGAAGAAACCCAGAGAAGTCAGAGACACTAGTTACAAGAGACTGCCATTATTTTCAATGGTAAGGTGATTCATTAAATGATCTTGGGCAGACTCATCTGTCACCACTGGAACAAAGCTACATACAAAAACATCATTTTAATTAAGGTCTTAGAGGATGTCCAGTGAGTTCACTGGTATTAAATCACATATAAAGAATGTTCTTATTTCATCTGACGTGCGTGTTTTCTTCCAGACATTTATCTCACAGGAGGAATACTAAACACAATGATAAAATGCTTTCTGTCTTTCCATGTAGGAAAAGGTTACCAGCAAGCTAGAAATTAACTTCCACTGGATAATCACTGCACAGTAGCTAATTTTATATGGTACATATGTGGTCATATTCCAATTAAATAGAATTTCCAGATGAATTAAATATATAACATCAAGATGCTGCTTTAAAACATCTAAAGACACACATGCTATGAAAACAGGAAAACACCACCAAAAAAGCACCTTGTTTATTGTATTGCAATCTGAAGTTGATTAAGTTGGTGACACTCAGTGGGTCAAAAAGCATCTCTTTGTGCCTAACGTGACCCTAAGACATGGCTGGAGTTTGAAGCGGAATTACTAAAAGGAAAAGAAAAGAGAACAATCTCCACTGCACGCTACAACACTGCAGAAAACTGGTTTTATTCCACAACCCAAGAGCAAAAGGGAAGCAAACTGAAATTTGTTAGACAGCAATCAGAAATACCAGTGAGAAGAAACCTCTGGAGGTCCCCCTCACCCAGGGCAGAACAATCCGCAGACACCAGCCCTGGCCAATCTGCAAATGACATTTCAGGTGTCTGGAAGGGAACTTGTTAGAAACCCACTGTTTCAGAAGAATGCAGTTCCTATCATCTCTGCTGTTTCTCTGTCTTTCTTCATGTCAGAGGTACCTGCATGGCGAGCTCTCGCGGTCAACTGGGAGAGCAGGAAAGCTTCTAGGAGGAGACAAGTCAGCTCCTCAAAGCCAAGGCAGGGAAATTCTTACCCACTGCTTCTAGCAGATGACCTCCACCATGCTCCCTCCATGCACACCTAATTAGCAATGTGTTTCAGGCACTGTACTTTCAACTTAGGTAATGAGGAATATTTATCAAAAATATCATCTTATTTTTTGCAGTACGTTACAGACTTCATAAAACTGATGGTCTTTCTGCAAATACATTTTCCTCACCTTACCATAACATTTGTGCATTATTTATGAACATTTTGCAGAAAGTTTTCCTATTGAATGAGAAATGTCTGACTACAAGCATTGCATTAAATGTAATAAGAGAAGAGTTTTCCACATATTTGGGTTAGTTTTTAAATGCATGTTTCAGTGCTCTTCTGATTCAAGGCCAAACTCTTTCTTGTACACACATCCTTCAGTATTACTCATGAGCTAACTTAAATGCAAGTATCACCTAGTTTCAATGAAAGACTGAAATGAAAACGAATACAATAATTTAATACAAACTGCTATAAAATGATGAATAGTACATTTTTGAAGAGCATGATAGGAAAATAATTTATATTGTATACTAAATAAGAAGGATCATACTCTCAAGAGCTTTTGAAACATTACTGTCTCCCCTTGATGAATTACAATGCAATTTTCTAGCCAACTAATTTCACTAAAGAAGATAATGACTTGAGCAAAGGGCTAATCAACTGCCAGTCAGGATTCCTTGAAGCATAGAATGTCAAATATTGAAGCTTTTTTTTTTTTTAATAAGTCATAAAAGCACTTAAGTTACATGATATGTCATAAAACCTGTGATGAAAATCTGAAGTTGATGAAGCATTCTTATTTCTCCAGTGATATTCCTAAACAAACAGCTTTCAACTTTAACCAAATCTTCCATTAATATTCAGATCTACTAAAGAAGGATCATCCCTACACAATTAGCTGTGTAAATGTCAGTCAGAGAACTAAACAAATGTTTTCTCCACCAAGCATCTGACTTGTCAATGCTATTTAATTTCTTCAGGAGTGGAGGGTGACAAAGGAAATATTAAAAAAAAAAATCTTCACTTATTAGAGTAGATTTTTAACATGATAGGAAGCATTAATTGATCATGACAATTCATTGTTAATTTAAATCCACTTTGTTTTTGTGTTCTGTAATAGTCCACTTACACCTGTTTTTTTTTTTTTTTTGTAATTCATCAGAAAACGTTTCAGAACTAAAGCTTTGTAGAAAAACATTAACTGCCATAGTCTTTTCTTCATGAGAAACACAGGTCACTACTCTTTTATGTGTGGATAAATAGTATTCTCTGAAGGCAGGACTTAATTATTTTTAGGTAGCTTGTCTCTTCCTTTCTGTTTTTAAAGTCAATAATTAATTATTTGTCTGGGCTTTTATTTCACCATGTTGTATATTTTTCTGGGAAGAAATCAGGTCAGCTGGAACCTCTATTACCCGCTTGATCTTGTTATGAAGTTTTAAGTTGAATACGTATTATACCAGCAGAATATTAACAGTGATGAATACTGGAGAACAGAAAAGAATACCTTTAAACAATCTAAATCTTCAGTCCAATCTACTATCCTAAAATACTATATCTGAAAATGGAGTACGCTGTATAATCCCAAAGACACTGGAAAGAGGGTTATAGATTATAGATTAAATAGAACATTCTGAAACAGGACACTGTGTGCCAGCTAAAACTATTACATTAATTTTTGTTCCTTACACAATTAAGGACCATACCCGTATATAAGAAATTCAAGTCATCAAAATGTTTTATTAGACTACCATATTTCACTCTGCTTCCAAAATCTGCTTACAGCACAATGCCTGCTTTGATTTACGGGAACAGAATAGGTGCGATTCCTGTGATGAGCTTAAAACAAGAGTGGATGCGATGTATGTTTAACACGTACCTGAAGCCCGCATTAAGAACAGATAACTCCCCTACCACAGCACCAGTTCTTCTTGCCGTTCCCCACCCTCGTGTGGCACACTGCTCCTCACACAAGTCCCCTCTCCTCTGCTGGGCTTGGCAGATCCAGAGTAAACATTTTCCCCTCCTTTCTCGCACTAATAACTCTTATATATTTAAGATTCATGTGGTCTTACTACTATTGGTATTAGGTGTTCGATCCTGCTCCCTTCCCTGGATATGGACTGCACACAAATAAAGACCTCCAACAAGCTTGCTGCTTCCAGCTGCTGGCATGAAGAATTCCTCGACACTGCCTTGGTAGCTGCTATGCTTTTACTATTGCCTAACCCAAAATTCACGATCACCTCTCCATTGTGTTGGGCTTTACAGGCCTGCTTTCTACATCTGCTTGTTGTCTCTCGCCCTCCACTTAAGACAGTGAGCTCTTCAGGGCAGGGATGGTCTTTTACTGTTCCACGTTGCTACTGAGAAAGAACAGCAGTGCCGCAGTCAATAATTAGAGCCACCTGCAGCTACAGCAATTTAAAAAAGAATTTTAAATCCTTATCAGACACGGGAGACAGCAGAGCAGCAGGATATAAGAACTTGCCAGCAAAGCAACAGGTAAGAAGCAGCCTTGCATGAGGAACAGCTCTGCAGCCCCTGCTTATCGGGCTTACTATCTCTGACCCTCACTTTTCTACAAAGTGGGGATGAGTGCCAGAAGAGGCCAAACATTTTTCAACGGAACAAAAAAAAAAAAAAATTCTGGGCAAAGACAGGAAAATTTGGGGCTTTCTAAGGCAATGGGCCAACTCCTCAGCCAATAGAGCAGGGACAGGAAAACTTCATTCCCTTTTTTTAAGGGAGATTTTTTTTTAATATGTGTGTATATATATATATATATATAAAAAAATGTTTATGTACACACACACACAAAATCCAGGAAGGAAAAATACATGGAAACAAGTCCTTTCTTAGGCCTCCATCCGTTCCTAGAAAATTTATCTCTCAACAAAACCACTTCATGTCTTGTTAAGATCTTTGCCTCCTTTTTATCAGTCATTTTGGAAGCGACGAGTTCATTTCAGGGAGGGAGAAGAAAGAATTGAGCTTAGGTTTGCTGAACAGCCGTTCCACCCTCTGACTGGCCTCCCCAAATCCCCCAGGTCTGCCGAAAGCTATCAGGTGATGACAGAGTCAATCAGCTACGCGTCCAGTTCAAGTAAATGTATCAGTACAAATTCTCACTGGCCAAACAAGCACCGAGAGTGCAGAGCTGGAGAAAGCCACTTCTGAACGGTAACCCGTCCAATGCACATACTTGCACCTCAGGAATTAAGATCACACAGACCGGGAAAAAAAAGACAAGACTGAAAAAAAAAAAAAAAAAATACCCTACAGGCAGCAAAATATAAAATGAGTTACAGCACTGTGAGCACAGTAAGATGCTACGTGTTCTATATTCTTTGGATATTAACTCCAAGAACATCCTTCTGTCTCGCCAAACACTTGTTGAATGCTTAAGTATTTTAACGTATCAGGTTTATTAGATCACTGTTTCGAAGCCTTTCCAAGAAAACTGATCTGGTAAAGCAATCACTATTTCAGGGAGCATAACCGAGCCATGGAAAGCCACATGTGCTAGAAAAGCTTGACTTGTTTTAAAGCAGTCAGTGGAAGGGCAGGGTGGAAGAATACGATAGATAGAACTTACATAAAAATCCAGCTTTAAGGAAATCAGGAGAGAAGTAAAAACGCTCACAAAGGCCTATCAGACCTAATAAAATGAGACTTCGTAAGACTTGAGTCATTTTCTAATCGTGTATATGGACACTTTTGTACACAAAACCCATAGCTGGGATGGCCCCGGACTTTCCAGTGTGGTACACTGTTTCCAGATGCTTGGATACTTTTCCGGTGCTTTTCTGACTCAAGTGAGACTGGCTTGTTCTTTGATGGGAGCATGTTAAAGAAAATGTTTGAACGAAACAGCTACTCTGTGTCTGTACAGAGGTAAAAAACATGTAATTTTTGCAGAGGTAAAAAAATATCTAATTTTTACACTGTAAATAGCTGCCTCCTTCCTCACAAACTTCCAGGTTTATATTACTTATGAAGGATTAGCCCTAACCGGTCTGCCATCCTGTTCAGGTATGTCCCTGGCTGGCGGGGAAGGAGTCTGAGCGAAACAAAAATGCCAAATCTCTCCTGACAGACAAAAGTGTATCGAGAAAAAGAAAACACAACACAATTTTGCAGTTGATTATCAGAATGTACTGAACCCCAGCGCAGACTTTCCAACAGCACTGCTGAAAATTACTTGCGCACAAACAAATTAAAAAGATTGTGACAAGACTTGTGATGGAGATATTAGGGAATCACCGAGGATTACTTTTTTCCATATATATGTATATATACACACACACACATATATATGTACGAACTGTTCTGCTCCTGGATTAGTTTATGAAAAAATGAATCTCAGACAAAAATCACACCAGGGAGTGTTGGAGTGGAAAACAGTGGTGAAGACTGTGAAGGGGTGGATGAGGCGGCAGGCTGGGGGGTGTAAGAGCCAGGCAGGCACTGGGGCAGGTACTGTGCCCCCCAGTGCAGCTGGGGGCCGTACTGGCTGTGGGATCCTTCACATCCGTGGCACGCCGCAGGGCAATGAAGCACCACCTGTCCAAGAGGAGGGACGCGACAAAGGGACTTGCTAACCCGATGACCTTCATGGTTGGAAGGGACCTTTAAGATCACAGAGTCCAACCAAACAACCTACAATCTCTGCCACTAGAGCATGCCCTGCAGTGCCACATCTAGACGTTTCTTAAACACCTCTAGGGATGGGGACTCAACCCCCTCCCTGGGCAGGCTGGTCCAGTGCCTGACCACTCTTTCAGTGAAGTCATTCCTCCTAATATCTAACCTAAACCTCCCCTGCCGCAACTTCAGACCATTTCCTCTGGTCCTGTCATTTTTTACTCAGTTGTCCACAATGACATAAAAAGTAGTACAAATGTAATTTGTGTGAGTTTATATACTGCATCTCATTTACTAACGTGGTCTCTGACTGTGTTTCCCATTTCTCAGGAAAATGCTTTGGACTCTCTAGAAAACTAAAGGCTGATGCTGGAGCAACCCTTATGCACCAGAGATCAGTATCTTTACATGCAGGAAATTTTAGCTCTCGAGGCTAGAAAGAAATATAGATGGTGAGAATATTAACACTAGGTCACCTACCTTCAAATAGACTAAGAAAAACTATTTGCAACAGAGATCTTCTGAAATCAATGGGGTACATTAACCAAGAAATGGGACACCAGTATTTCCTGAAATTAATATATTTCCTATATTTAACCCCTATATACTGTCATTTGCTGTCCTTCCTGGTTTCCCCATTGTACGCATTTATACTGACAGTTTCTCCTTCCATTTTCCTGTCTCCACCTCAGCTTTTCTGACGAAAGAATGGCTTTTGCCATCTGTCTCGCTCCGCTTCTGCCACCAGGGAACAATGTCACTGACTAAGCCTCATATAAAACGCCATAAAGATCTAGTGAGCCATGGGACCTTGATGATTCAGGGACGATGGAGCGGCATGCACCCTATTAGTATGATACCGCTGCCTGGCCTTACAATAAAAACACAGAAAGGAAACGTATGCCCCAAAGACACATCACTGTATGTCCTGTGACTCTTTTGAAAATAACAAGGTTCCACAGTAGCATGGAGTGCAGGGGCTGTCATAAATAAAGGGTATTCAAGTGAACCAGTTGGATTTTAGGCCTACTTCCAGTTTGTTACTGATCTGCGAGGCTCTTTACTCTTGAACATGATGTTGCACAGAAGTCACGGCCATGATGCAAACACATGCCCTGTTCTGAAAAAGCCTGGGCTGTCCCTCATCGTTGCCCCAGGGCTCTCAGAGCCACCGCTGCAGCTTCGGCTTTGCTCACAACCACAAGTGGACACAGGCACCTTTTGTAAACAAACTGGAGATAGGCCTAATAACACCTCCACCAGCAATACTAGAAGAGCCATATTCAATATCAGACACTAAAAGCTACCTAAAATAATTTCGATTTATTACTTACAGTAATTTGATTTTTTTCCCTACAGTTTTTCCTTGCTACGACTTACAAAAGTCTCACATTTCAATGTATAAGTTAACCCTCTATTTAATCAATACCTAAATGTATTGTACAGAGACACAAAACTCGTTGTATTTGCCCACCACTTAGAATTAAATACTTAATAACTGAGCACTGCATTAATTTGTGCTTAAACTGGCTTCCTCTTGATGATCACACATCTGGGTAGATAATTTTCACCAAAAAGCTCTATATAAAAAAGGAAAAAAGATGCCACGCTGAACAAACCTAATATAAGTTTTTGAATTTAGTTTCACAGGTATAAGAGCAAGAGATCCACATGCTGATGCCAGGAGCCCACAAGCACAATTCTTTCTGTAGATAATGTTCTCTTTTCTGCTTTCAAAAAAAAAAAAAAAATCATTGATCTAGTTTACAATTCAAAGTCTAGATAAGTGCCTGAATATTCTGTTTTACAACCCCACACCTCATCTTAAAATGTAGGCAATTTAAGAATAATGAAAATCTGTAAGTAGTCAAAACATACGGCATATGACAAATAGTAAAACTTGGGATCAGTGATGGGTATATTATGAGAAGCTATATAGTACTGTCTTATAATGTAATAGGAGAGAAAAGCTCTATAAGGCCAAGCAGAGGCCAGTACATGGCAATAGTTAAATTCTGAATTTACAATAAGTAGAAATGTCAAAATTCCTCTCTCTCCCCCTTTTACAGCCCTTCCACCTTCAGCTCACTTGCAGAAATCTTTCAGTCACATTATTAGCACTTTGAGGAAGCTGCATCTATGAAATATATCAGTATGGTGATGCTTTTTAATAGTCCTCACCAATGCACAGCACTGGAATTTTAATCTGGATGTCATCCAGAAGGGGTAGCAGAAGATATAATGTCCATTATATGCTTTGGGGCAAAACTCCTACTGACTACAGATGTAACAAAGCAGCCAGACACAGAAACTAACAGTGAAGTAACAAATGTCCATCTCTCCGCTAAAGTAAAAGTCTGTTTTGGTAAGGATTAGCCTCATGCAACATACAACAAAACAGTATAACAACCAAAAGGAAACCAATTATTTGAGATACTTTAGGAGAAACGTCTGCCTCCCCACAACATACACAGCCAAGGACATGGCCAAGAGAACTCTGAAATTGCACACATTCACTTGGCATGTCACGAGTACGTGAAGAACAGACCCTAGATGTGAAAACTAGAATTCACAGCATTGAATTCACTTGAAATCACGTAGGTTGAAACTACTGAAATTGGGGCAGGCGGGCAGTGAAACGGTGCTAGGTTTGCAGAAGGCTCTTGCAGGAGGACATCTGCGATAGAAGGGAGCTACAAATAGAAACGTGGCACAGTCAAGGCTGCTTGTTTTCTGAAACAACCAAGTAACACAGAAATTTGGACGTAATTTAGTAGCCAACTTGTGCTGCTGTACCTGTGCTGCAGTGCAGTGTACAGATACCTGTGCTAGTCTTAAAAACCCTACGGCGGCACAGAGGTAAGCATACGTTAACCACTTTGGTGATTATTCTTCAGTGGATTTTGCAGGCTACGCTGGACTCCAGGCACCAGCAGCTCTCGGTTAATGCTAAAGCTCACAAGAGATCTGCAGTGACCACAGTTCGCCTGCATCCTCGGAAACAGACAAGACAGCAGATTTAATGTAGAAAAAGGAACACAAAAACTGTGTTATAAGAAGAAACTGATTTTTTCCAGAAATTTTAGTATCTAACCTAGATTTTAAGAGCAATCCTACTGCAGAACAATTCTGATAAACTGTTGCAAACTGAAAGCAGTTTTATACCAAAAAGCGGCATTTTCCCGATCTTTTGAGTTGAAAGAAATCTCCTTTGAGAGGCAGTATTTTATTTTTACTTCGTCATTCACAGTTACGTTGTACTGCCTTAAAAGGCTACGAAGAGACAGGGGAGAGGGGGAGACCAGCTCTCTGCTGGAAGGAGCTGGTCCTTCCCGGCAGCAGAAAGCAGACAAGAAAGGGGGGACCCCCAGCAAGAGGTGGGAGCCCGCAGGAGGCTCGGGGCCAGCAGACTGCTCTCCTAAGGCTTCTTCCCATCACCCTGCTGCTATCCAAGGGCACCGAGTTGACCGAAACAGAGCCTGAAAGCAGGAAGCTGCCTGCCAGGACAAAGGGGGAGATTGTCTATAAACCCTTTTTATTTTTGTTCTGTCTTGCCTAATCGTTTCAAGGTTTTTTTCTGTTTAAGATGTGAGATATTATAGTTTGCATCCACATACAATGTGGCTTTTTGAGTCTAAAGGCTCTGCCGCTGGGCAGATCCCCTTCTCAGCTCTGGTCAATTCGAGGTCTTGCGACAACTTCAGCTCTCCCTTCCTCAGTGTAATCCAATTCATATGACTACAGGATTATTTAGGTTATCTTACCACCCTTAAATGCACTATTCTTTCTGTAACTTTTCTTCTATTCCAGAAAATGCTTAGTTCTTGCAAGCCAGTGTCTTTCTAATGCATTACTGAGCACGACATGAGAGCCAGCAAGTGCCATTTGCCACCAGTCTGGAAATTCGTAGCAGGTCCAGGAGGCGGGCTGTGTTTGTAACGCAAAGGGCAACTTCACACTAAATGTTAGCCAGAAGTCTCACCCACTGGCGAACAGGAAAAGGAAAAGCTGCCAGGAGCAAAGCGTCTTTCCAACCCAAGAAAACCTGCTTTGCATCTATACTTTGGTGTCCAAAGAACCTTGGAAACTGGAAAAGAAAAGGAGCTTCACCCTATGAGGGGAAGGGAGACCTGGGAGAAGGACCACAACACCAGATGCAACAAGTCCCCTTGACATCCTACCCCTGGAAAAAAAAGCCCAAACAACACTGAGAATAGGCTGGGAGTGGAAGATCGGTAGCCTGGGAAAAGGAAATACATTTTCCATCTTTCAAAATAAAGACATTAATAAAAAACTACATTTTTCAGGTTGAAAAAAAGACGCTGTAAAAAACATTAATCTCTACAAAAATTTATGTAAACCCCACTTCAAATAAATAGCAATCACCACCCATTTTGATTTTATTGTTAAGAGTAACAGTGTCAGCAGCAGTCAGCATAACAATATTTAAATGCTATAACATACGCAGAAGAATTCTGCAAATATTATATTTATAAGTTGGAGCTAACCTCATTAACTGCCTGCAGCATTGCTTCAGTTCATTACATGACACAAACAGAACAAATTTATATAACTGCATCTAAAATTACAAACAGGTAGTGCTATACTTCCGTGACTATGTCTTAACAGTGGTATTCATGCAGCCATGAACAAAGTCCTGCCAGCATTTTGATTATCAAACTGTATTTGCAGGATTATTTTTTTTTTAAGTTGGTTGGAAAAATGTGATTTGAATTCAAAGTCACTTTTAAGATTTTGCCTTTAGTGACCTTTCACAACAAATCACTCCTTAGTATCTTGAATAATTTTACAGAAAAAAAAAAAAAAAACCCAACCTAAACCCAAATTAAAGGAATTCAGTAGTAGGGGAATGAGATTATTTCTTGGACACATATTAACAAGTTCACCAGGACAGAAATTCAACCTAATCACAGATTTTCCAAATCTAAAATGGTCTGTGCAGTGAGGCTGAGCATCCTTTTGTGAAATCAGAATATGTATCTGTAAGGGTGAGAATCCTTACAGAAATAATGTAACAATCAAAATAAATGTTATTAAAATGCCAAGGGATTAAAGGCTAAAGTTATATACACATGCAAAAAATATTTGTATCTGCAGATGTTGACATCAGATCAGTTCACAGCTGTACTCCTTTGTTGTCTTAAAAAAAAAAAAAAGATAATAAAAAAAAATATCAGACCATAAGACAACTTTTTTCTTCCATAAAAACAATCTCTTTTGTCTTGGACACAGAAGCAGCAGCAGGGGGTATGGTTTAGTTAGGTTGCAATTCATCTCCACTAAGAGTTATCTGACAAACACAGTGTGAAGTGTCATTCTTCCCTTCATCTGGGAGCTGGTGGAAGTGGTTTTGTCTTGTTTTTTCTGTCCCTCACAATATAAGGTGTCATGAGCTTCCACTCTATTCCTCAGGTTTTTCTGGCATCTTTTGTCCATTTTTATCGCTTGGCATCGTACCCTCCCATAAGTTTATAAATCTTTGATGAGATCATATGCCACTATTCGCTGGAGGTCTATATCTGGAAGGTGCCAAGGGTGCGGCGTTGTGCGATACCTGTGTGTCAAGAGTTACCCAAGCATCACTTAACTCTGAAGCCACTGCCATTTACTAACTCCTTAGGGGCCGGATCGTCACATTGTGATAAAAGCATTGAATGAAGTGCTATGAATGCACACCTAGGAACTTCACTGCTCCTTCTCTCTCTCCTAATCATAATTTAAATGTTTTAGGTAAATGTTCACATAGATACTAGGTAGTTTTCTACTATCTTTTCAAAGGAAAAAAAAAAACCCAAACGTTAAAAATATATTAGAAAAACGGAACATATGCCTGATTAAAAGCAAACCAACTAGCAGCTGAGGCCTATAACTCTAGGATAGGCTCAGATGTCCAGTGCTATGTATCAGTTGTTACAGCTTAGATGTAACAAACCAAGACCTTGGAGCGTGGCTTCCCGGCCCCACGCAAGACAGAGGATCCATCAACCTAAGCATGAGTCAACCAAGAGCCTACTGTCTGGAAACCACCGTATCTGAAGCTAAGAGGAGAAAGGGGTAACAATCCAGTAAACTTTTTTCCCCTAATGGACGTGAAAATTATGAAGAAATAGAGAGCATGCTGCCTTCCCACCAGTCCCTGCAAAACACGCAGAGATACCTGACATTAAAAGACTCTTTGATATAACAAAGTAAAGGTCCAGTGCTTAAAATCTGAGTCCAGAAAAGTTCAGACAGAAATAAGGTTCATAATTAACATACATAATTAACCAGCTGGAACACCTTCTGACACAGGATGCTGTAAATTACTTAGGAGCATATAAAACAGATTTTTTTGGTAATCTTTCATTTAAAACTTTCTAAGAGAAAAGGTATTTTGACCCCAAAAAAGTGAAAGAAATAGCTACCAATAGAAACCGGTAAGAGGGGAATTTTTATGAACATGACTGCTAGATTATTTTTTTTCTAATTTGAATTAAAGAGACACAAACCTCAAAATCTTTGCAAACAAACAAATTGTGCCGTTCAAGCATTGCAGAATCTCTAAGGGAAACTGAACAAAACCAGTCCTGACTCCATTAATCTGTTCATGCCCTGGAAACTGTCCTAACAAGACACACAACAACAGATTATTAAAGATGGTTGTTTGGGATTTTTTACCTTTTTAATTCTTATTACTCATACGGGTAAAGTAATATCTTTACTTTAAATATGAATCACATGCTGACACGGTGCATCAAAAAAAACCAGGCATTTTTATGGCATGTCTCACAAAGTAGCTGACACTGAGATGCATTAGACTATCATCTGAAGTCGGTCTCCAGGGGGAAGCAGGGCACTAAATCGGACAAAAAGCTACCACTGCTTCTGCAGGACAATCCTGAATGTTCCAGGAGATCGAAGAGATGACCTAAAAAGTTTCATCTTCAAAGTAAGAACCTCAAGGATTTAAAAAAAGAAATAAAAATCTTTACATTTACAGCTTGAAAATTGCAAAAAGTCTTTGTTTGCAGAAGGAAAAGCCTAATGGGAGAAACTTGTTAGTAGCTGCTTCCAAGAAAGGTGATGAACAGATTTATCAGGAAATTACGGTTTCTTCACCTTAACCTTCCTCATCACAACAGGGGAGGGAGCACAGCTGCCAGGGACTGCCTGGGGCACGAGGGCTTGCTCTTTCTGGCAGAGAGACTCCCAGCTGAAGAGAAAAACATACAGTCCCCTGCTTCTGCCCATGGTGGAGACCACCCAGAAAAAAAAAAGATACTGTAGAGGAGGTTTTCATTCACACCTTCGGTAACCCTTGCCTTTTCCAAATTTCCACTGAAGGGAGACCTGTATCTCAAATTAATTTTAAAACTTCTGTCTAATGGCAACATGACATAAGTGGGCATCCATCATCAGTGGAGAGTGCACCTCCCAGGAAATGTAAAGTATCAAGGTAAAATACCGTCCTCAGTCACAAATGTTGCAAGAAGTAGAAATATTAACACATTTAAAACATCAAAAGTTTAAAACGAAACAAAGCCTAAAGCCTAAGTAATACACCATCTGGGGTTAGTTTGTGTGCATATGAAGTTTCAGAGCAGAGCTAGTTAAGCAAGTGCCAGGGA
Organism: Rynchops niger; assembly: GCA_013400035.1. Lineage (NCBI taxonomy): Eukaryota > Metazoa > Chordata > Aves > Charadriiformes > Laridae > Rynchops > Rynchops niger. The sequence continues at coordinate 73,842 of VXBH01000764.1, read as the reverse complement.
TAAGTCCACATTTCTCATCTTCTTCAGGTGTTTTCAAAACGTAATTGTCATTTGCCTGGAAGGGAAATTTTTTCTCCATCCCAGTCTATTATCTATACCCTGAAGCTGTAACAAGGGCCTGTAACAGAGTTTTCTGGTTACAGTTTCTCTTCTAAAAGCAAAGGACATTTTCATGCTGCTGTGGACTCCGTTACCAGAAGCTCTGATTTACTGAATACAAAGTCAATGATATTTTAATTTTTCCAGGCTTACACGAGAGGTAGCATTCAGCTTGACCTAACAAAGCCTTTTCAACAATGAGGCAGCATTTGGCTCTAAGTCTGCCATTCAAACAGCAGCTTACCTTCGGGAATGAAGAGTACGTTTCTTTCCCAGAGCTGGATTTTTGTGATGATAGAAAAGCTCCTGTTAAGCATTGATGCATAGAACTAATTTAGACAAGTTAGGAAACGCACTCTTTGCTCATTACCTGAAATGTACAGTATCTGTGGGAAAAATACGAGTTATGGCACAGATTCTCATAATGTCATCTATGGATCTCCAGTGCTTAGCAAAGAAGTTTCTAGATAAGCTTGCTATTATCTGATAGTGATGGGTCCTCTCCAACTGTTGAACTGCATTAAGAGGCACAAAATACTCCTGAAATATTTATCGTCATTCTGAGCAACTGCTGAAGTATTGATAAAGCAGAAAGGCTGTATATAAAGTCAGAAGTGGAATGCACAGAATCTGCAACCTAAATTACAGCTAAAATGTGGCCCACCCTATGAAAACATTCCAAACCCTTGACTTGAAGCACTTTGAGAGTAACAGGACATTCACAGATGTGCTTTATGAGGGCAAACACTTAACATATAGAGTGTTAACAGAAAAAAAAAAAAAAAAAACGATTGAGGTTATGAACAGGGGCAAAGCAGCTGAAGATGTGTAATAACAGCAAATTATACGACACCCTTTCAGATATGGATCTCCTCAGCACACACTTCAATAGAGATATCACTAGCTGCATAGCAAATGTTTATCTTTTGCATCAGAATCATGTTTTAAGGTAATTATTGTATGGAGAACCACTTGAGAGTGTGGATAGCCTTAATTCGGTCTGTTGTGCTATACTACATGGGTGGCTGCTCTTCTCCCAGTAATATCTGCCTGACTCAGTACAAAGAAAGGAGGATGCTCCAACTACTCAAAGTTTTAATTCTTGCTCTTCAGCTTGAGGCCACTGCTTGTTTACTTTCCAGTTTACTTTTTGCTCAGATGCTTCTCAAGACCAGCCATGAAAACCAATTTATAAAAATATCCTGGCAGGAGTCATGACATCTGACATGGAATTATCTGTGTGCTTAATAACATTCCTCAGCTTATTTTCATACTAATGAAATAGCACTATTATTTGCATTTGTGAACTGCATGGAAACACAGTTGCCTAAAAAGCCTCTTTCATCTCTGAAGCAGACAATGTTCCACATGGATGTACTCTTCACTGAATATATTTGTTAAAATCTTAAGAAGTCTGAAAACTCAACTATTGTTTAAAACCCATCCAAGTCATAAAAATACTATCAGAAGAGCAGGCAAACGCTCATCCCTATAGCCAAATATCAATTTTTTACTCTCAAACTCAGAAGTACTAGAGCTATTTAAGGAAAAGAACTATTCTAGTCTTATTCTTGGGAACTGGAAAGCCATTTCACCTGAAAAATATGAAAAACGAATAAGCTTGGCAAACATCCAGCAATGAATATTTCATTTTGAACAAATAAGCGGGTAAATTTACAAGCTATAAGAGGGTTGTATGCAAAGGATCAAGCTGTATTAGAACTACATAGCTTTGCCTATAAAAAATACTGCAAACATTTTAACCATTTTCCCTTTGGTATCGCATAAGTAGAAAGGACCATTGTGTAGTAATGAGAGAATCAATTTTCAGTCCCCTTGTCTTAGGCCATCATTGGCCTTGTCCTTCAGTTCCTGGTGCAAAAGAGATTAATACATCTGAGGCACTAACATGCTTCTATTTGTCTGGGATGGGAACCACCGGAGTACCTAAGGTAGTTAGAGATACCCTGTGCTAACAGTAAATTTCAACAAATCTCTTTTTAAAATAACTCATATTACAGCAAGAAGAACCTCTTCCTTTAAAGAGAATATGAATGATTTAATGCTCCCCAAAATCCATTACTTTCAGGCACTGTAGCAAAATAAATATTTTACAAACAAAGAACTTCCACCTCTCTGCCTCTGAATTCCTTTTCATCTCCAGTTCCAAACTGTTTAAGCCTTGTTTACTCGCTTACAGAGCTATACCATCCTGAAAAGCCAGAAAGTTTCAGCACAAATGAAGTGCTTTTCACAGCATGCTTCCTGTTTAAACTGATTATAACTGAATATGTAAATCTAATGATTTGTCTCAAAAGTTTCTGTATACGCATTTTAAAAAATCCAATATACAGCAGAAGTCTATTTAAGATCATAACACTGAAGTCAAAACCTATACTCCCATAGAAGAACCCAAAACCAAATAAATTGACATGTGGAACAACTAATTCAGAGAATGAGATCTGTTTAATTAGTCCATTAAAACAACGTATACAGTTGCAAAATCTCTGTCATTAGAAGCCTTTTTCTTTAATCTCTTCTGAACCGTTTTTCAAATCTTTTCCACAGGTCTTTAAGATCAAGTACTGTTAGCAAATGTTCTCCTGATGCAACCCATCTGTTAGGTGTTAGTGTTGATCTTTTCTCAACATTCATAAAACAGTCTCTTCTCTATTGTAGATTATAAATACCAGCAACTGCGCAGAAACAGCTTTGCTTAGATCTGCCAAGACCCTCAGTCCTGCAAAATGTTGAGTATTAATTTCCAGTAAAACCAAATTTCACAAGATTTTAAATTGTATTTTTTTTAATTAGTGCTTGCTTTTTCCTATCATTAAAAGCACAATCAGCAGATCATTTGTTAGGTAAAAATTTCAATTTCTGTACATTGAGAACAAAACACGAAATTTTTATTTTATAGTATTAATATATTTTGATGATGTTCAATTTAGCAAAAAGCTGCCAATTTACATTTTAGTCACTTGCAGTCTTACAGAGAATCTTCTTGGACAGAAACAGTTATACATTGAAAGATGAGGTGAAAATAGCCATAAAAAGGACAAAGGAGAAGGAAGCACATTTTCTACATCTGAGGCAAAGCAAACAATTGTAGCAGTAATTATAGCCTTTTTCTTTAAAGAAGACTTTAGACCAATTGTCCTGAGGCCACTGAAGGAAGAACAAGATTTAGTTACAGTGGCCATTTGATACTGCAATTTATTGCTTGCTGTATTTTCCTTGAAACAAGATATTTGAGAGAGCCAGTTGCTTGGTGTTAAAAGCTTAATTTTCAAAGCAAATTTGAAGAATGATTCCAGATTTTGACATGGCCAGTCTTCTTATTACTGCTCACATATTTTCCTTTGGCTATGAAAACAATTCCAGATTCTTTTTTCATTTTGACCATAGCAAATGAATAATGTGTCCATGCAAGTGATAGAGCTAAAAAACGAAGGTCAGGCAATTCTGCCTCTATGTTCTTTACTTATATCCTATATTAACATTGTATTATTATTAAATTACATGCTGAAATAAGCTTATTTTAAAGCCTCTATGTGCTTCATAAAATATTATATTTAGAATACTTTTCCATTATTAATTCCTCAAACAGTAACTTAGAAGGCCCCAGAAGCACTTTTTTTTAAAAATATTCTGTTTATGTAATGAATAGACAAGAGAAGTTCAGGTCAGGACTATCTGTAGGTATACCCACACACTCACATACATTTTTAAAGACTCAGTATGTGCACATGAGACCAACCAAGTTCAACTTTGGGAACCTGAGCTACTAAAAAAAAAAAAAAATATATATATATATATACACACTTAAAACACCACAGTTGTGAGCTTTTTCAAACATTCTATGCTGATTTGACTTTAAACGCGTTGAAATAAGTTGTCACAGTGAAGTGATCTGATGTGGGCAAGTCTAACCTGCTGCCCGCCCTCGAGTCCGGGAGAGCTGGCACAGCCGGGAGCCTTTGAAGGAACAGCTTGGCACTGCACGGGATCGCATTTTTCAAGTGCTTGCGAGATAGAGAGTTATGAATACTCAAATACATACTGATGGATAAAACCTTTTTTGAAACAATAGCTGCCTTTGCTAAGTGGTCGATATACAGTAGTCAGTCCTGGCTCCCAAGAGCTGACAAAACAGACAAGGATTTGCTAATACAACATGCAAGCAGAGGGAATATGATGGTCAGTAAATATTGAGCAAGCTATGTGTGCTTCTTCCCTACAGCTAAAAGGGGCCTTTGCAAGGAAATTATTAGGAAAGTAGAACAATGCAGATGACATAAGAAAGGGCATAATCGGAAGGCCAAATTAAATGAAAAGAAAATAAAGAAACAAAGGCAGAAAAAGAGTAAAGGAAAATAGCGATAAAGTTCATATGAGACTAAAAAAGAGCGCTTGAGAAAGGACAGATGAAAGGCAGCATGTTGAACACACAGCTGCAGATCAGATAGACTGGAGTATAAAACGGTGGGAATGGGGAGACCAGGAACGTATGCAGCATGAGAGCTTCACATGCAACTGGTTTTACAGGCTCCTGCCAACTCAATCTCTCTTCTGAGCCCGTTTCATCTCAGTGACGTTCTTCTTTCCTAAACCCACATCACACAGAGCAAAGCAGCATGCAAAGCGTCCAGCTCCCTCTTCTCCTCCTGCGTTATCTCTGCGCTAACTGGTCCCACACAGCTGCCTGCCCACTACCCATCCTCCCCCAACAGCCCACCCCAGTGTTAGCCAATACGTGCGCTCAAGTGCCGCATCTTTTCCCATCCATCAATCTCTGTTCTCTAACCACAACTGGGGGAAACAGAAAAATCCCTGTATGTGCAGCTGCTAGAGGAACACGCAGGAAACAAGCGAATTGATGAATCTAAGGCTAGGTCCTCAAACATCTCACCATTAAAGACACACCAAAATTATTTTGCTTAGTTTTTCTTATCTGTACACTGGGAGTAACATTTCCAATCTGTTTGTGCCCAGTCCTTTGAGATATGATGATAAAAATTCCTTCAGCAATGCTAAATATTAGTACCATTAATGTCACAGCATGGTTGAGAGTAAAGGTATTATTTTATAAACGGTTATGAGCATTTGCCAAGTTCCCATCCCACCCCAAACTTTTGAAATATTGGAATGGAAGAAGCCCTGAAAAATGAAGAGAAATGCTGATGCTACTCATTTGAATAATACGAAGAGCTAAGCATTAGTGATCTCAGCTCAGTTTCCAATAGATGATTCCTCAGAACGTGCAGCTGCTCTTGATTTTCCCTATCATTTATTAATAGTGAGTCTTGAATGTATCAGATGGAGACATTAAATAAATTAAAATCTAATTTTCCCATCAAAAGTAATTAGCACATTTTTTTGCATCCTTGCCAGGTACTTCTCTCATTACTGGTTATTCTCTTTGGCACATACCTTGGATAGTGAGAAGAAGTTTATATTTTCCACTGTCCAACACAACAGATTTATTTTTCAAGGACTACTAGCTAAACCATTTAATATATTTGTTAAGAAAAAAAATCAGCAAAAATAAATATGCAAAGTAATCATATAGCTGGCCATGAGAAACTCCAATGTAACTATTTTTGGCGGAATCACCACTCTCTGAAATGAAGAGATTAAAACACATTGCTAACATTAATACCACCCATAAAAAAATTGAAATAAATTTGCTAAGTGATGCTGTAATTAACAAGGCCCTTGGGGTCTTGAGCTGATGTTCTGTCGAACTGCAGAGAAGAGGTGAGAAACTTAAAAGGCACCCAGATGCAATTCCAGTCTGCCACAGCACCACTACCTACAACTGCAATAATTTGTGTCAATGGCTTCAGAATTACTGTCGCTGTGATGTACTTTATTATGTTTCACCCCTCCTGCAGCATACTTTCAGTGCTATAGAGCAGAAGAGGAGCTAGATCAGAAGCAATAACTCACTACACAGTGAAGGCTTCATCTTGATAACAAAAAAAAAACAACAACCCACCACTAGTTACCATTTTCAGTCAGAAGGCTGCCACTTTATACCACATAAACAACAGAAAAAAAAAATAATCAAAGAATATTGTGGTATATCTAGATTTAGTCATCCTAATATCCTTAAGACAGAAAGGCAAATAATACATTGTTAATGATGCAGTCCCTATTTCCAATTCCTGAATCATACAAGGCTTTTTGTTTTGGGTAGTATTCCAGCTTTCTCCAAATTTTTTCTCAGCTTCTACAGCTCAGTTGTTTTTTCAGCTTTATTCTTCCATCCAACCAAACCAGCTATGCCCCTGACTGACAGCAAGCTAGTGATAAACATTTGTTTACTCTTGCCTCCTTTCTCTACACTTAATTTAATGTTACATTTTAGAAGCTTTTAATTAGGGAGCATCTACTGATAACAGGAAGGAAATGGTTTAAAAGTGCAAGAAAAAACTCATAGATAGGAATCAAGTTAAAACAAAAAGAACACATGAAAATGTCTTCCGTTCTAACTCATAGCTGGGAAGCATGGCAGTGACTTCCTTGTACCTTTTATCACTGACTACAATTTCTGCTTTAGAGAAATGTGCACTACCCAGAGATAAAATCTTTTATTCTATCAAACAAAGCCTTTGTTTTGTATATTAGAAAATATTAATATTGCAAATTAATTTGTATGCTAAAAGGTTTTTCCAAATTGCTTTAGCATTGCTCAAAACATTCGCCGAAAATGACAGTCACCAGGTTTTGCCATCCAAGTTGTTTAAACATCGTTTGGGTATGGCATATTTCACAGACAATAATGGGAGAAATAAAAAATAAATACATAATTTTAAAAGGCCATTTGTGTACAGATCAGAGCAAGCAGAGCAAGTCTCCTGGGCTGGAGCAAGGGCTGTGAGACCTGCAGCTCCCCCGTGGCAGGCTGGGGAAGCTCCTCTCCGTAGCTCTGGATCAGGTGGCCACTCTACTCTTAGCGGATCCCAGAAAACCGCTTCTTACCATTAGATGTAGAGCTGGTCCACAGCCCAGAATAAACACTTGGAAAAGATCCAGAGCTCTTGGCTCTCACATCTGCTTTCTAGATAGTGGTCTTGCCCTTGTTCGGCTATATTTATAACCTTCGTAAATTAAAGATAAGGTTAAGAACATACCACCCTTAATAATGGGCTTTAATAATTAATCTTTAGAATAGATTATTATAAAATTGGTATTATTTCCACAACACAATAAATCAAACACTCTCAAAGCAGAAAATACACGGATCAGTAGAAAAATGGGCCATCAGTACTTGTGAGAATTTCTCTGACCTTTCCAGATGTATATTTCTGTCCTTGTCCTCTCTCCTCCCCGCACCGATTTCTGTTCTGTAAAAGGGCTTTTCTTTGTCTGAGCCTCATAAGCTCCTGGGACTCAGTCTGACCTCTCAAATGAGATTCCCAGAACATAGGCATCACAAGAAATCAAAATGGTCCATCCATAACCAACTAGTTTGAAAGTTGTGTTTATCACAAGCCATTTTAATTATCTTACATAGCTTTGGTTCCTTTCCTTGGGGATAGTAATTACATGCACGTGCTTTGTTTCTTTTACTTCCATGACATTCCCTTTTTTGACATTTTCAAGCAATATTTGAGTGCACACTACTCTAAAATGGCACAACATTCAATTCAAGCCTTAACGGTAGATAGGCTTTAATCAGCTGAAACATGCTATGCCGTTCCTCTGGTGTCAGAGAGAAGCCTGACTTAATGGATAACCAAAATCATACTACTAGCAGGTTTGGCACATCAATTCCTACTTACTTATCACTATTGCTATAAAAATGTAAAATGATGCACCAAGGGTTACAAAATGCAAAGTAAGTGTAAGGTGTAATTTGAGTTTTCAGATTAGTTTACATAATTTGTCATTATTTTTTGTCTGGCAAATCAATGATTAACTAAACCAAATCAGCCAACAGTAAGTGTTTTACTGGAGACAGATATCCTTCACTGTCAAAAGTGAAAATGTTATAAATTATTTTTGGTACAGAGATTTTTATTTTATTTAGGAACGCTCAGATTTATTTACAAGAGAACAGGGAGGTTTCTGTTCAGCTCATAACCATAAAAAAAAGCCAGTACTAAACTGTCAAAACCTACAGGTGCAAAGTGATAAAACCAACAAGACTAAGGAGTTATCACATATTACTCTCAAGAATATAACTTCTCCTCCACCCTCCCTATTCTTCTTTCTTCTCTGTCCGCAAAACAAAGTAAGTCCAATTCTAACAACTGTTCAAACCAAGTCTAGCTAAATTTTTTCATCTTATATCCAATATAAGTCAGAAGAGAGATGTAATATTAGCAAGCACATCAACTGGAACATGTATTTAAACTAAACAAAGGGTTCCTCACATTAGCTAACTTTATGTCGGATGCTTTGCAATGCCGGGTTTTACACCCACAGAAATGCTTACAGCCTTGCCTGGGTAACTGAATGCAACTCAGATATAAGAGACAGCAGAAATTATCCTTGGCTTTTCCTGATTTAATCCAGATACTTTACACATAATTTACGTAGGCTATGTATATGAAGGATCTGCTTTTATCAAAATTAGTATTTTCACTTAGAAAATAGAAACCAACTTTGTCTTTATTATTCTTCTCAAACCTTTCTTCAAATGACAGGCAAATCAACACATTTGCCAAGCACTAAGCACATAAAAAATCTTGGGTTTATACTGAAAGCACGGTGTGCCCCCAATAAATACATACTCTCCATTTTCCTGTGACTTATTATATTCTCCAGTCAGTGAAACAGGTTGTGTAGGAACAAATATGTCTTCCCGAAGCATATCTCACACAACCAATGAAAGAAAATTAATGTCTTTGATTAAGTGTTTTTCTTTTTTCTTCAACCACCATTGTGAAGAGGGAAGGGAGGTATCCCCCACCCTGTTTACGCTTCAGTCAACAAACCAAAAAAAGGCTTTAAATGCAGGAAGAAGTAGGAATTAAACAAAGTTGTGTCATATCTACATTCCACTGAAAACATTTATAGGCAAGTTAAACGATAGCTTTGCAGGTACGAGTCCTCCAACACATAGCCACAAATGAGGGAAAGACAGAAGGATTTAAAATTGAGACAAGCCCAAGGCAGGAAGAGGTTCAAGTGTGGTATTACAGGAAAGTCGATGAGTCACTGACTTTGGAGAAGATTCCCACTCGAGTTGGAGTCACCCATGACAAAGTCTCTGTGCAGACTCTGATTTTCCCTGAATTGAGCACGGAATGAGGCAGCAGCCAACATCAAAGCAGTCAGTTCTGAAGAGGACTTTCAACTCCCAGTATTTACAGTCCAAGCGTTCAGGGGTTTTTGAATTAGCCTATGTATTTTGGTCTTTAAAATCACTAAGACAACTGTTATATATATTCAGGGTTCAGTTTTTCAGGATTTGCTGGAAATTGGTAAAGCCCATGCAGAGAAGGACGATGCTATAGATGTCATATTCACATCTAGTTGTAAAATAAAAGTCCCCTGTTACAGCCCATTTTGAGAAAGCCATTCTCTCTGACATGAGAAGCAGTAAGTTCACAAACGAAAGATGAGATTTTCATGTCATCGTTTGATTCCAAATGTCATAATTTTAAAACAGATCCTCATTTACCATCACACTTAGATCTAACTGCAAATTAAAATACTACTCAGATCAAAAACCTTTGCAAAGCTAGAAGCAAGCCACATACTACGGTCTTGTCAAACACAAACGCGCCAGTTTCCCTAACAGCAAGGGGTAGGGAGGAAGCATATTAAAAAAAAAAAAAATAAAATAAAAATATCAAATGTATCCCCCTGGCTTCCCAGGTAAGAGACCTCAGGTGGAAGCACAGTGTTCAAAACAGAATCCACTGTTTAACCCGTCAGTGGCAATGTCTTCTCAGGTTTCCTCCTTTGATTGCTGAGCAAGGAAGCACAGAGTTTCTATGAAATAGTTTCTTTTTCAAGAAGACATGAAAGTAACTTTCTAAATGAAACTGGACACAGAGAACGGGAAAGCAATCAGATGTACAAGGTGTTGAATGCCCTCATCTCATGTCATACTAATAACTGCAGCAGGAATCCAGTAACTTACCAAACTGGACGCAGAAAGAATGAAACAGAACACCTCCATAACACTTGTTTTTCATTAAAAATATATAATTTCAGGGTGTTCATTTATTTAATTGGATACATGCAAGCAGAAGCAGCAGAACAATCTTCCTAGGCCTTGTACAATGTCAGAATGCACCTACAGTTTAAAGCTTTATACTTCCCAGTACAGTACAAGCGCTACCTAAAGAGATAATTTTTCATTGAGCAACTAAATGTAGGAACATGGATTTCTCACATAATGTACATGGTTCGTTTACCTCAGAAACGAAATAGATTTTCACGGATATTAAATACAAACTACCTAAATGCGTTGCATAGTTAGATACAATTGCCATTCCTATTCTTTCATAAGCAATGCCATCTAAAAGGATAGAGCCAGGGTTAAGACCTTCATTTAAACTAATCAGAATAAATGTCAAGACAAGCATAAGCAGAGGAAGGCATACCAAAAATAATAGCAAAATAGTAAAGACCCAACAAATAATAAAGCTAGTTAAAATCTTGGATACTGATTTATCCTAAGATGCAGCACAAAACACTAGAAGGCAAAAAAACCCAGTTCACTCAATTTCCATTTATTTAAAGGACATAAACACTGTTCTTGTGATTTCTGCAAACAAATAATTTTGAAATAAGTTCTTTGCATTTCTTTTCAGGAGCTATCTGTGCTAAACTGGGACATTTCTGAAAACAGAAATATGTTCAGTCAGTGTAAAATAGAGAAATGATACCAGAGGAAAGGTTCTTCATGCCCACCTCCTCTTGGGCACCGAGGCAGGGGTGTCTGCATGGACACAAATTAGCTGATGACAATGTGGGGAAAGGGACATATATCTATCAGAATTTAGATGACATGCTCACAAAAATTATGGCTCATAACTGCTGCTTCCAAAACCAGCAAGTTAGCATTCTTTAATAGTTGTTATTTGTCTTAAATGTTCAGAGCTATGAAGACACCATCATGTCTGGCAAACTGGTAAAATTATAACTCCCAAAACTACAAGCCAAAATTAGGCAATTGCTAAGGGAACCATTGTCCAGCTCAAACTGTTCAAACTCTGTTTGGCACCTGTAAAAACATTACTGTCAGGATTGCTAGGCTAGGCCTCAGAGCTGGGCCCACTCCCTAACTTCATTGCCCAAGTGCTGACCTTTGCTAAAGTCATCTTCTGTGTCTGGACACCACGCCAGACACAGGTCAGTAGTCCAAACCATTATGGGCTGCGTAATTTATTTTTTTTTCTCCAAGAAAAGTAACTGAAACACTAAAAGGCAGTTAAGTAAAGAAGGGAGGGGGGAGGAGAAAAAAAAGAGGATGATTCTAAGATGATTATGAAGTATGATCAATAAATGATGCTTTTTTCCCCCCAAAGTCTGAAGTATTGACAAACAGATCTCCTGTATGCATGACTGCATCGGCTGTCGGTAATCACTGATCAGATCTAGAATGTTGTGATTCATTTATGCAGTTCCTTTAGATACCTAGCACTCATTTTTTAATACGATGACATAAACCCAGACCGTAAAATGACCTACGGTAGTCTCAGTCATTTCCCTCTTTTGCTCAAAAATGCAATGAGAATGAATCTGCAGATAGACTGAAGCAGATTGCTTTTAGGTAACTGCCCAGTACGTTGTGAAGTCTTTTCCCCTCTGCTTTCATGGCTAACAGCGGTCTTGCCATCCTTTAACAAAATGAACCTTGATCTAAGGCCTTTGTTGCTACTACGAGTGACTTAACTGAACATTACTCTCATACGCAAGATGTATAAAAAACATTGCATCCGTTCTGCTAATGGTAAACTTACGCTTGCAAGACATTTTCTCTCTTTCTGTAATAACAGAATGAAGTTGAATTAAATGAAGCAAAAGACATGAAGCCTTTAACCTATTTCTGTAAACTGCACAAAGGCATTCAACTCTCTAAACCACAAGGATATTTTTTAATGAACTTTGATTCCAAATCTATGACAAATTTCAGAAAAAGACCATTGCATCTGGTTAGAAAGTCCCTCTGTTTGGGATATTCAATTGCAGGATCAATACCTCAATCTACCAACCTGAAAAGCCAGCAGTTTTCCATTTTCTTCAGAAGTTACGCATATTAGTAGTAATGCACAGAACAATAAAAGACGACTGTCTTTGGAATTCTCATGACTTCAAAATAACTGTGTTCTGACCAAATAAGAAAGATTTTTGGACATGCATCTACACTCACATACTTTCCTCTATTTACTACCAAGTTGATTGACTTGAAGAGAGGTGCATACCGTTTTGTAACTGGAAGGCCAATTTTAGCACACAGGATTTTAACAGCACAACAAAGGGTTAACACATCCCATCACCCAGGGAAATCGAGCAAGGCAATCTCCAATGACCAAATATTTCCCCACGAAGGAAAAAGGACCGAGTACAACTTCAGTAAATAGCTACAAATTATAAAATAATCATCTAGCACTTTTAAAAGTAAAGCAGGGGAAGTGAGAACAAAGGGGTTTAGGTGGCCTAATGCTGATTATCCACTAACACCTCTAGTGACTTTTGTCAATTATAGCGATTTCATATATATGAACAAACACCTTTTTTCTAAACTGCTGAGCACATACCAATGTGAATTAACCATTTAGTGAGACAAGCAATTAAGACAAATTAGAAAACAGTTTCATGTGCTTTCTGCATTACAAATACCTTATAAATGCCTTTCAGTGACCCAAAAAGTGAACCATAAGGACTATGTTAAAGGCTACTGTCAGAGAGACAAAGAGCAAAGACATGCAAGCTTTGTCTACACTCATCCAGAGAAACTCAGCAAATTGCTCTGTCGTGCATCTCGTACCCTCCCCAGCAATCATGCGAACCTTTGCCCTTTTGCCCTGACAGATTAAATCGAAGCATGAAGGAGTGGGATCTTAGCCAAAGAATATTACATTTTAAAAGCTGACCTAAGCTCTTTTTATTTGCCCTTTCATTTTGATCTCATGATGATGTTTGAGTACTTTCCTTAGATATTGAGTTCATCAATCTCTAACCCTCTCCTGATGTATTTTAGGTTTCTGCATTTCTTCCATTTCAGGGAAGGGTAAGGTGTTTTGCACTTTACAGATCAACTTAAATAAAAGTGCCTATATGACACAAGTTATCTAGAATACTTAGTCATAAAGAAGATTTGTAATCTGGATTTTTTTTTTTACCTCTCAAATTATCAATGTTTTCATGCACTAAGACTCGAAATAGTAAAAGAATTATCACTTGTTTAAATGCTTATTTTGTACTTGCATATAATTTCTCACTAGGGAAAGGATTTGCGCAAGCATCCCTTTCGCTCACTCACCCACCCACCCACCATCACCCTTCCTTAAACAGTTGCAGTAAGTACCTTGTAAGTACTTTGTAATGGGGTGTTCAGCTTTTCTTAAACCTCTAAAACTGACATAAAGATTAATGACATTTGACACTGTGAGTGAATAACAGCATAAACTATCATACTATTTTATTTGAAACTAAAATTCTCTAGTCTGCTACAGTTACCTTTTAAAAGTGCCTCCGGCATAAAGCTTTCAGACATGAAAGCCAAGGGTGCAATCTGCACGGTTTGGGACTTAACTAATGAAACACTGAATCTTCTACCTCAGTGAGTCCCAAGTTTTTGAAAGGCTTAAGCACCTTACAGAGTTTAAAACAAACTGGTTGCCTCAGTCTAGCTTTGAAATGGATGTATCACCCCAACTGTTATTAATAGGAATAAAGACTCGTGGCCATTTGAACTACCTTTGTGTTTTAAAAAAAAAAAATACATACTTCTAAGTTAAGAATGAAGTTTCTAACACCATTGTATGAGCTACGAAAATACTTGCTTGGGCAATTTTACTTGTGGAAACATGTTCAATTCATATAAAGCCAATGAAAACGCTATTATAGAGAACAGCGTTATAACACTTAAAAAAAAAAAAAAAATCAATCTATGAAGCAGCACAGTACAGCCAAAGATAGAGTATACCAACTCTGAATTTTTATGAGGCACATGCCATACAAAGCACACAGACCGAATTTATGTAATTCCTGATGACTAAGAAGCTAATGTCTCTTCTTTGTACACAATGATCTAATATTACACACAATCATTCTAGACTTCCTGACAACATACTAGAAAAAGCACACATATTTGTACACAAAGGATCAATATTCAGAGACTGCGTAATTTTTCATCTCTTTAGATTGGACATCCTAGAAATTAGTCATCTTTAAAAGTGATATTCCCAGAGATAAAGCATTTTTTTTATTTGCAGTGTGCAGATTGTTGTGATGGATACAGAACATTCAAGTCCTCTAAATACACTATGCTTTCTCTTTTTTAATTATAAAACTCATTTTTTCTATTCCATTTTTCAGAGATAACAGTATAGAATGGTGGTAAAGTAATATTCCAGATAGGAGGAGTTAAATTTGATTTTGAGGAAAACAACATTCATTCAGATTAAAACTCTACTTAGTGGTATTTTACAAGAAAATCTCTCTAAATTAAAATATTCAATGAAAGCTGCAAGACATTACTCAGCTATTAATGAGCCCTTATTCCTTGATTTAAAGTCTGAGAAAGTTGACAACAGATATCTGCAAATTCCAGTAAATACAGTGAAGATAACACTAATGCATACAATTTTTTAACCGTATATGGGAAACTCAAAAACGAAAGATGAAAAGATGGAGGGAAGAATATTTCAGCAGACAAAGCAAAATAGAGAAGTTTTCAAACCTTCCGCTTTTCGACATAAGTGTATCTTTAGCATATCAGTTTTCCTGTATAAGAAAAATATTTCTGTGGCACCTAAATCCGACACCATTTAATCAACCGTGGAACACATCAGCCTGTTGTTGACACACCCCAAGAAAAAGGATTTTCAGGGCAGTGTTTAAATGGGCTTGACTTTGTTCCGTCTCTAACAAGACGCCCCTGTTATGAATGCAAATTCAAAACTGCTACAACATAACAATCCTAGCATATTATGGCTAGCAACATTAATTTCTCCCTTGTTTAAAGGTAACTGTTCACCTTAAAGAACTTCTCGGAAGTATTTTACGCACAAGTGACTATCTGTTAACTGACAGTGACGTTATTAGGAAAGTTATAGTCTATTATCAGAATGTCTTTTATTATTATGCATGTATTAGCACTTCATACTTACCAGAGGACTACGGAAAATGTTTCTAATATTCATTGAAATCAAACCATTTCAATTACACAGAGAACTTATATGTACTTCAACAGAACCTAAACCTGTTAATTATAGGCATACTTAGAACGATGACCGAGACATCAGCCACTTCCATTATATGTAGTGGACAGCTTAAGAAGAGAAACATTTCTCAAAATATTTCTCTGATCCTAGATACTGCTGAAGAGAATGAGGTTATGTGTTTGTGGTCTCACATGCTTAATACCTTAAGAATGATTTATATAAAAAAAACTAGCTAGCTGGTATTCTATGAGAACAGATTTGGTAGGCCTCTAGGTATTTTATTCAATTTCACTGGAAAAATCATGCTGAAGATGTGGATGGCTCTAGGGATGTTCCAAAGAAAGCACTCTGAGAAGGCTACACATTAAATGGTTAATGCAATTCTGGCAATCTCTTAATTTCTCTCCTTATCTGGCAGCAATAAAGCTCAATTATATAATCTGACACTGCCTATGCTCGGATGCCCAATTAGATAAAACGAAGTAAGTGAAGGACTTCTCAAAAACTGTGGGTTTTCTACCCAAAAAAGAAGCTCACTCTTGATATGCTGATGTAAATACAGAGATATTTCTACAGACAGAATTCACAGAAATTAAGAACAGACCTCAAGAAGACATGCAGTCCATTATCTCCAGCTCTCTGATGCTACTGAAATATCTACGGCATCCCTGCCAAATCTTCATCTATCCAATGCTTAAAAAGCCTTTCTGCCTGTTCAGTATTTAGCTGCTATGTAGCTGAGATTTCCTCCTATTGAAACCCCCTTGCTACAACTTTAAGCTGTTATTTCTTCTCATGTAGCCACCAGGCATGGAAAACAATTGATCGTTACTTTCTTTCAAATAAAACAAATCCAAGTCTATCACAGCCTTTTCTCAAAGACCAGGTTTTAAGTATATCTGGTTTTCACAAGTTTCTATGGACTCTCCTCTCTAAAACTTACTGTTATGAGTGAGAAGCAACCTGAGAAATAAGTGGTGTTAAAAAGGCATCTTGAATCCTTTTCCAGCACGAGGAAGGTATTTCACTTCAATCACTCAGACTCCTGTTATCCTCAAAAACCTGGGGCCAATCTTCACAAAACCCTTTGTACCGGCTAGATGTGTGGAAATTCTTAGATATTCAAGACTACAGGAAAACCTTCAAAAGCCAATTAAGCTCTCTTGTACTGGGAAGCCCAGAACTGCACACAGCATTCCAGATCTATATATACTATTTATCATTCCAAAGCAAAGACATGAACTAGATTGCATAGCACTAATTCTGGGGTTTTTTTAAAAGTCTACTTGTCAGTGTAGGTGAAATTTCTAAAATTACAAGTATTTTATTTACTTTGCCCTAGTTTATACATTTAGCAAGGGCAGAGGAAGCCTCTTAATTGTCACTAAGAGACCAAAGGCAATTCCCACAAATCGGTCTCTTGTCATCTAAAGATGACACACACAAAACAAGCTACAAATACTTCCTTCTGTTAGGATTATGAAACCAATCTAAATATGCTACTCACTGATTACATCTAGGCCATTTTATTAGATTTGAAACCGAAGAGAATATTTCTTCTACTATTCACCATAAAATGCAAGAACTGAAAATAAAAGTGAGGCTGACAGGCATTTGCTTGAGTGAACAGGCTCTTTAGTTATCAAACCCCAACCCACAGAACTGCCCAAAGGAAGAGGGATAAAAACACGAAACCGTTGTCATTCTGGATCGCAATTTTGTATGATAACATAAACAGATAGATGGCGGTCAACATTGACAGGAATTAAGTACTCAAAGCAAGATATACAGCGCAGACATACAAACCTCTCTTCAGTTCTGCAACTTGTAATGCAAAGAAGGATGAAATGCATCAGTACAAAGAAAAAAAAAAAAAAAAAGATTTAAATCTGTTACAAGGTCCAGACTTTAGTTCAAAACTTCACCAGATCTTAAATTTTACACCTCGATTTTTTTCATTTTATTTTAAAAGATTCCGCCAAGAAATTTAAATGTTTCAAGAACATGTCTGGACTATTTAATCCAAGGACTGAATCACAACAGCTTGGGGGCAGGGGAAGAAAACTAGACAGAAACAAAAACTTGATTGAAAGGATGGGAAAATAATCCCGGACAAAAGAGCTAAGAACTAGAGACAAGGGTACAACTGGGGAGGCCTGTGCACTGATTTGTAGTTTTTTGTGTTATGTTTAAGTTATTTTATTCCCAACTCTCAGTTTATTTTACTTACAGGCAGCACACGTAATGAGAACATACTGCACAATGAAATCTGAAGTACCAAGAATTAAATTGCCCCTATCTCTAAGTTAACGAACATCAAGAGACTGAGGTTAAAATCTTTTTTCCTTTTTTTTTTTTTTTAAGCGTGTAAAAGACAGCAGAGAATTAGGCTCCTTGGTATTTACCATATGAAATACCGTATTTCATAAAACCTGATGCCTGAAATAATGGAGGCACAACAGGCTCTGCCAGGCCAGAGTTAGAGTCTGAATGCATGGAAGGTATAGCAGTAATTACATTTTTATAAAACAAAGTGTTAATTTCACTTCAGTTAAACCACAGAAATGGTGTGTTTACATTATCTACTCCAAAGTCTCATTTCCTTTTCACTTACTACATATACGAGACAGGAACATCAAATAAGAGAGCTGAGGTGCATTAATGACATGGAGAATGACTTGCTCTTTGTTATTTACCATGCTTATGGAAGAGATAACAGGTATGTGCCAAAGAAACCTGGGTGAGCATCAGTACTTTCTTTACGTTTTAGGATTTAAAATAAATGACTCCAACACAGATTATCATATGTATTATGAAGTGTTATACACTAAGGTAAGGAAATAGATGGATAACGCTAATGAAAAACAAAACACACCAGAATTCTCCATCTGATTTGGTCATCAAACTACCTGTATGGAGGAAAGGAATGAATTATGTTCCCCACTTGGGATATTTTTATTTTTGCAAGTTAAGAGACATTTCTTTGCATTTTATAAACTGCACATTCCAGACTGGCACTGAAGATATGTCTGACATCCTCGTAATACACTGTATTTGTTAAACAAAATTTACTACAATACACAAGAGAAGTTATCTGTTGGTTCTGTCTTATCTCAGACCAGGACATTAGCACACAACCAATGAGAAAGAAATTCTACACACATAGGAACTGACCGGCAGAGACTGGTTTTGGTTTGCTTACAACCGTACCTGTTACTGTTTGTGAATGTCATTAGAGAGCTATAGATTTCTTAAAATGTACCACATTTCGGCCAGTTGCAGGTTTGCGCTACAGGCTTGCCTTCACTGCAAGAATATACTCTTAAATAAACAGTTTGTCAACAAAATGAAATGAAAACATTGATCGCTTCAACATGTCAGCAATGTTTAAAAGAATTTTAAAAACTGCTTCCTGAAATGTATTTCCAGAGATCATTCCAGACACAAGACGACGATCTTGTGCCCAGAAAGGCTGTATTGTCTTGCAGCTTCCTCCCAAAAGGCCTCCCTTTCATTCCAGGATCCAGCAGCAACCCAGATAACATTCAAGTACCACACATACTCCCTTTCATCTTATTCATGCCTTTCTTCTAATAAGAATCCCATTTCCTCTCAGACCATGCAAATATCTCCCCTTTTCCCTCCTCTATCCATGGAGCAGGAGAGGGAATACACACCATCCTCCTTCGCTCTGTCTTGGGGAAATAAGAGCAACAGTATATTCTTTAGTATTTTCTGGTATTCACGTATGAATTATCCTCACTTCCTAAATAACATACATTGACATATGGACACCACCATATCCATCTGGAAAGAATCTCAGTGTTTTATATTACCATTGGTATTTCATGAGGTACTGTGTGAGATTGTTACAAAATGCAAGTAGAACAGAACAGGATTCTGCTTTCTAAGTGGGTTCCATGCCAGCACTGAGAAGACAGCACACTGAGGATGGATGTAATTTTGCCCTGAAAGGAGTTTGAAGTAGCCTTTTGACCTCTCGGAGAAACCCAGAACTTGGCTTCTAGAGAGGAAATAAACAACCCAGAAGGTCCCATCCCAAAAGCTATATTGTTCTGAGACTTCAAAACACCAGGCCCATGCTGAGTGGCTTGTCAATCATTTTAGTGTCCATCCATCACCTCAAAACACTCCAAAACTGTTTTAAACAACAGTTCTCAAATATTTTTTAAGTGTTGTGTAACATCTTTGTGGTAACCCATCTTTCATCCAGGACTGTAAATACAGCAACATCCTTTTGCAACTATAAAAAGGGAGAGCATGAAAAATGAAATTAAATCTGCTAAATTCGTAACTTCGTATCTATATTCCTTTATATATATATATATACACACACACATATATGCACGCGCACACAAACATATTTAGATAGATAAACAGATACGTACATGCCCCTAACATGAGGAAAGCCAGTACCAAGGGATTACCTAAGCCTCAGGCCACTACGACCGAGTGACTCCCAGACAATTGAGAGATTCAGACTCACTACAGCTTAGCAGCCATGTTTTTAATTTACACCAGTTCAACCCCCCCTTTTTGTTATGTTTCTATGAATACAGGGAACAAACTCGAGCTCATATTTAATATTTTTGCCTTTGGCTTATCAATCCCCATCTCTCTCAGCTTAAAACCATGCATTCTTTGCTCCATTTACAGACCCAGAAGTTTCAGTCTGATAATATCTAGTCAGGTCTCTGCCAAGCAAATAATTAGTAATTATTTCTCACACTTCAGATGCTCAAACTGCAAGAGAAAGAGGCTTGGTTGAGCTCAGAGTCAACTCAAAGCCACAACTTCAAAGGAACTCAAGCTTTTATTAGTTCTAATATTCCTAAAATAACTTGGTTTTACTAGTGGTTTGATAGCAATAAAACTTACAAAACTAATATTTCTGTTCTGGAAAAGCAACGTCCTTAATCAGTGTCACTTCTTGGTAACATGTGTGATTAATGTACAAGACCAAAAAAAAAAAAAAAAAAAAAAAACACTCCCNAAAAAAAAAAAAAAAACCATTCCCACTCCCTGCTTTCACCAAAGTAAAGAGCTGCTACTTAGTAAATGCAACTACTACATAAACATTGTTTTAAATAGCCTCAGCTTCTTAATTTCTACAATAGACTCCAAGATTAGCTCAGAAATCACAACTTAATATATTCACTTCACATCCTAACAATTTCTTCTTCAGATTCTCTTATACAAAAATCCCCTTCTGAATTTAAAGAAAAAAAAAATTACTCGTAGTATGTTATGCCTCAAATATTGAAAACTACTGTTCAAGAAACAAGTACATTAGTAATCAGTCACAGCAGCAAATAGCACATAGGTATTGCCTAAAAACTGTGCAAAACGCCATCTTTTTTTAGGTTTCAAAGCTTAAAATTGTGGAAAGCAGCCTCGTCTTAAAGGCACTTACAGATTGCCCAACAGTGTAAATCTGGCCCTGTAAATATGTTGTGAGGAGTGAGGGGGCCGAGAGAAGATGGCAGCACAAAACGTCCAGCCAAGAACAAAATAGGGATAGTTGCGTCTTGGCGGGGCGGGGGTGTGTGGGTGTGTGTGGGGGTGTGTGTGTGTATTTTGAGAGTGTGAGCGAGCACTTGTGTAGAAAGACGACCTTTGAGGACTCATGTTCACAGAAGCAACATCTTCCGTAGTATAAATGTGACAACCAACCAAAGTATTTGTTTAAATACTTTGAGTATTTAAACATTGAGTACTATGATACTAAACATAGTACACAGTACTATGATGAGTTGAAACCACCTCATGGCTTAGGTACCTGTTACCACATCTGAGTTTCGAAAGGACAGATATAGCCTCAAAAGGCAACTAACTTCAGTGCAGTTCGGTATTGTTTATTTAGAAAGAGGTCCTTCTGGCCAACATTTAAACCGCAGCATTCTGTTTCTGCAAGTGCAAGGTCAGAAAATTCCCCAAAAGGAAAACACACTGAAAGATATGATGCTGAATAAGGTTCTAAAAGATATTCAGAAAGGTGATTTCTATGTATGCTTTCCTACAATGACTACAATCTTCATTGTACTATATGAAACTACTCCTGGGCATTGCCGTGGTACTGAATACGAACCAAACTACACATTCCAGTATCTCATCTGAGCATGTAATCACTTGACAAATCAATCAGCGCTCACTTCACTCAAAAATACAAAAGGACAGATTCACCCTCTGGTTCCAGGGGGATCTGCAATCAGAGATTGAGATGAAAAGAGCCCAGGGCTTCTCCTGCTTCTCTGCTCTGCCTCTTCTGTTTCAGGCGCTTCCAGCAGGAGAGAGACTGTATCAATGCTGTTCGCCAATTAAAAGGAGTGCCACCTTTCCCTTATCTGGCTTTTGAAAAAGTCCAAAAGCCAACATGAGAATGGGAGATGAACTGGCATGAAACTTGGTGCTTGGGCTTCTTGTCAGGTCCCTGTCCTGATGAGCAACATAGCCCATAGCCAGCCAGGGAGGCAGTGAGCGTATTCCTTCCTAGAGAGCGTACAGGAGGTACAGAAGAGAAGTAGGACACAAATAGTCTACCAAAAGGAGAAATCATTTTTCCACAGGCGGTCTTGAGGGAAGAATCTGCCTTATGGATGAACCAGACATGAGGGAAAACTTACAACAACATGAAATGGTGCTGGGGAAGAAAGATGAGTAAAAAAATCCTCTATAACGGAGATTGAGCTTTCTATTTGTGCTACCCGGAACGAAGGGGGAAGCCCTCGATCAAGAGATCGGTTAAACCTTGCTGCAGACTGCATGTCTAAAACCTATGAAACACAAGTATTTAAGGAATTCATTTAAAATTAATATATTTTACATTGAAATGGGAGAAACAGTGTTTATATCCTTAATAATACATTTTCACAGTGTGAAGTTGTACGACTGGCTTATAACAAAACCAAAGTAGTTGTTACAGTATCTGCAGAGATTGTGCCATTTTCCTGCATGTTTCAAAGTCAGTGCTCAAATCCAAAGCACTCTGGTCCTTCCCAAAGGAATTTTGTAGCAGGTGGTGTTAATAATCCTTGAAACAGGATTCTCTTTGCTGCACCAGCTAAAAGTTAGGGGAAAAGGGATTATGACAAAGACTTCACCTGACCCAGTAATGCCCCTGTCATTTGTCACCTATCATGTGAGTTTTAGAATAAGCAGGTATAACATTTCAATCATAATACTGCAGATTTACTTCTACACCTGCCAAGGTTGAAGGCTAATGTGCTCTTAGAGAGCCATTCTCCTGCAGGAAAATATATGGAAATTAGAAGGAGCTATATTCTACGAGGAACTGTCAGTTTTCTTGAGGGCTTTTGCAAACCCCTTGTCCTCTGTTTAATCATAAAATAAAATAAATGTAAAAAAAGAGAGAAGGAATGGTGAGGTAGAGGTCAAACCAGAATGTGTCCAGTGAAATATCTGTGTGACAGTTTTCTGAAGTCACCTTATTGAAAGTAAAACTGCTTCTTGTCTTAACATGAGTGCTTTCTAGTTTTCATTTCTGTTGATTGGTCATGCAGTAAAAAAATGTCTGGGGCAGCAATGTCACATCACATAAGGAAGAGCTGAAAGAGATGATGCTTTTCTAATATCTAACCCCAGTTACAGATACATCAGAGCCATTATTTTGTCATTAAAGTCCTATCTTTATAATAAATTAAAGACTTTTGGACCCATATTATACACTGGAGTTATATAAGTACATAAGCAAAGCATTTCACTATTAAATATATACTCTTCCAAAATGCAATAAAAATAATTTATTTCACATGGGACATTCACCAGACACATTTTAAATACACCGTATAAGTTCTTGGATGCTTTCCACAGATATTTGAGGTATAGAGGAAAAATGATAACAAATATTAAATAACTTTAATTGGAATATTTAATTTATTTTAAACTAGTCAATAAATTTCCAGACTTCTTTCATCTCTTCAATGGCAATTTAGCACTTTAAAATGCTACAAGATAGGTATATCCACATATTTGAAAGCAACTCCAAAAGGAAAAATCACTGTATTAACAGCAAATTTAGAAAATACATGCTTAGAGACCTAATTTACTGATTTTTTTTTTTAAAGGAAAAACAAAATTTTAAGACGCTAGATCATATCAGAAAGAGATTTCATCTTTCAGTGCTACTGGCCAGAAGCAGAAACATTAATCCAAAATACCCTTACTTTGATTTGTCAACTCTGATGCATTCAGATATAACTGGACAGAGCTACTATACAGATTAGGTTTACGAATAAAATTGTAATTTTCAAAAATGTTTATTGCTATGAAATTCACGTCTGTGGTTGCTACAGTGTCATCAGATCTGTTGATTTTCAATCAGCTTTTCAATTCAGAGCAGGCTATCATGACCTCCTTAGTCACTCAAACCAAATTTTACCCCCAGGGGCAATTCTCATTCCCATTTGCAGACCATATGCTATTTTCAACTCAACTAAAGTAGGTGGTATGATACCCTGTTAGAAAATCAGGGCACTGCTCTTTACATGTGCAAAGAAAAAACAACCAGCATATACTCAGTTTAAGAGTAAAATGACCAGGTAGATGTCAACTACACAGATTACACACAGTTGTATAAGATTTTAAAACCCTTAGTCCTTCAGCATTTGAGAGATGTTTTTTAGAGTATTAAGCTATCAAGGAAGTACCTTTTGGTGCTTTAGCTCTTCATTAAAAAAGCATTAATGTATTTTATTACTTGTTTTAAGCAGATAGTGTCAAGATCTGGTCCTCAATAAGTAAAGTAGAGGCTATCTTACTGTAATAAGGCTAGCATCTTTAAAGAAAACATGTTTCAGGAGTTTTCCTCCTCTGTTCAATTTATTCCTGCCCACGATTCCCAGTGCTCTCAATCCCACACTCAGATTTCCTCTTCTTCCCACTCCCTTTCACACACTTGTAACCATTCTTTTCCCCTTCCTTTTCAGTCCATCTCCCTTTGTCCTTCCAGCTTCATTGCTCCTATGAATCCACCTCTCCTCCCACTCCTGGGATTTCCATATTTCTTTTAAAACAAACAAAAAAAAAGAAAAATCAGAGGGAGGGAGAAAGAAGCCCCCAAAGAAACTCCCTCTTAAAAAAGGAAAAATAACCCACAAACAAGAACTCAGAGAAAACAATGAACAACCCTGCAACTTTACAGAGCTCTGTTGTTCTTGTATGCAACATTAGACTCTGTTATCTTTTGCCTTTTTATTTATTTAGACTATAGACCAAACAAGAGCGGAGATTTAATTCAGTAGGTCGCTTGTTTGATTTCAGGAGACAAAGATGGAAGGCTGGGAGAGTTCAGGTGGTTTAGGCAACTACTGCAAAAAATAGTCAAAATTAAGCTTCCATCAAGGACATGCAAGATTCTTCCTACACTCATCGCCTTAGCAGCATCCAAGCTGCATCGCCAGGATTACTTACATCTTGCACAACAACCAGTAGCAATCTGGAGGGTTCTGCAGTGTCTGGTTGCCATATGACTATCATCTACATCCGAAGAGACATTCATGTCTGGAATAAGAACTAAGATTTTCCCATGTTACTGGCTTTAACCGGAGTGTGGCTTCCCCTATATCCTCCCCACTCTGACTCCTCTACTTCTTTTCTCCAGGCGCTGAGATTAAGTGCCTATACATCAAAGAATGATTGCCAAGGAAAGCAGAAGTTAGATTATAATCAACACAGAGCTTGAACCTCAGTCCTTCCACTACTCATATGGCTGGTGTCAAAACAGTAAGTGCTCCGTATGCCTTTAGACACAGACTTACATACTCTTGTCCCTTCACGAGGCATGTGTCACCAGCCTGCAATGAACTGTGCAAATGCACCTGCACAGATCTAAAAATTTAACCTGAAGTTCACATTAATAATGAAGCACTCCAGGTGGTCTGCAAGCTGGGACCATAATGAGGAACTTTCAGTGACACACTAGTTATCAAATGTTGAGCCAGGTCACTACACATGAATGAAGTGATCTCCCTAGAAAGATGAAAGGGGAATTATTTTTTTCTTTTTAAGAGAGATTACACTTGCCTTCTGTAAAAAGTCTGAAGAAAGACAATGTGCTAAAACATTTAACTTGATTAGACTGGAACTGATCAAGAACTACCAAAGGAGCAGAAAATTATTCTCAACTGTATATGCAACAGTGGCTAAATCCCGCCTGGTGCCCTCTCGATCCCTGCTAACAGCAGACCTCTCAACTGCGGTTCCACCGCTTGCAAAACTGGTGGAGGAACAACACTGATCATTCTTGTTGCTGCTGGGGGAAGGAAGCAGGGGTGCAGGGAACGTCAGAGGTGACAGCACTGGCCCTGGGAACCAGGAGCACCTTTCTTACTCCCTGAAGCCTGTCTTTGCTCAGAACTTACCAATTCCAGGGAGCAGGCTGCCCCCGAGCTCTGCAGGGACAGCCTTCAGGAAGAGGCATGACAGGCATCTGAAGGGAAATTAGGGTCTCCTACCATCTGCTCTGCTTCACACCTGCTCTGTCCCCTGGCAAATAGGAGGGATACGAAAACACTCTCAGACTCTTTAGCACATCTCGTACAAACCACTTTGTGCTCTTGGCTGAAACAAGGCTTTGCCCTTGCTAAGGAATGGCAGGAGGAAGCAACCGCATACAGAAGGCAGCTCATTCACACAGCCACCTCGGGCATCCCCTTTCATCCCACTAGGAGAAAACAGAATCAAATCCAGAAGTGAGAAAGCTGAGAAGGTCTTAAGCTTTACAGCCTTTTCTAAATCTTTAGCCCGGTGGCTTGCCCTAAGGGAAAATTAATTTAGCTTTGCCTACTGAGAAAGAAATGCCAGTTATTGTAATAGGAGCACAGAAATATTGGATTGCACACTCAGTAACATGTATAGTGACTGTATAGGAATAGGTTGATGAAACCTGGAAATAGGGAAGGAATGAAAGAGAGCAAGATGGTCCCCTAAAACCTTCGCAACACTGGGCTAGGTCTGTTTGAATTCCCCTACTTATATTCCTATAACCAAGCACTAGAGCAATACAATTATAAATCGAGTTCAGTTCGGAGTAGAAATGTTCTTCATATCATACAATCACAGAATGGTTTAGGTTGGAAGGGACCTTCAAGATTACCTAGTTCCAACCCCCCTGCCCTGGGCAGGGACACCTCCCACCAGCCCAGGTTGCTCAGAGCCCTGTCCAACCTGGCCTTGAACCCCTCCAGGGACGGGGCAGCCACAGCTTCTCTGGGCAACCAGGGGCTCACCACCCTCCCAGGAAAGAATTTCTTCTTGATATCTAATCTAAATCTCCCCTCTTTCAATTTAAAACTGTTAGCCCTCATCCTGTCACTACCCTCCCTGATCCAAAGTCCCTCTCCAGCTTTCTTGTAGGCTCCCTTTAGGGACTTGGAAGGCCACTATAAGGTCTTCCCAGAGCCCTCTCTTCTCCAGGCTGAACAACCCCAACTCTTTCAGCCTGTCTTCACAGGAGAGGTGCTCCAGCCTTCTGATCATCTTCATGGACCCCCTCTGGACCCATTCCAACAGGTTCATGTCCTTCTCATGTTGGGGTCCCAGAGCTGGACACAGTACTCCAGGTGGGATCTCACGAAAGAGGAGCAGAAGGAGAGAATCACCTCCCTTACCCTGCTGGTCATGTTATTTTTCATGCAGCCCAGGATATGGTTGGCTTTCTGGGCTGCGAGTGCACACTGCTGGCTCGTGTTGAGCTTCTCATCAACCAACACTCCCAAGTCCTTCTCCTCAGGGCTGCTCTCAATCCATTCTCCACCCAGCCCTATATTTGTGCTTAGAATTGCCCTGACCCATCTGCAGGACCTCACACTTGGTCTTGCTGAACTTGACGAGGTTCTCATGGGCCCACCTCTCAGGCCTGTCCAGGTCCCTCTGGATGGCATCCCTTCCCTCCAGTGTGTCTACTCCTCCACACAGTTTGGTGTCTTTGGCAAACTTGCTGATGGCGCACTCAATCCCACTGTCCATGTCACTGACATGAATAGAGGGCCATATCTACTTGGTCTTCCTGGTCAGGTGGCCTGTAGGAGACCTCCACTACATTTTATAGATGGGTATGGTATAAGGACACAGAAAAATACCAGGGAGCAAAGCCTCTGAACTTTGTTTGTACCTGATCCTGCAATCAAAGGCAAACAAGCTTTTACGGTTTTCTACTGTAATTCTTCACAAAAAAGGTATTTCAGTGAGATACCCAAAGATATAATGAAAAATATCCCCAAAGATATAATAAATCAGTTAGTTGTTCTTCTCATAAAGATAATTAAAGCACTATACAGAATCCTCCCCAATACGCACAATTCAAAGTCAACAGTATTCAAACCTCTTCAGAAAGATGAGCACATATGCAATCATACCAGCTTGAAAAAACAAAAATAAGTCTATTTACTGAACGACTCTAGAAACTAAATGTAAAGCTTTCCCTGAGAGAAAGCCAGCTCCAAATCTTATGAAGCTGTTTTAGCTTAATTGTTTTGAGATGTAAATGTAAACAATGTAGAGTGACATTCTTCATTTGGGAGAAAAACCAAAACCAAAGAATAAACACAGTTGCTGGATCTGAAGCAAGCTGTTCGCTGTCCTGAAATAATATAACTTACTTAGACATGTTTTCATGCTGAGAAGCTGGAGAAGCCAAAGTATTGTTTAAGGGCCATTTGAGACACTTTTGCACCTAATGAGGCTAGCATATATTTTGCAGGATAGCCTTATTTTCTTTTCTTCCAAGCATCCCTACATGGAAACAGATATCAATTTCTGAAATATTGCAGCCTGTGTATTATCACCCAAATAAATCATCTTACTTCGGGGGGCGGGGGGGGGGAACCAAACCAACAAAACACAACACCACCTGGAACAGGAATAATGGAAAAAAGAATCCAAAAGCAAAAAAGCGTATAGCATCTAAGTGACAAGTTATTATTCCCATCCGTGTGCAGGCCTTGTTGCCAGAAAGAATTAATCCCGGTATTAACTTGAAGACTTCTATGAACTAATACTAAATAGATCTATTTTAATCTTTTTAGAATTCATTTTTAGTAAAACCTGACCACCAACTCTGGCAAGCTGTTCTCATTTTTCATTTCACCTTAAACATTCTCCTCTGTCCCTAAAGGGCTCTTTCTGAAGAAACAGTTGGTTAGCATTCATTACTGTAACCCATTGATGTATATTTTATTTGTGGTTTTAAAGTTTTCAACCACTTTTCTCTGATGCAATGTATAATCAGTAGTAGTTAAAAGACTACCTTAAAAAATGGAAGCCTCTGAACAAATTTTGTGATAAACCATCAAAGGAGTGGAGTTGGAATGAAAAGCCTGAAGGGTAACAAACAAACCAAACTTGAAACAACTGAGGTCTCTAAGAACAATGGCAGGCATGGGGTAAATCTCTACCATTAACAACACTGGAAACCTTAATTCAAAACAACTATCAGGCATAGCTTCTTTGTTTACCTGGATCTAGAATGAAAACAATGGATGCTGTCAGTCTTACAGCAGTGTAAATATGAACCTTCATGTTTCTACACTGAAATGGTTCAACAGTCAACCATAAAGTCATATTTCACAGCCCAATGAAAAGCGATCACACAAGATCCTGAAATTAAAAGTAATATATTTCAGGTCACTACTACTGACTTGTGATCCATGGAGAGCTTAAAACCCTACTTTAAAAAGGAATCCACGAAAGGTAACTAAGAGAAGAATGCATGCTGGCAGCAGGCTTAAACTCACAGTACATACTGTGAGTACACAGTACATGTACTCACAGTACATACATACAGTACTTCTACTACAAAACGTACAGTCATGCACAAATAAGAAACGGCTGAAAAATGCTTCTGCAGACAATTTTCAGTCACTAGGAATGGGAATGTTTTATGGGTACCTTACACTTTAGAACAAACATGCATCAATCATTTATCTAATTTTTCTATTATACTCAATGCCAAATTTATATAAATATAGATTACTAATGAATAACTAGAAAATACAAGCTTTACTTATTTTCACTTAATAGATAAAAACAATTACCAATCTGCAGGTGGAAGAGTTTACTGCAACTCCCATTCACTTAATTTAAAAATTAACATTATAACTGCAAAATCTTTTGAGAGTCACTTGCCTCCAAGCAGTCTTTTACATCATTTCAAAGCTCAGGTTCTTGAGCTTTAAAAATAATACCCGAGTTTATTATTCCAGGCAAAGAATTCTACTGAAAACTCTCTTTCAGTGTTTGAACAAGCATCAATAAAATGGTGGCAAAAAGTTCACAGCCAGGCTGGCAGTGACAGATACAGTTTTACCAGTGCTCCACGAAATTCAGATTCAGACAACAGACCCCTACGTAGTTCAGACCTTTTCAAACAGACTGGGTCAGATCTGTCGTGGAGTGCAGGAAGTCTGCCAACCCTCAAAATCAGCAGTATATCTGGGAGAAGGAGTCTGAACTATTGCGACACCTGAAACCAAGCCTGTAGAGCTCATAAATAGTTCTAAACACACTTAAACTACGAGTAATATAAATTTTTAGGCCTCATTAGCGCTTCCTATGTATATCAATGAGAAAAGTTAATGTAACTCCTTAGAACAACCAAATACTGTATGCATTTTTTTAACTGCAAAATTAAAGATAGAGAAAAAAGGTCTTGCATAACACAAAGATAAAAGGTTTCCTTCTGAATTCAGCTCCTGTTAACATTTGCACCTGGTGCTTACATAATTAAATACAGAAAACAACAATTGTACCCTAAGAAAAACTTAATTAGATTAGGCATGTAGTAACAAATGCAAAATTACCATCATTAGTATGTCAGTGCTCTACAAATGGAAATGCTTAACTGCCAAGCCTACAACTCTCATGTCTGATTTATTCCCACAGATGAGGAGGAGACAGCCGTTTGCACCTTTCTGTAATTTCAGGGCATCCAGGGAAGATTTAGTCACAAAGGAGCAGGCAGGAGTACTGCTGTCATCTTGTCTCTCTCCCCCAAAGCTCAGAAGGTGTACTTTCCTTTATGGGCACTTTGCGCTACTACTAAAGCAAAACCAGGCTGGGCAGCCTGGAACAAACTAACAAGCCCACAAATTTATGTGTCCCAATCCTTCATCATTAGCCTTGTGGGCTGCTTCACAGGTACCTGCTCTTCTCACAGAAGAGACGTTATGAATGACATGACAGCCCCCCTTCTCCCCCAAAGAAAAAGGAATCCTTTAATTTTAGGCTTAAAGCTGTAAAAAAAGAAAATTAAGATTCCAGAGGAAAACGTTCTAATTGCATAATGCTATAGATAGTGATGTGCTGGAAAAGACTGCCTACAGAAGTTGCAGAGTCACAAGCAAGAGCACAAGGAAGAGTCTGACGAGTATCCACCAGGAGTGACCTAAGCAGAAGTGATACCGTCTGATCCAGCCTTGCTTTCCTCCAATTATATATAAGATGTTTTGAAATAGTTGGGAGTGTCTCACACAGACCTGCTAAAGATCGGCAGCTCTGATGTCTGCGTGCAAAGTCACACGAGGGAAAGAAAGTATCCCCGTGGTTATAATAAGAAACGAACTTTTCCAGTTGTCTTCTACCATTTTAGTTAGGGGAATGGTACTCACAAATCTTCACATCCCATCACCACGAGAGATCAGGCTCACTATGACTAAATACAACCGTGTACATCACGGCCTTGTGAACCCAAAGGTTGTATTTCACATGAAATGGGCCCTGTAAGGCTGTAATGAGTTGCTGTAACGCCCAAACTTACTGCTACAAGTTTGTAATTCTCCCCATGCCAAGACACTTCAATTTGTCAGGAACTAATGTGAGCCTAAAATGGCTATTTAAATGCTTTGTATATTTAATCAACTTTCCTCAATTATTAAATTTTAAGTATTCCCTGAGTATTAGGGCATTAATTCATTCCAAGAAGCTCCTAGAGACTGCAGCAGCCTTCCTGGGTATTTCATGCCTGCAAAGTTATTTAAACATTACTAGTGAAATTGTAAAGCTAAACAAGTCTTCCTCACAGTGTCTCCCCTGGTAGGGCAGATATTTAACTAAAGCTAGCACCTAAAGCTAGATAATATTTAAACTGCTATTTGATAACCATTCCAGAGGAGACCCAATACAATTTGTTCAGTAAGAAGTATTAGGTTTTAAATAACATAAATGAAAGAAAAACACATCATTAAGAATTCAGGTTGTTTCTTAAAAAACATAAAACCATATACTTGATGGCAAACCTGTCACACCCACCAGCATGGACTCTCTGCCTTCCTTGTGCTGCAAGACTTAAAGCCTGAAATCACATTTGGCCTTGCAAAAGGAAGAAAACCTTCCCTTTATCAAGAAAAGCCAGAGAAGCACTATGCAAAATTGGGGTCTGACCTAAAACTTTACCATGTAGTCAAGAAATAAAAAATAAGGAGTCTGGTTTACGGATTTTTGAAGCAAAATTCACATTAAGATAGTACGGCGCATAGATATGATTGTTTCTTGAGAAAACTGTAGATACATAAGGTTACCCAGCTGTGGTAAAAAAGCCATGAAGCTTTTTTTTTTCTTGATTAAATAAGGAACTATGGCAACCAAAGGTATTATGGCCTCACATATGCTGTAATAATGAGACATAATGAAGGGTCTTCTGGGAGCTCTCCCACAACTGTTAAAATTTCATAGCATCAAACGTGGGAACTAATTTTGAAAAAGAGAGAATTCTATTTAATATTTGATGTGCACTGGTACTTTTTTCCTTTATAATGAAACAATCTCCTCTAAACATCCACATTCTTTATGTTTAAAAAAATTCAACTGCTCCTGCCGAATCACCTCTCAAGAGAGAAGAAGATAATAATATCGCATATGAACTTTACAGTATTTGCTTAGTATACCCTATTTGCAGATATCATCTTATTTGAATAATCACATGTTTGCAATTTTCCAGCACCTGATGAAAAACTGACCTGTCATCAGAGCAAATTTCCTTCAAAACTCACATATGACTGTTATCTGTACCTTGCGTTATTAAGAATATCCATTTTTTTGACACCCGCTCCACTAGTTATCTACATATAAACTTATACATAGAAGAGGTCTCATCTCGGCCCATGGTGAGGTCATGCTACTTTACTTTGCTGTAAAAAGCGACTCAAAATAATTGTCTGATAAATCTGCCGATTCTTTGTTCGGCTGTCATGTCAGGGGACAAGTTTTCTACTGAATCTTTTGTTCTCTGGGAGGGCAGGCAGTCCTGGCTGAAGTGTTAATTGCTTGTAAACCCAGAGGAGAGGCTAAATTCCACCGCAGCTGGGTTATATCTGGATTGAACAGAGGCCCCACCCTTGAACAAATAATCCCCGTGGAGAAATTATTGCCAAATCATCAAGGGTGAAGAAATACAAAGACGGTAGTAACACCAGGGGCTTTATCCCTTTACACCAACAATACTGCCTTCATTCCTAAGAGCAATGGAACAGCAGACAGGGTGACGGGTGACCACTGCGGTATGGATAGGTTAGGCTAACCATTTTAAATCAAAATTGTGATTAAAAGATACACAGAGATAACAACCGTAACTGTAGGCTTTCATAAACTTTTTCTTCACTTACAGCAACTCTGAGATTGGCAGTTCTCTTTCATTTGCTTGAGTAATGAATTCATTTGGCTCAACAAATCACTGCCTGGTCAGAACTCTTTTTCCCTTTGTCCCAGTACAAGCTGGTGAAAGGAAGGAGAAGGAGCACTACCTGCGTTTAGGGTTGGACAGTACGATTCAAGACGAAAGGGGCTGGTGGCTAAAGCTGCGATTAGGATAGGGCATAAGAGTGAAGCTGGCAGTGAAAGGGCACAGGCACATGAATTCAAAGAGAGGGAATCCGGGAAATTGGCCTGGGACTAAAACTGAACTATTTCCCACTAAAAAAAAAAATCAGACTGTGAGCCAGAAGCAGA
This sequence comes from Rynchops niger, assembly GCA_013400035.1. Lineage (NCBI taxonomy): Eukaryota > Metazoa > Chordata > Aves > Charadriiformes > Laridae > Rynchops > Rynchops niger. Next base: position 40,405 of record VXBH01000764.1, on the reverse strand, counting down.
GAGAAACTGTGACTGGCTAGACATGGAGACTACTTTTCAGAAGTGAACATTATGGTAAGAAGCAAGAAAGGGGACGCTCACTCCCTGCACCCCAAACGTTTGAGAACAGGATCTCACATTACGATCTGCCCAGCAGCAGAGGAAGTTATCACTCATCTCTTCCTCTTTGCACTTGTTTCCACACCCATCACTCCTCCCCTCAGCCAGCTCTCTGCTCCTTAATCACCTCAAAGCAAACTTTTTTAAGACCACAGTGTGAAATTGCCCAAGTAAAACCCCTCCCTAAACCAACCCCTCTTTAATATGTAAATTTAGGCCAACAGACTTCTGGATGGATGGGATTAAGGGAGCAGTAAACTCTAAAATGCAGGTAGTGGGACTGGGAACAAGAAGTAGAGAAGAAGATGGGAATTTCAAGGTGAATTTCAGTCTGAAAATTTATAATGTTGCATTACCTCCTGAGTTGATGTACAAGTTCCAGTTTGCAGAACTGCTTGGACTATTTTTTTGAAATGTAAGGACTTCCATTTCTTTACAGAAAATAGTCCCCTGTTGCATAGAATTGTGACCTTAACCTCTCCGTTTTTTTTTTTTTCTTTTGGTAAAGGTAACACCATTGTTTTGGGGAAGACAAATATATTACCTATGAAATCTTTCTTATGATATCATATACCAATGATAAGTACCATAGCAAATACTGGTTTGCAGACCAGAGTTTAAGTACACAAAAAGCCAAAACATGGTTTATGCTTGGAAGAAAGAGGATGACTAAGATGAGGTTCCACCTGGAAAAAACAGTGCAATTGTACAGTTAGAGGCAATACCATAATGCATATATGCATGGAGACTGTGAGCCTGCAGGCAACTTTAATTTTGGCTCTTCCTAACTTTAAGTGCTTGGGTTTGCACCTTAATAACATTCTTTAAACTTTGTGTGTGTATAATACAGTCATAGATCACTCAGCCAAGACATAATTGATTTAATCGTCCACATTTGTGAATGATTTGTGAAGCTTACATGAGTTTGCTGTTACATCCCTGCCCAACAAAAATTAAAACAGATGCCTCTACGAAGCCCAGAGAAGCAAGCTGATAATGTAAAAGGAACAAACTGAACTGTAACAGTAGAAGTGTGACAAAAAATATTTTGTTCTTTGCTACTGTGTATGTAGCCAAAACTACAACACTACAGATCTGTCAGTCCAAATGGCAAAAATACGCTTTCAAATTTTAAAAAGATAAATCAAGTTCAAAGAAACTTGAATGATAAACCCTACACATTACAAGGTATTTACAGAAGAACAAGGAAAAAGATGTAAATAAGGCAACTTTATAAAGAAAATAAAACTAACTGTTTTACACATAAGGTAGCATTTTTAATGGGAGAATCATTGAAATTCTTCTGCTGTTGGAAGAGGCTAGATTTGGTAGATAATAAAATTAGATACTTTCTTAATCCAGAAGAGTCTGTCTTTTTATCCTCAAAAAGATATTCAAATGTTTTGTTATTAGTACTATACAAATTCAAAATAAAAGTAAACAGCCCTTCTCTAACTTAATGTAGAAAGGTCCCAAATAAGAACAGTGAATTGCTGTTTATTTAGAATTACTAATGGTGGCAGCCTCAAATACATCATATTTTTCCCATATTCAATTTTATCTCCATTAGTGTAATATTGGTTATCTAGCCGTATCTTATTTCCAGTTGGAGGTCCTTCTGCCTTTCCTTTAGAGATTTTGCTGTATAACCAATTAAGGCCTAATCGTCAGAAAGTTGCTTTCAGCAGAGTATGTTTTCTCTTTTTCCAAATATCATCCTGTTTCTACCATGAAACTGGTACGAAAATTAAAATTCTTCTTCCTTCCAGACAGGAATCAAAATCCCTATTCACAAAACTGATACAGGCATTATGAAACCCCAGCAAGTTTTGCTTTGCCTTCAGAGAGCTGATTCTTGCTCTTTTCTATTTGGACCTTTTGCAAAGCATACGGTTTCCTTTTCTCGTTTTCCCAACTGCAAAATGGAGAAAACATTACTTCTCTGTTTACAGAGCAATTAGGATAAATGCACCAAAGGTCTGCGGAGCATTTAGATTCTGTAATAATAACGCTCATACGGATGAGACTCATCGTATGTTTTCTTTCATTGCAAAGCCATCTTCCGCAGCTCCTGTCCTTGGTTACTTTGCATCTCAGTTTACTGTTCCCCCACTACAACTGATTTTAAAAATAAAGTCTAAATTGAATGTATAAAGTCATTCAGGCTAAATGTGAAGCCTTCAAAAGGGCAGGGAGCTTTTTTATTTGTTTCTTAAATCACAGGGGCTGTCTACTTTGCAGTTTGCCGTATGGCATTAGAATGAAAATTAGCAACTGGAAGCTGCAGTACCGTCCAATATTACCCACTAGTAAAGATGAGTAACTGCAGAGACAGACTTGTACATGCAGGTTTTCCACTAACGTCTCTTAAAAATCACTTCCACCTATGTAAGAGTTTCAATCCTTCGTTAGCAATCACCACATTTCTCTCTCTTTTTTTTTTTTTTTTTTTTATTATGCCAAAAGTTCATTCCACTATAAAGTGTAATGTTTGATAGGCGGTTCTCAAAACTGCAAGGAAGAGAATTGGAAAGACAGGCACATAGAAAATGAAGAAGGACAGATCTTTCCAAGACTCTACCATCTTGCCAGCTGCTCTGCTGGAGACTTTCTTGGCTTTTGAAAAGCTGCATGTTATTATCTGTAAGCATTTTGCACAGAACAAAGGAACCTCAGAAAAATGTGATCAGCAAAGAGCAACTCATAAACGAGTAGTGAAGCTCTGGGGAAAGAGCAGAAAATTTGAAATAGAAGGTGAGAGGTGAATGCAGGCCTGACTTCATAATCCTTCATTCTATGCGGCAAGAACAGAATTGTGAACTCTTTCTATAATATCAGTAATTTCGATACTTGCTTTTTGCTTGCCTCTGTAGTTAATCCTGGGTTTTATTCGAGATTTTCTTTGAAAATATAGTGACTAACAAGTAATGGCTTTAAGAAACTACTGTAAATTCTTTCCATTACGTGAGGTGGGGTGTTAAGGACAATGAGAACCTCCAATCTCTGACCTTTGGGGAATGCTAGTTTTCCAAGTGTCCAAGTACCTCAGCAGAAATAGTTACAGTGACCTTGTCCCTCCTTCTGGGGAGGCGCTAGCATTATGCAAGGTCCGTATTTTCATTTTATTGGATACTCACGCATTTTAAAAAGTATAGCCAACAACGATCAGCAAATCAGCAAGTTGTTGCCATTTTTCTATGCCTTTTCCATGCCTTGCTGCTCACACCTGTATACACATTTGATGTAGAAAGTAACCAGCCTGAGGCTTAAGAGATACTTTTAAGGAACCCTCGACTGATTAAAGTCTTTGTTTTGTATGTAGGCATACCAGCATGAAAGCATCATTAAGCGGGCTGATATTCAAAAGTGCCTACAAGTCAAGTACCTCTATCATCCCTTTATTTCATTTTTTCTATTTCTTTTAACGTCAGCTGTAAAAATAAATAAATAAATGCGTTAAATCGCATTTTGCATTTTCCTCCTACTGAATAGTCAGTAATTCTGTTACAGATCCAGGAAAATAGCTGTAGACCTTAAGTCTGAAAAACAGGTTTAAGAACGCCACCACCCCTGTTTGAGCCTAACAAAACATGTCTTCACCGCAGCGCTCGCTTCATTCTTACCTCAGCAAAAGGGACACTGTCAAGAGTGTTGGGCGTGAAACTGAACAACTTTGACAGGTGTCCCAATTTACCGATTTTTCTTTCAGGAAACCAACCAAATGCTTAATTTTAAAAACTGTCTTCCATAGACTGGCACATACATACACTCCAATGTCTGACTTACTCTATTCTTGTTGTAGCACACAGCCACACATGTTGCTTCCTGGGCTCCCAGACTATTTTCATCCTGGGAGCTGTGATCTTCACCTTCAGCTACAGGGGGAGAGTCTCAACCGAAGTATCCTAAGATGCCCAAGCAGCACTTTGGTAAATGAAAAAATAACTGTATTTTCTGCTTACAAGACAAACACGAGAGCCATATGCATATTTGTCTATGTATGGAAAAAGCATCTAACATTTTTAGAGCATACATCCAATTCATGTAACAAACGTACTGTGAATTGCCTTATATATCATGTGATAACTGCAGATTAGGGAAGGGTTGTGATCTCTCATCCTGATTTGCAGCTCTGTCCCATAGCACGAAACAAAAAGGAAAAAAGAAAGGAATACATTCCTTACATAACTGCCTGCCTTTTCGGCTTGGATTTTTATCAAGAGCACCTTAAATTTTCAATGACCATGAACTTAAAGGCCTTTCCCAGTCTAACAAAATTAATGCCATATTTTTTATCTATGCACACGCACATGTGTGCACACACACACAAAGTCTGACTTTATGAAAAGACTGCACGATTCGGTCACAAAAACATATAGTGACATGCGTATATATAAGTACATACATATGAAAGCCATGTATATGGCAGAAACTGTATACGTTCATTTTTTAGTTGTGGGTAAGTAACACTCTAATTACCTCATAACAAAATTAAACAAAATGAGACTGTCACACTGACTCCCTTATCTGAGCAAGAAAAAGCCCTCACAATTAAGCAGGAGCTGAGAGTGTTGTGGATTCAGCATTCAGTAAGTGATGAGTGAAAAATAAAACATCACCTTCTAATGCCTAATTAAGTCAACACAGCAGCAATAATAAAAGGCTAAGGACAGCAGTGAGTAAGTATGCCTGGAAACACTAAATTTTAGATTACTTTCATGACAGCAACATACAGTCATGTTCCCACACAACTGGCTGGAACAGGAGCACCACTTTAAAGCATGACAGGCTGATTATGCATTTTAAAAAAAAGTCAATGTTAGGGAAGTCATTAATGTGCACCAACAAATATATGTACAAGTTTGAAACCTAACATCTGATCACATACCTGTGTCAGTTCCTGTAAATAGCAAAACATATTTTTTTTTTTATTTTTTTTTTTTAAATAATTGCTGGGAAACTGTAATTAACAGGATACAATTATGGAACAACTGAGAAACACTTAAAATCAACCCAGAAATTTCCTGTTTATGATTTTTACCTGCAGAATGTATAAAATGACTGGAGAAAGCAAGTTAGCATCCTATCTAGTCAAACAGCAAAATATATATCATAATTTAAACAAACAAAAAATTAAACCGCAAACCACACAAAGCCCAACAATTCTAGACAGCAGAGCATACATTTTAAATACAGTCATGGCAGTTTGGGTTAAGGGTCTTTTGAAATAAACTGTGCTTATTTATTTGTAGAGCTATCATCACTATGTCTCTAGATGCACTACAAAATGAGAAAACCCAGTAATTTTAATTAAAGTTGAACTAAAACTCACATGGAAATATCCACTGCAATAACAGAAGGAAAAAAGCAAACATACACACACAGATTGAAGAAAGAAAGAAAAAAACATATCCAGAATAAATGACCTGTAAAGAAAGACTTTGCTTACACAGGAAGTTTGAATAAATTCTATAAAAGCAGTTAAATTACAGAGAAATCTATTTGCTTTGATCTAATCCAACAAAACGCTCATAAATAATAACAAGATTTTGGGATGAACCAAACACCTTGAAAGGGTTGCAGTCTAGCCTGAGCCACCAGGCTACCAATGGAACGAGTATTACAGCTGTACAGAAATAAATACATAAATGCATAAATATTAAACTTTTAATTGGCTGATGTACTGTCACAGTGGGGGAACTGGTGGATACAGCCCTCTCAAACCCACTCTATTTGCAGAGACGAAAGAGAATGGCATGCAAATAGTAAAAAGAGATAAAACACTTTAACAACCCTACAGAATTGCAGCAGCAATCTTCTAGCAGAAACGGATTAGTTAGCAACAAAGGCAAACGGCCATTTGCCTTGAATTATCAGTTCTTCTACATGATCATTATTTGCTAGGAAAATCTTTGTACCTTCCTAGCCATTATCTAAATACCTAAGATAGGACAGCACAGTGTACAAAGCAACTGCGAGCTTTGAAGCTAGCTGAAAACCCAGACGAAGAACATTTGTTCCATGAAGCCATTTGTTGCAAGCACACCCCAGTCTGACAAACGCATTTGACATGATACAAGAAAATGCCAACAGAGTGACACAAAGAAAAATACAAAATAATAATGCTTATTTTCTTGATGAAAGAATCCTGTCAGTGCTCCTTTCCCAAACTCTTTCTTTTCCTCTCAAGGGATGCATTCATGTTATGTGCACGTCATGCACAAATTTGAACTTTGGATTTAAACCCTTGCTTCACTTGCATTTAAATTATGTAAATATCAAGCCCAAGCCCTGTGAAATCCAAAACAGAGAGTATCTCATCCTGGTTCAGGAAAAAACAGGCTTGTCTTCTTCCTGTTATACATTCTGAACGGGCTAGCGCAGGGCCAGTCTAATATTTAAAGTATTATCTTATATTGTTATGTGGTGCCTTTGCACTTGTCTCATTCTTGCCTCCAATTTTCTCTTGTACAACTTTTACTTCTCAGCATCTTGAATACTAATTTACCATGTAAGTCGATGTCAAGTTACTATTCAGACAGTGCAAAACCTGCCTTTTTTTGGTAAAGATTTAACTATCAGAAGGTGGCTGGAAATGGTTAGTAGTGAATCTAAGCCACAGCCACGCGAATAAAAACTTTATCCCTGGCCGAGGGGAGGGATGTCAAGAAAAGATATTTGTGTCAGCTGTTCCTTCCTGCCACTACTGACAGGATAATCACTGGCTTTTTGAACTCATTAGCCTGCAATTAATTGACAAATAGACAGGGTTGCTGGCAAACACCATTGACTTTGCAGCAGCACCCCACGAGCAGTTATCCTCTATTTCTACAGCATTAGCAGCAGCCAAGACGGTCACACTACACACCTGCTATACCTATCTTTGAAGACGAACAACTGCACCACCAACTTGGAACCAAGCGGTGCAATCCAGATGCTCAAACACAGGTACCTAGTGGTACCTCAGCTGTCCCAAAGTGACATGTGCGACCATCAGTTGGTGCAGAACGCCACCCAACCTCGTGTCGTATCTGCCAGACCCATGCCTGTACCTCAGAAAGCCCATTGGGCTGATGTGGCACTAGGTGCTCATAGGCGAGCACAGCTGCTCACATTTTGACGTGCATACCAACCCTCACACAAAGCCCATCTCCTCCGACATGTGATTTTGTGCTCAGGCTCAGCAAAAGACTCCAGGCACTGAATAGCTCATTTCCCTCCTGATAAACCCATTTTCCAGGAAAGAAGTCAGTCTGTGGTAATTTCTTTCTAGCAGGAGAAAACACTTCTTTTGCCACGATTATAATCTAACACAGAGGTAGAGGCGAACAAATGTGGCAAGCAAATCCCACTTTCAAAATGGAGTCTACTCGATAACATGCAGAGAAACCCAGTTCCCTGCTGTGATCATGAACACAATACAAGTTCCCCATGCCCTAACAGTTGCTTAAAATGACATGCCTACAAACCGCATCTTGGCAGACTGGAGAGGTAGGTCTGGTCTACATTTAAGATATGCTAACATACTTATGGCTATATAGGAATTAATTTTTTCCATGCCAGCAAAAGCCCTAGAAAAGATATAGTTACACTGGCCTAAAAAAGAAGACAGATGGAGAGAAAGAGGAAAACAGACAGACCTTTTGGGGCAACCAACTTAAACAGGGTCCAAATAATGCTTTCAAAAAACTGCGAATATAACCTGTCTCCTCTCAAAGTTTTTTAAAGACAATATTGCAATTTTCAAGCACAGAGCAGACAAAAATTTTGTTCATAACAGGACACACTAAACAATGATGTCTCCTCATATAGCTCCAGCATAGACAATAAAATCCTATGAAGAAAAAAAAAATAAAAATCCCTAGCTTGCTATTTTAAATAGACCCTCAATTTAAAGTCAAAGAAAGCAAGCCAATCGGGGAATCGACATGCAACAAGAACTCAAATACAGTCAGCAAATAAAGTAGAGGAAAAATGAACCCCAAGGAAAAGAACCCCACAGATTATCCAAAACCATAAGGGGGAAGGAGAAATCTCAGCTCTTGCTCACTTTGCATTAACGAAGTGCCTGAAATCACATACTTTCATTCCTTGACACAGCTGTAAAAGAATGTAAAGAAAAAAACTGCCATGCAAAATAGGGCACTTCGATTTCTCAACAGCCAAAACTTCACGATACGTTTTTAAAAGGGGTCACTTTCTCAAAATATCAGATGTTTTTTCCTCGCTCCCGCCAAATGCAGGCAATTTTCGTAATAATTTTCACCTTTGCACTGTTGAACATAATGGGACAAATAATACACAATGCACAAATAAGTCATACTGCTCTGTGCAAGTTAATAGGAGCAGTCAAATGCTGAATGCGTGATAAATCTAGACCTGAAAGTGAAATATGCCTTTTAATTAAAAATCAATTATTAAAACCAGTAAAGAATGAAAAGAAAAAAAGGTTCTCTCACCAAACTCCTAATGAAATCCTGGAAACTTCAGAGTTATTTGAAAAGCAGAAAGAAACATCTTCAACATCTATATTTAACTAAAGATTCTTCTAAGACTCTGTCATGGGTTTCTCGATTTTATGATTAAACAGTTCTGTCGAAATTGTTTCTGGTGTCTTTTGTGCTTTTATCTCTTCATTCCAAATGGTCATGAAAATGAATAGACAGCATTTAAATGGCGAAAGCAAGAACAAATCATTACTCTGGCTCTGGGAAGTCAAAGTACGCAGATGCCCTGATGTGGCTCTGAGGTGACAAGGATGACAAGCAGCTGCCCAAAACCACCAGCACCTGAAGTTATATCCAAATGTGCTACATTTACTGACAACATCGCCCACTGGGTTCCTCAAAAGTTCTCCTCCGGAAGATGGTTTTAACATACATATTGAGTCATTCGCAAACATTAGATCAGGGTGTTCAAATAACTATTTCCAACTAATTTGTGTTCAATTCTGGAAAGATTTCTAACAGAGAACAGCTCTTAAGCAGCTCAAAATCACAAAACCTGTTGCGTGAGCTTGGACAAGTGGAAATTTCTGGTTTTCATTTTCCATAAAACTAAGATATCTATTCGTACCCCCAGCAGTGACAAAGAGATTAAATTAACGAGCGTTACTGAAGAGATCTGAATCCCATTATTAGAGAAACTACACTGGTATTATGCGTTATCATAAATATTCAGCATCTGCAATCAAAAGAAGGCTTTGGTGTTTACATATATAATAAAGTTTTAATAATTCACCAGCAATATTTCATGTGGAGCGCTGCCGCCACTTCCTTCTGGAAAAAGAGAAAAAAAATATATCCAGAATTTTAAATCCAAAATCCTTCAGTTGGAAACAAAACAATCCTTTCTACAGAGAAATACACGTTGTCAGTGACAAGTCATTTCTCCAAGAGGCAGGGGCTCCGGTTTTTGTCTGCCTGCGGCAGGCAGGTGGGTCGGTCAGGGCGCCTCCACCTTGTGCTCCCCTGGGCAAGCTCCAGCCCCCCGGACCCACACACCCTTCCCCTCCTTCGAAAGGGCACCCAAGGATGGAGACACAGACACCCCAAGGTGACTGCCCAAACTCAGGAGTACTTTGGCAACAAAATTCTCACAATTTTTCCTCAAAAGACTTGGAAAACCCTAAGCAAGTGCACTGCGAGGACATGTCGGCCACCCTACACCAAGGCACCTCCAGAGCACAAATGCAGCCCCTCAACCATCAGCAGTCAAACTCTAAGCCATACAATAGTCGAATGTAGTATTTTACCTGCATCACAAGCAACGGGGCATGCTGTTATCCTTCCACTGGAAATCAAAGGATCTGGCATTGTGTTTTGTGGAGTTTTGGCCGGGGGGAGTCTGCAGGGAGACCTCCTCTGTGGGAGGACCCAAGCAACCTACTGTGTGCCAAAACTCAACCTGCCCCAGAAACTTCCCAATGCCACTGAGGAAAATTGTTTCAGAAACAGTGGGTACAAGCCCAAAACGCTGCCAGGGCAGAAGGAGGGAGCCCAGAAGCAGGAGAGAAGGTGTAGCAGCCAACTGCCCCAGCCTCCTGTGCTGCCATCACCTCAGCCTGCCCTGAGGGGACAGGAGACCAGGAAGTGGGAGTGGGGGCAGGTGTTTTTCATTGCCAATACATTAACTTGATTGAGTACTCCCCCACTTCAAGCACAAAAAATACAGGAAAAATCCCCCCCTTGACTGGCAACGTGGGCTCATCCCATCTGCCACAGAGGGAGAGCCACCTTAGCTTGTGCCACGCTGATCGGACATCAGCTTTTGAAGTATGGTCCAGCTGAATAAATACCACAGAAAGTCAATAGCCAAATCCTTTCAGCAGCAGCAGTGCTCGGGGAACCTGCTTGGAATTTGAACATTTGCATTGATTTATCTTTTTCTTTTTTTTGACTTTACCAGCTGGGAGCAAGCACTGGAGAGAAGGTACGTGGATGGCTCCGCAGGAACATGAATGGCTAGCGAAGGATTACCTTTTAAAGGATTATCTCTTAAATAAAGAAAAATTTGGGATACTGCAAGCAACTAACTCGCATCAAAAGAAACAGATTAATCCAACAGGATTACCAGGTAAGGCTTCCCTGCACTTTAATGTCCAGGCACACAGCTGAGAAATACGAACTCTTATTTAGAGCGGGTGCAGTTGTCCATCACCTTTTCCTGGCCCAGAAATAGGAGAGGCCTGTTCAGTTAAGGTTGTTAAAACAAAAGCTTTGAGGACTTGTCCTCAAGCCTCACAAGCAACAGGGATCTTCTGTCTTTTTACAGAGCCCTTTCCTTTAACCTTGCATATGTAAGCTCTGATCATCAAGTCCTTTTAACTCCAGCCAGGAAGGAAGATTAGTCCCTACCCGTACTGTTCCTGCACTGTGAAATTTCCAGAACTGAGCTCTTTTGCTTCTCTCTGGGAGGGAGGGGAAGTCACAGAAAACTGAGATCAAGCTTTTCATGTGTTTCGGCGGTTTTGGTTTTTTTTTTTTTTTCCTGAATTGCTAACACTCATGTAAGCTGTTACAGCCACAGTACCACAAAAAGCAAAAAATAGCATCGATCTACAGCACCCATGTATTTGGAAACAATACCCACTATGTGTACTTATGCTTCTCTGTCTTACTAATATACATGTTGTTAGCACCTCTTACATGCACCAAAGATTCATATTGAAATCTACTTAAGTATTCCAGCAAGCAGAATGGGGTAAACAACCAGGGTTTTTAAAAAAGTGAAAATAAAACCTCAAGAATTTACTAAAATGAGTTTTTACCATGCTTTAATTATTTAACTTTTAAAAAAAAAAAACTATTTACTTAACATACATTCAGGGTTCCCTTGAAGTAAATTAAATAAAAATACTAACTACTTAAACACAACATAACATAAGGCAGTTCAGTACCTTTATGTTTCAGTTAGCCCCATATACAGGTCAGCCCTAGCCTAATTGAGAGGGGAACCCAGATTCATCAGCAGTCACGCACCCTGCCTCTTGATGACAGGAATTATTGACTTGGGTGAGTTTTTCCATCTAATAATTTTACTTTTCTACCTTTTGAACCTACCACACATGGTTTCATAAGCAACTAAACACCACATTCGCTCAGCATATACGTCACATTTATTTGAGAATAAATACAGCATTAAGCAAAGACTCACCTCCCCCACCTCCAAGAAGGCTGGAATTGGCTGCAAGAAGAATAAAAAGAGAATTGTTAGCATTGAGCTTCCTAAACACAGATGGAACCAAAACAGAAGATGTTTCATAAGACTTTCCAGTGTTTCAGTAACTTTGCTACTCTCCAACTATCCAAAAACATTTACTGCAAAACCAACCATTTATGTAAATCATAATTGCAATCTTTATCTTTGCACTATTTTGCAATATCTTCAGACATGTAGTCTAATAAATAAAACAGTAATACAATTATTAAAGCTTAATATGTTGAATAGCTTATGAAATTACAATCTTGAATTTATAATTCTATAAACCACGCTCCTTTTTGATTCTCAAATGAAGTAAAAGTCTTTCATTTTAAAGAAACTTAAATAGACTTTGATGCAACTTTTGGTTAGCTCTCCTTGTTTTCTATGACATGGGACCTTTGAGAATGATGGTGAGAAACCTTGGTCCCATTGGTATCAAAGGGTATTTTACCATTGTATGCAATTAAGTTGGGATTTCACTCAGTATGCTTAATTGCCTCTGTAGTGTAACCATCCAGCTATCCATGCCAGAAACAGATAAATCACTTATGGAAAGCAATTTTCAGAGCATGGTGATACAAGATGGTCCTTCAAATTAAGCTAGCACAATTGGAGCCATACCAAACATTTTCCTTTCGCTGCCTAGGGAAAAACAGAAGGAAAGCCTAGGTTTCTCAGCCTGTCTCGAGCAAAGTATTCACCCTTTGCACATGTGGGCAACAAATCCCTGTCCTATTGTAATATAGATAAAACACAGTATAAAAGCAACAGTATAATGGATGGACACAGATATTTCTTATTGCTTGCTGATGAGTGAAGGAGCAGCGAGACATCAAACCATTTCCTGCTCCAGGACAAGGGTAGAGGGCAAGATACACAGAATAAATTAGGTATTTTCCAGTATACAAACTTTCTACTGTTATGTGTTATTGTTTCTATGATATCCCTCTGCTTTCTAAACAGAAGACTGTAAACAGCAAATTCCCTGGCTGTTGTTTTTTTCCATCACCTTCTTGAGACTTTTACAAAAAATCAACAGTTACCTTGGTCTTCCTCATACCTTTTTCAGATATTCTACAAACATCTTTGACTTAACATCCACTTTCAGCTCAACCATTTGCAGACAGCTTTCCTTCACACTGCAGTGAAATTGTCTTCATCGAAAAGCTAGATTTTTCCATCAAAGTATCATATCCAGGATCTCCAATTTTAAAAGCAACATATACCATTAATACTATTACCTTACAGTGACTCAAGAAGTAGCTCTAGATTATCCAAAATGCAATGCTCTTTAAAGAAATAAATATGCAGCTTTATATCCGGCATAGCTGACAAAATCAAATCAAAATAAACAGTAAACAACAGGGACAGTTATCCACACTTGGACTAGTTGCTCCTACACTCATTGAGTGAGTAAATGGTTGAGACCAAGATCTAGAGGGATGTTGTTGTGCATTTTTCTGATCCAAGTCTGGGTCTAATACTCTGGAAGACTACATAAGAAAAAGAAAAGGACTTGGGGGTGCTGGTGGACGAGAGGCTCAATGTAAGCCATCAGTGTGCACTAGCAGACCAGAAAGCCAATCATATTCTGGGCTGCATCAGGAGAAGCGTGGCCAGCAGGTCGAGGGAGGTGATTCTCCCCCTCTACTCCACTCACGAGACCCCCACCTGGAGTACTGCATCCAATTCTGGAGCCCCTACTACAAGAAAGATATGGACGTGCTGGAACGTGTCCAGAGAAGGGCCACGAGGATGATCAGAGGGCTGGAGCACCTCTCCTGTGAGGACAGACTGAGAGAGTTGGGATTGTTCAGTCTGGAGAAAAGAAGGCTCTGAGGAGACCTTATAGTGGCCTACCAGTATCTTAAGGGGGCCTACAAGAAAGCTGGTGAGGGACTTTTTAGGATGTCGTGTAATGGTAGGACTAGAGGGAATGGATTAAAACTAGAGATGGATCGATTCAGACTGGACGTTAGGAAGAAGTTCTTCACCATGAGGGTGGTGAGACACTGGAACAGGTTGCCCGGAGAGGTGGTGGAAGCCCCATCCCTGGAAGTTTTTAAGACCAGGCTGGATGGGGCTCTGAGTAACCTGATCTAGTGGGAGGTGTCCCTGCCCAGGGCAGGGGGGTCGGAACTAGATGAGTTTAAGGTCCCTTCCAACACTAACAATTCTATGATTCTATAAAGGAAAATGGGGTAAATAATCTTTTCTTCTAAAACAAAGCCATTTGTAGCCATTTTCAAAAGAAGTGCCTGACTTCCTTTTTGCTGGCTGGATTCTTCCCTCAGATGCAACTCAGAAACCATCTGCAAACTATCCACTATTGTTTTCGTTCAGATTTCTGACACATCACTGAGGTGAACTGGCTCATGGAGAGATACACAAGTGGCAGAACGGTGTGGCTGGGAAAGAGAAGATGGGGCAACACAATTTGGAGAAGACAGAACAAATGCTCCCTTTTGGCTGTCACATACTGTTATATTAGCTTAAGATCCTTAAAACTTTCATGTGTCTATACCCCATGAATCAACTACACTGCTAGGACATCACTGTCACAGTTACTTTGCTTTTACAGAGCAGAAAAAGACTGCTTTAGACTTCGGGCTATCTTCTACAAAGGGCTAGCAGGGAACAAATATTGCCATATATAAATTGCCTTTGAAAAAGATACGATGATAGTAATAATAAATGTGTGCAGACTTATTGCAAAGAGTGCCACTGAACTTCAGTCTTTCTATATTTGCCTGCTCTTGCCCTCACTGAAACTTAATAGTAAAGAAAGACACAAATTAAAAACAGCCTCACACATTTCCACAGCAGCTTCCAAAGGACTCCTGTAACAGGTAACATCACCTTCCCTGCAGTAAAGCAAGTAGATCTGAGACAAAATTCATCATACTTCATATCAGAAGAAAATAAAAGTAACAAAGTGTCATCTACTGCCATAAATCTGCTATTCAAGATTATTCTTTTTGGCACTGCAGAATGCACCTACAATTACCATTCTAGTTCTCGAATGAGTCAAATTCTAGGATTTCAGTTATTATGTTTGAAAGACTTAAGAGACACAGCTAAAACCTGCTATACCTCACTGTAACCAGTTTCCACTGCTAAAAGTCTCTTCTGATACCCAGCCAACATCCCCATTGCAAACTCTCATTTGCTGGCTTCTCAGAGAATTATGTTTCTCTCATTAACTTTTCCTGACAACGTTCATCTTTCCAATACTTTCTAAAAATTGTTAATAACGTACAGTATAACTCAGGTTAACACACTTCTCTATAGAAACAGCAAAAACAGCTCAAACAGATTTTTGGCTGCAATGCATCTATTACAGCTATTGAAATTGCAGTAATAATTCATAGGCACTTTTTTTTTTAAGCCTTATTCTTGACTATTAAGAGGAAAATCAAATCATTTTCCTATGACGACAAGAAAGAACGTGACTGAATTATATTTACAGCACCCTTTCCAGAAAGATAATATGTCACTCAAAAAGCAAGGATGTTTTTATTTTCAGATTTTTCAGACTGCGCCTGAAAGGTTGAATAAAACATAAGTCTCTTTCCATCTTTGGGAAAGCCTCACCGCTAAAGAAGAAACTTGTCAGCACCTAAAGAACACTTTTCCCCAGCCAGAGGTGGGGATTTTCACCCAGATGCAGAGAGCAGGTCAGCACAGCCCCATGGCTGTAATCACACCATACAGTGTTGGAGGAAGTATTGCCTCTCTTCTCGGTCCCCCGGTGTTAATCCACAGCTGCATTTGTCCATCCGTGCTCCCAAACAACCAAGTCTTGCAAAACACTTTGAAAGCGGCTCCTGCTGCAGAGGTTCAACTGTGGGTAGGTGTGAGCAACCTGCGGTGGGACTCTGAGACCTTCCAACCTGCAAACTCGGTGCAGACCAAATTGCTCCCCAGGTTGCACCATGACACCATGTGCACGTACAACTCCCCCACCTGACTCAGGGCCTGCCCAGCCGTAGGTAGTACACGTTAACGCATTTGTAGACAACTAGTAAATCCATCTTCACTATCCTCTTCTCCTTATTTCTCCATTCCAGAGCTGCACAAGATTCTCAAGCCGTAGGAAGCTTGGGGTGGGAGAAAAGAGGACGACTGAATTGCTACCAAGTTACCAAGGCAAAGAACAGTAAAAGTAAACAAACAAGCATAAGAGAGGCTTCCAAAGAAATGTGAGGTAAAGACTTCTCCCACCTCATTTCATTCCCCGCGTCATCCCTTCAAGTCGACCTCCCCAACCTTTCTAAAATTGCCTCCTTACAAACTACAGTCTGCAATAGATTCCTGGGCATTAATTCTGAAAGTCCACTCACAATACAAACCTTGAAACATGTACTCATTTAGACTAAGAGGAGTGATGACACAGAGCGCTCAGGCAGCCAGCAGACTACGCGCTTTCTTCTCAAACTGAAATGTAACACACATCGATAAAGCCCCATCCAAAACATCTCACTTGGCGATGGCCCACAAGTGGCAGCAGAGGTGAGAACTCATCTAATTTTAAATATTTTTCCCAGCACCAGTAANAAAAAAAACCCACAAACCCAACCCCTGACATATTTGGGGATCACTTCCTGCGGTGTATTTTGAATAGTGGCTTCAGGATGAGGCAAATCACAGCACAGGAGATGCTGCGGATCGCCACAACTTTAAAAGGAGTCTTGAACTCTGCATTTTGAGAAGCAGATCTCACCTTCACAGTCTGCCTCAGAACAGCAAATAGAAATACATCTAGAAGTAGTAATACGGCTTTCAGCCCTTTAGTTCTAGATTTCTTTTTATTCGATACATTAGAAGCATTAGGAGAAAAAAGTGTTTCTACAAAGTTCAGGCTCATCTCTAAGAAAAAATCCACTTAGAAAAAACGGTCTCTAATCACTGAGCATAACGATTCAGCCGCTAATGAGATGTTTACGACCTCAGATGCAACTAGAAATTCAGTACTTCAAATGACTCGGCACCTCAACGGACTAGACTTTTATGCTCTTTAACACAGAGTAGCAGCACCAGGACAGTGCTACTAAATAAACTCCATGAACCTGGTCTGCTCTACCACCAAAACTCCACTCTTGCTCTGAGAAACAAAGTTTCTTCGAAAACACTTCTGTTGGGAGAGAGGCAAAAAAGAAAAGAAAAATACAAGACCTGGAAAGAAAGAATTTAAAGGAAGCTTAGTTTCTCATTATGGAATACCCACAATGAAATACAAGGTTACTAAAATGTACAAATTTGAATAATGAATATACCAGCATATTTGACAAATAAGAACAGGACACGAATGTTTTAAATCTCAGCCTTCTTAATTAGTTAAGTCATATAGCTTTCCAACGCTTTTTTCGACCGAATAAGCAGACCAGAAACTCTAGCACAGGTCTTAACATTTTCCTCAATGTTCTTTTAGAACAGCATCCTTGCCAAGAAGCAGGATTATTTGAAATTATGTGGAAAGCAAATGAATGCTGAAGAAGTTCACCTCAAATGAAACTGAAAATCCTCCTGCTCTGCAAGCCAAGAGGTATAAAAAGCGAGAAAGGATGTATGCATGCGTTGCTTAAACAGACATTTGCAGACACAGGATTACTTTTTCTGCTGTCAATTTTGTGGAATTTAGAAAATAGAAAAGATGCGAATACCAATTTTTGTGATGTCTCTGGAGATAACACGCTTTTAGCTTTGTTAACAACATAGTTGAATAACTCTGGTTACTTTTTGTTGGCATATACTCATCTGACAACATTTTAAAAACGTAAATCCTTCTGGGAGCATGTCTTTGTCAAGTATTAATGGCACTAGTAACTTAAATTGACATCTATGTCATGCAGCCATGCATCTGTCAGTATAATAAAAATATACTTTTAAAAGATTACTTGATATTGTCTGACTTTGGCAGCAGATGTTTGAGCTTATTTTGATGTAAAAAAGATTAAATATTTTTGTCAATACTTTCTAATTGTGAAATTTATTCAAGACGACATCTTTATAACTGGCAGTGTTGTAAGATGCAAGACATTCTGTTGCCTCAGACACCATTTTTATTCATCAATAAAACATCATAACAGGCAGTTGGTGAGCAGAGTACCAGTAATTTATGGAACGGGAAGCTACATTTCTTCTACGTGTTTTGTGAGACATCCTTACCTGTCACTGCATTTTGTTTGATCTTTTCTCAAGCAAGCAGAGAGAACAAAGCAGAGTGAGCTAACAACCGCACCTTGTACATTCAATCATTTTTAACACAAGATGTGCCTCAGTGCCTTCAAGTAAAAATGCGTTAGGCTTAAAGATCATGAGGTAATTTGGAAGTATAATAGTAAATAAAATACAGCCATATACAGTATACTACAGTAGAGTCACCACTGTAATTAACTTTACTCAAAATACTTCCTTGTACACAAGGCCACAGCAATCCGGAGAGGTAAAATAACATTATAGTAACAGACTGGGCCAGATTTGCAAACTTATCTAAGTGCCTAATGGTGCAAAGCAGAGACTGCTGGAAATTAGAAAACCACCCGGCCTACAAAATAAGATTAACTTGAAACGTTTAGGCACATCAGTAAGTACCACTATTAGCATCTTCAGATGCCTATATGCCTTCTCTAAACACAGCCTTCAGATACTTACTCAACACGGAGGGTGTGATGATAACCTGCATGCAGCCACGCACCAGAAACAGCTTTGTAATACGGGTAGCAGCGATTTACTTAACTGTTTTCTATGGGGCAGAAGATTTCTACAAACAAGTTGCCACTCTCTGTGCTTGGAAAGGGCTTTCGCCCCTCTGGACTAACACTGAAGAGCCAAACTGGGATTGAATCCTTTGGCTCACGCACGAGCTGGGGCCTCATGTAGACGGTTGCACCCTGAGCCCAAGGGCAGCAGGCCAGTCCCCATGGAGGGCTCCTTGGAGCTGCAGCTCCTTGGAGCAACCTCTGCATTGGCCAAAGGCCTGGCCTCGACCCACTCTGCTCCAACAGGCTCCTGAGACGCTTCTGAGTTTAGCCCAATAGTTTGATTGCTTTTCATGGGTGATCGAGGGCACATCATCTTCTCGATACACACTTAAAGACTTGAGCTTCCATGTATTAAGCAATCTTCTCCTTTTCTGCCCACAAAAAACCTCTGTAAATAGAAGCAAAAGTCTACTAGGTCCTATTTTATTATTAGTAAAAAGTACCAATTTCAAGCTCTCTTTCTAAAAAGCCAGATGTCCAGAAACATGACCTAATGAGTCCAAACAATTCAGCTTAAGAAGTTCCCATCAATTGTGATAGCAAAGCAGATGATGTGGGAGACAAAAGAAAGAGACTGAATTTTCTCTGCCTTACTTTTTTCCCAGATACTGAAAGTGCACAGTACAAATTTGTCCTGCTTTAAAGATAAATAAAATCTAACGGAAGGCTTTCTGCAATTAAAAGTACAGGTTTTGTATTTGAAACAAATAAAATCGCTTTGTGGTTTACTTGTCATACAACCTGTGCTATTCTATTTCCCCCTCACAAATTCTGTAAAGAGAACAAATCGTTAAAACTAAGTCTTGCCATCTTTGCAAATAAAGTAGTCATTAACTCCAATTTTAAGCTTCTAAAGGGTATTTCATAGGTAGATTAAGGGGAAAAAAAAAATCAGCATACTGGTAAGTGCTCTGGAGTTGATCCTGTCAAGGAAATTGCCTTCACAACATTCTGAATTCAATAAGGAAACAATAACTGTCATAACTTTTCAGTTATTTTTCTTCTTCTAATACATTACCAACTCAATACATAATGTGCATTTATGCAAGAAAGCTATTTTTAAATTTATATATTACACCCATTAAGTTTAATCAGTCATATGCAAAGCGCCTCTGAAATCTGACATGCAGAGTAAAGAAAAAAAAAAAAACAAACCAGCACCAAACCCACAAACCCCAATGTAGGCAAGGCGGCGGCAGCAGCAGCGTACTGCCAACGCAGTACAGAAATAAGCACACAGCTATCGGTCTGACATTTAAAATTTAGACTACGTCGGAGGCATACCTTCAAAGTAGAAGGAGCAAAATGACAGGTTTTTACCTTACAGTGAAATACACTAATTGCTTTAATGCAGTGCGAGGGAAAATGAACAGAAATTGAAGCTGACTAACACACACTGAGAAAAACGCAGGAGAGAAAGCACTTGGCCTAAAGTACTTCCTAAATGCTGCTGTAGAAACTTCCATATGGACTGAAGATTAGGCTCCAACTTTAAAAGGAGCCTAAACTTTACAGTAGCCTGAGGACTCCAAATCACTGCAATTGCTTCTTGGTGGGGAAGTCAGTCAACCGCAGCAAAAAAATGTAAGTTAAAAGAATATCCAGAAAACCAGATGAACTTGTTTTTAAGAATGGTATTCACCAGGAGATCTTCGGTCCCAAACACAACTCACCAAAACAGTTCCAGGTGAAATCCCGCAAAACCAACAGTTTGCACATTCATACCAATGAAATTTCTACCCTTCATACCCATCCACAGGTATTACTTTCACCTAGACAGAAACACCTATTCCAAATCAAAGGAAAGCAAGCAGTGAAAAAGGAAAAGGTTTCCCACCAACACCTGGTGAAGGACAGTTAGAAGAACCTGTCTGATGAGGCTGATCTCACCCTCGTGAGAGAGAAGACGACAGACTTGTTGAATCAGAAGCTGCTGTTTGAAGAGAAAGAGCTAGAAAAGGCTAAAACTGGCTGGTAAGCAGAGGACCGACCATCATCACATTTTGCGTGAACCCCTGTGCAGAAGGCATGCTCGTTTTTCATGTTCCTCTCATTTTTCCTGGCAAAGGTGAGAAAGGCGCAAAGCACAAATAATTTCGTTCTAAAACAGAGGTTGACAAATTGTCACACACACACTGCCAGATGCTAAAGGGAAAGCTGTGAATTAAGATTTCATCCATTTTGTGTGTCAATTTGTGGTTTGCTCAACCACTTAAAGTTGCCTTCTAGATCATCAAGGTATTTTAAAATATAGCCCAGCTGCAGCATAAAGCAACAGGAACTTATTTCAGGGCAGAATAACGAGGAAAAAAATATTCAGGTCTACTATAGCCAATTCTTCATCTCATAATTTGGGACATTTGTGTGGTTTGTAAATGTAACATTAAAGGGAATCAAAGTGCTGCAGTATATAATTAATCCATTTAAGTAGAGTCATCATCAATATTTAACAGCCTACGCAAAATAGGATAAGAGGTAGTCCTAGGTTCTACCTGCGCAATTAGAAAAGCAGTTTTGGTAGCAATTATTTCAAAATAATTAGTGAAATTTATATAATCGTCACATCTTTCCAATATCTCAAAGGTACTGGAACATGTTAACGGGAAAACAGAAAGAAAATGAGAGTGAAGTTCTTTATGCTTTCTTTGCTTTTGTCTTTTCAAGATTACAACCAGGCCTGAACCTCCCAACCTCAACCTATGCACAAGAACAGTCCAGGAGAGTTTTCTTCTTTTTTTCTCTTTTTTTAAAAAACAGTGCTGTGGTACTTACAATGTAACTAATCATAAGATTTCATTTCAATTTCCTTCGCTAGGAAATAATTGCATAATACTAGATTTCAAGAAGGAAAATGGCTGATTGCAAAAAGTTTGAATAAAGCTACAGAATCAAAAAGAAATCAAAAGGTGGAAAAACCCAACATATTTCAGTCTTGAAACGTTCATATTCAACATTCAGGCTTCAAAACAATAAAAAAAAAAAACCCTAACTTGTTATGAAATCAAAGGCCACTGCTGAAAAGCAGCTACCCAGGGCCTTGTGCCGACAGCAGTGCGGGGCGTTCTTCCGTCGGTTCAGCAGGAGCAAAAAGTACCCTGGGGTGCAGGAACAGCCCGTGGGGCTTCCCATTTACTCCACAGCAGTCGAAAGCAAGGTCAATGCTGGCTGCAGCTGGAGGGCCGGCCTCAGCATTCTGAAGTGCAAGTAGTAAGTGCCCACACCACTGCTTTTTCTGAGGGTATTAACGCTCATGAACAATATTCAGTTTAAAAAAAAAAAAAAACTTGCCCTACCAAAACATCCCTCGCACTATTTTTTTTTTTTCCCAGCTATGCAGACAAGACTTCACTTGCAAATTTTGCCGCAAAGGTAGAGGAAGGCAAGGTGTTATTGCACTGGTTTTTGCAAGAGCAGCCTGGAAAGAAGATTTTGACAACGAATTATGAGCTCCTGCAAGCAACTAGCGCAGACAGGTAGGATTTGAAGAGCCTGCACGTAAAGCACTGAAGTGAGGTCTACTTTAAAATATATCCAACTGCGCAAATGTAACATGCTCTGCAGAGAAAGGTGTTGTGTAACCTCTCTAATGATCCTTCCTTTATATAGCCTGAAATTAGGAGCTGCTCCCACTGAGTCACATTACAGAAGCAGCAGAGAATCTGGTTATGTATTTTACGGTACTTTTCGTGTTTTCAAACACGGGCCCAAACTGTTGCTATAGGGCCAAATATTTGTATAACGACGGTCATGTATTCCTTTATAAGGGAAAGTGGAACTTACTAACCTGGGTATTTCAGTCAAACCAGGAATAACGCATTACAGTAAGATACAGACTGGACATCCTACACTGTCCATAAGAATATTGTCTCAAATCTTTCTGAATACTGTTGACAAATACACTATCCATACTTTATCTTAACTTATTGTTTCAAAAGGTTACCACTTATAAGCTAAAAAAAAAAAAAAAAATCCTGAGAAGACCAGAAAAGATTTTAAGAATAATGTGTAGCCATCAACTTACTCTATCAGAGAAATCAGAAATTGCCCCTTTTGTGATAAAACTAAGTCATCGTAGTCAGAGGGAGACCAATTATCCTCTCCATTTTACTGTTCCTGGAACATACAATCCATAACATGTTTTAAAATGAAGCAACATAATCTAAAGTTTGAAAAAATACAGGAAAAATAGATATTTTTACTGTTAGCATACCATTTTCACATGTCCCGAAAACTCCATTCAGGAACTTTAAAGAAAAGGGAGATCACAAGTAATGAGAATGATGTGAAGGCCTGTAGATATTTCCAAAGGCATGACAAAGCCAAGAGCCCAGATGAAATCCCCGGCAGTGACAGGATTTCAGATTGCGTGGGACAATTCGTTGTTCCTGTCAGGTTGTTGGGGGTTTCTTATCTTTCCTAGCTGCAGACCCTCGCGTTTCATGATTGATCTCAACGATTGTCAGGTTGGAGCCGTACTGCTCAGTTACCTGCCTACCAAAAATTGCCCTGCACTTTATCTGCCTGCGTATCAGCTGTGCACCTGCTCCTTGGGTACCCCATGGCTGCCTGAGAAGTAAAGCTGTTTTATTATCCTCTCAAGATACCTCTTCAACACTAAGATTACAGGCACTTCTTAATGATGAAGGAGATTAAAGCTATTATCAAAAAAAAAGAAAAAAAAAAGGCAGTAAATAGGCACTGTTGTTAAAAGACTGTGCACTCAAGCAGATAACATCTGGCAGAAGCAGTATTAAGGCTTTGATGAAATATTTATTGAGGTTAGGCTGGCCAAGAATCTTTCATTTTCTCTGAAGCGCAACAGGAGGGTAGGCTGGCTGCAGTGTCACACGCCAATAATGCCATGCAGAAAGGGAAATCGTCAAGATGCAACACCTAATCAATAACTTCATTGTATACACACCAGCGTCATCCCTAAAATTTCCCATCCTTGCTTCCTCCTAATTCCACTGGTCAAGTTTAGATATGGAAATGTTGCCCCTATCAAGCAGGACTATTCCAGTTAGACAATATATTTGAGCTGTCTATAGCAGCCATGTCTTTTGGATGCAAACCAGAAGACCGCATGTGGAAGACTGATTTCCCCAAATGGCCAATGAGGAGATGTAGGCACCATCAGGCAGCAAGGGAGGACATGTGTGTTTTGGGAACCCAAGACGGATGACGTGAATTCACCCTCTTGTGGCAGAGATGCTTGTGGTTAATTTACCATCATCACCACAAGCACTTCCACCACAAATCCTTTCAGCTGTAGCCGCTATCCAAAACTGCAAGAACTGCTTGTACTTGCTATTTTTGCTAACATTTTCTTTCGTTGCTTCTAGTAACAGTTTGTCAATTGACTCAAGAGTAGTACTACTGGGTAAAACAAATAAGCGAACAAGTTTGACCCTTTGTCTGGGCCATGACTCAGTCGCAAGCTTTTTTATATACCACACCACCTAATTGCCAGAGGTATTCTCACTTGAAAGCTTCAATAAAAAGAACTGTGGCTCACTAATCAGAGCTTAAGGCAGAGGAAATAAAGCCAAAGAAATAATCCTACAAACAATTTCTACAGACAATTAGACTGAAGATAAATTTGGGAAAGCTGATTAATCTCTCCAAAATATGCTGCTCCTTTTTTTCCTGTTACTGTATTTTTAAAGCGTTGATCAAATAAGTACTCCTATGGTTTTGGTTTTACCTGTCTTTCTGTAAGGCAAAAAGGGAAACAAATACATGTAGCACAAAAACCATACTAGGATGAATGTGTGCGATCCCAGTTTAGTCATTTTTTCTCCCCAATGCTGCAACACACACAGATCAACTATCTTGAGCAACTTTCTAAAAAACTGTTCTCAGTCAGATTGTATTTTAATGAGCTGTCATTCCTTCTCTACCTTATATCAGGAAAATTCAAAATCTTAAGAAGCTCCAAGCCTTCATGCAGACCTTCTGCATCCCAGATTAGTGTGTAACTCACAGAGATCAATTGAACATCTAGGAAACACAAACAGGGACACTATAATCTAATCTGTGCACAGCAAACACTTCATTTCATTATTCTAATACTACTGGCATGATTTATGAGTCAGATGAGGACTTTCAAAAAATGTATTAGAGAACACAAAGACAGAATTTGGCAAAGCACAAACACTGCTTATACAAACACAGAGACCACTAATGTCAAAGGATATTACAGACACCTTATGCCATATATAAGCACATCCGTAAGGCAGGTAAAGTATGTTTTCATAGCCGCTCAGAAAAGAAAAAGATGAATCATCTGTTAGCTCTATGTAAAATTACTTCTCTAGTGGCAATTAAGAGAGAGGCCCCAAAACACCAGTCACATGCTCTAATCATCAGGGAGAAAGAAATGAAATGACAATTTAAAAAACCTCCAACTTCACTGAATATGTAAAATTCTGTTTTCTCTCGGAAAGCAATGACAGCACTCCCATATTCTACAACCATATTAGCAAAGAAGCGGTTCAGCGGATAGCTAGAAAAGATCTTACGTCCCTGAAGGATCAGGTAGATAGATTACTATATGAAACCTACACTACTAAATACATAGCGTAAGTTTATGGTCATGATTTGCAGGAAAAGATGTTCTGTAAATTTATCTCTAATCACGTTGTGATCTAAGAATATCACTCCTGCTGATACATATAAAACCCACAACAGTCCAAAAATTTTGCCAGAATTTGTTAACGGGCAGGGAAAAAACATTACTCCAGCTCTTTTCTTCCCCTAAAGTCTCAGGCAGCCTTTTCTTTATACTTCAAACAAATTAAATCTACCGCAATTAATGATCATAGTTTTCCCTTCAATCAGCCCATATTCCTGTAGGAAATTAACTTAGCTATTAAAAGCCTAAAGGCTGGAAAGGAACCTAGTTAGATGAGTTTTACCTCCTCTGTATTGCCTGTGTAATCAAATGCAGTTTCCCCACCAGTTTAATTCTAATCAATTTAATTACTGAAAATTACAACCAAAAAACCCCTTGCTTCTTACACCAGAACAAAGGAGAAAAGCTACGCGTGGTAGCATGAGAGTACTGGGTGGCAACAGTTTGATATTGCACGTGAGGGAGAGGAAATGACCGAAAATAACGACAAATTCTAATATTCCTTAGGCAACAGTTATCAGGCTGAGGAGGTGGAAACGGCAAGCCACCAGCCAAGAATAAAACTCAGTGCCAGACTACTTCCAAGGTGTGAAATGGGAGGAAGAGTTTATTACTTCAGTATTGCAAAGCCCCAATTAAGCTGCATTTCCTACTCATTCTTTTGGTCAAATGCTTGCTGCGCAGAGCAATGGAAAAGCAAAACATGCACCACCCGAGATGCCGTAATTCTCTTTTTCCCACCAAAAGAAAGAAGCTAATAATTCAAGCATAGGAGAGCTGTCCATACACATGGACAGAGAACTACGCTAGGAGCCATGCTCTTTTCTTGCCATGTCTCTCAAACAAAATTGTTCTAAGAAAGGAGAAACCATGGAGTAATACGGAGACAAATGTCTTCTGTTTAGAAAAACACTCTGGTGAAAACCAAACTGAAGAATAACACCAGGAGGAGAATGGATCCTAACAAAGAAGTCCAGGAGTGAGACACAAAGGAAAGAATCCCTAAAACAGAAAAGTAGTGAAAGAAAAAGTATAAGCTCCTAATTGAAATGCTTTATTTTATGTTATGAAAATACTGAGATGAAAGGTCTCTTAAACAAGTCTGTTAGAGACACAGAGTTACACAGAAATATTTAGAGAGAGTAAGTATGCATGTTTTCCTCCACTTGATTTCCACAACAGAAGTACTTCTTAGCATTATGAAACTCCTTTTTTAAAAAGTAATTATTTCATGGTATTTTTCTTTTGTCTCTAGCCACAAGGAAATTTCCATGCTGATCAGAAAAATACAAGGTAACATCAAGCCTTTATATCTTTTGGAATACACAAACCATAAACCAAGTCCATTCTTTCCTTGCATCTTAATTTCTTTTCATAATTTTTCCTCTTTGACCATAATGGCTTTACTGTCTACTTCATAATTTGAAGGACCTCAAGCGAGGCCACTTTAAATCTGCTCCATCCAGGTGACTAATCCCAGTAATCTCATTTAAACTGCTCATTTACATTCTACTAATACTGCAAAGACATCTCATCTGTACATAAAGGGGTAGGAGTACGCTGCTGACTCTTTCGGGAACAACATCGTTATCGCTGCAGAGACTCGAAAACCAACTGCCATAAAGCAAGGATTGGTGCTAGTAAAAGAGATATCAGCTCTTAAAAGTCTAACACTATTGGAACAAATTATTTTATTTTTGCTGAATTCATCAATCGGACGGCTTTGTCTTCTGTAACATGCATGGTGGAAAAGACAAAATCTGGCTTGCCACAGACAAATACTGTAATCCTCCTCCAAAAAGGAAACTTGTGAAATCCAAGACAAGTTTTTAACTAATTGTTTTCACCAATCTCTTAATAATGACAACTGGGCAGGGGAATACCCTCGTAGTACTTAGCACCCTGGAACCTGGACAGAAACATGGGAAGGAATACTAAATGAACTTTACCAAAAGGCAAACTATGCATTTTCTTCAAGACCACTTTATTGCAAGACAACACACATGCTTTTCACAAGGCCTCCTGTGCGAAGATGCCTGTAGCCACAAAGTCTTTAAGAATTCCCTTAGTTTGTAAGTAACTGCAGAAAACAGCAGTATCTCGATGAGCAAACACACCAGGCCTGTATCTAGGCTACAGTGCTCCTCTGAAGGGACAATCTAATCAAGGATATCAAGAAACAAACTCCCAGGGTGGAGAATGCAAGTCACTTATTCACAACCTTTGTTCAAAAATACCCAGCTTTGAACATTTAAAAGGCTGCAGGGTTAAAGGGATCAACTATAACTACTAGGACAATAGACCTCAATCAAAGCTTTTAAAAGTTACAGACTTAGAGAAAATGTCCTCATGTATCCTTATCCACTCCCAATTGCGTTACCAGAAACACTTCAGAGGGTATTTTATCCAGTCCTTTCCCAAGTTCCTCCTAGACTTTTCTTCTCTTCAAAGATGGGGAAAGCTGCAGAGAAGTACCATGCAAATCCTGAAGGTTCTGACTGTAGAAGTACTACTAAAAGCCCCACTGAACAAAACAGGGAAAGAATTTTAATATTCCAGAAGCATAGATCTACTAGCAGTAACTAACTTCTTCATAGCTGATGCCTTTTTTGCCTGCTCCATTTGTGATAGAATTTGCTTTTCCTCCGTAAGATCAACAATTAGAAAACAGATTAAGAAGAAAGGACCACAGGAAAAAAAAAAAAAAAGACAATAAAACCAAACAAAAACCACAAAAGACAAAGAAATCCAAACAAGAAACATTAATCACAAGAATGCAAAGGCAAGATTGTGACAAAAAAAATACTTGCACAAAACCCTGTCTCTTTTTTTTTCCCCCCAGAAGATAAACAAATGTAACTGTATTTTCAATCCACATTACAAACTCCAAGTACACTTCTTGAAATGTATCTATGAGACACTTTTAAAAAGAACGACGGTTATAAAAGCTGCAATAGGTCCTACAAGAAACAAAACAAAAACCAGCTGTAGGTGTTAGTAGGGGATACCACCATTATTATCACAGGTCCCTTTCCCGTAACAAATTGAACAAAACTTCCATCGAGACCCACTAACTGCATCTCATACGGCAGGATGAAGTCAATTTATTAATGCAACCAGATATTAGGAAAAATTTTTACGCTGCAAGGGTTATTATTAATCATTGGAACAGGCTGCCCAGGGAAGCGGCTGAGGCACCATCCCTGGAGGTATTTAAAAAAGCTGGGCAGACATAGTGCTCAGAGATATGGTTTAATGATGGTTTTTGTCAGAGTTGGGTTGATGGTTGGACTTGATGATCTGGAATGTCCCTTCCAACCAAGGCGATTCTATGATTATGTGTTCCACCATTACAATTTCCAAAGTAATCTTTAAAAGAACAAAACGACATTTGTTTGAAGCACCTAATATAGTTCTCTAAAACGATAAAAAAAAAGTTGAACTAGATAGAAATTAAATAGTCTGTGTTAGTTTTATAACAGAGGATATCACAATATACTCTATCACTGCCATGTCAATGAAGGTGAGATTTGAAATGCATTATGTCCGGTGCACAGAACTTCCTTTCATAAAGATAAATTCAACCATTGGTGGACCCAAAGGACTCTTGAGAAAAATACATGCACTTAACCTGTATTTCCTGTTCTTGAAAATCAGTAATTCCAGAGGATGTCCATTTGAAGATTCAAGCCCCTTTCGTGCAACCTACAGACCTCCTCCCATGGGACCCAGCCAAACTCAGAGCTGTGGAAAGCTCTCATGCCACAACCACCACGAGGGTCAGTACTGACTAAACAGCCAGGCTGAAAAAGATTAAATTCCCTAATCTGAGAAATACCGCAGAAGTAGAAGAGTGGCTATGTCCTAAACACAGTTTCAGAAAACAAATCTTGCAGCTCAGCAATTTCACTTTTAACTGTAAGGGATGTTATGACAGCTTCACAGTGGATTCATATTTAAATATAACTTTAGTCCCCTTTTGCATCCTTCGAAACATCCATCACTGTAACTTTAACCTTTTCATAATTTAAATGAATAATCTTCAGCTCCTAAATACTGCTTTAGTCTGTTTTGACAGACAAAATTAATACCTCTTGCAGTTACTGCTGGAAAGGACTAGAAGCCCCAGTTATCAGATGCTTTGACCTTCCCCCTCCAGCCAGTTATTCACGCTGTCAGCTAACTTCCACAGGTCTCTGTACCCAGCACCAGAGCCGGGAAGGGACATGCGATGGCCAAGATCTGCTGTGACAGCCCGGCGCAGGACTCTGCAAACACCGATCTGCCCCAAACCGCGCCTTTACGAACCAGGCTTCCAGTTACGCTTTTGGCTACAGAGAATGAGAGGGTTTATGCTTCTAGAAATGGCATTTATCATTAAAGTAGGTGTTTTCACAACCTTTACAGGGAAAAAACGTGCCAGTGACCACAGTGGGCTCAATTTAAGCTGCTACGAGAGAGACTTGTAGAGCCACTATTGAGGAGAAAAAAGTGCTACGTCTCTTTCTGTCAAAGCTGGGCTATTTGGGGGTTTTGCTTATTTATTTCAGAAGAGTTCTAGTTTATTTTAATGTATGCATACTTTCTATCTTGGGACTTTTGACCTACACTGAGCCTATAGATCAAGTGAAGAAAAGAAAAAAACAACCCAACAAAAATCTCCGCTTTCACAAGTCTCTGAGAGTCCCCAGTCACAAACCACTTTTCCAGCCAGTAAAAGAAAATGAGCACAGGAAGAGCCATAATGTTTTGATACCGTTGCCATGGTGTAAAATTATTATTCCATATATGAACTTTCATTACATTTGTCATCAAAATCATATTCAGCAGGTAAACCCTAAGTACAGGCATGGGAGGCACGAGACCCTGATGGCCAGCAGCTTTAAGCGGGGTTGATAAAGAGCCAACAAGGTGGAACCAAATCTTGCATCATTTCCCAAGATATAAACCAGGTTTTACCAGTGTTACTTAAGATGGTTGGTGAATGCATTAAGAATCTGCTATTAACGACATCAATTCAATAACAGACGATGACCATTAGTGAACAGCATTGTACTCACATATGAAAACATTCTATTACAAAAATGCAATGGAAAAGGATCACACATTCCACTTTAACACATCGTTTTAAAAGTTCATCAGAAGGAGCAAAGCCCACGATAAAAGATGCAAGGGGACATCTTCTGAAAGACTAGAAACTAAAACTCTCTACATCTCGAAGGAATATTTTTTTAAAGCTAAATTATCAGCTTCGATTTTGCTAAGCAAGAAATACTTTGAGCATTTACTCAGCTGCAGCAAAAAAAAAAAAAGCTGCTACTAAAAATTCTCTGTAGTATCACCTACTTATTAAATTCATTAAATTAAAAAAAATAGTTTATTTTTCAACAAAAGAAACCACTAAAACTCATAGCAGCTTTAAAAACACATAAGATTTTTCCCAACTGATATTCCTTTCTTATTTCTTCCATGTTATTCTCCTTTTGTAAATGGCTGTATATATCTCATCTCTAGAACATCAAGTTGAGATATTTTTATTACTATTCAACTGCTTAATGTTTTTACTTTTCCATGATTTACACTTGAAGAATGTAATAGCAAATATACGTAATGACAAAAAATGTTTGCTAAACCAGCCAACTTTAACTAATGCTGCTGAAGCCACATGAGCGGAAAGCAAATTGGGAATTTGTAAATGACAGTGTTTGGACTATTACATTTCAGAGAGTGCTCACAAATAATCATTTTAGCATAATGTACTGCCCTCCTTGGATCCCTGTGCAGTCATCAGTCCTCCTAGGAAGCAAGTTGGGGCACACAGTGGACGTAGCCACCAAACTTCCCACCCTGTGGAGCAAACTCCCTCTTTCCACCAATTGTATGATGGACCTAGTCAGCTTTTGCGAATATCCTTCTTTAGGTTCAGAAACAGCATTTGACCTACAAGCTTTACAGCATTCACATCGTGCATATTCAGAGCTGGAAACGCGCACTCTGGAGGAGAATAAGGGACGGCCGATACCAGCTTTCAAAATTTTGAAGAGTGAGAGGCTACTGTAGTTTAGGGGCAAGTCAGCATTTTTGTTTTGGTAGAATACAGTCAAACACCGCAGTAGAAAAGTCCAGATTTTCACCCACAGTAATACTCTTAGGCAGAAATCCACAGTTAGAAATGAAGCGAGCCCTTAGCAGAAACGCAGAGGCAGGTAGAGGGGGAGAACTCAAGCGCTCAGCAGATGCTGTCACAAGTAAGCAGGGATCCACCAGAGACTGATTCAGACCAGGTTTTCATGCACAAACACAAGTTTAAGTCAGGTTGTGTGAACGTGAAGTTAACAGCTGTACTTTCACATTACTCATTACTTCTAGCTGGCCTGAGACTCCTGCAAGGGATTGTCTTATATGACCATTTCATCCTTCCATGACTGCACATATGTTTAAATAAAGACAGTTGCGCCCAAAATACCACACTCTGTAGTACTTAATTGAAAGCAACCCCTTGGGAACTGCTTCTCCTGAGCAAAGAAATAACCTTGAGCCCAAATGAGATGCTGTTATCAGGCCAACGAGCACTATTTGTCTCCAAGATTGTATTTCAGATTGTCCCGTCTCAGCGTTCATGCTTCTCAAGTTTCCCTCGTGGTTTCCTCCCCCTGGCCTAATCCCTACATTTCTCCTCTCGTTCCAAGGCTCTACGCATGATATTTGCTCACAAACCCGGCCTCTACCAGGTACTTCTTTCTTCATCAGTTCCTCTCCCAGCTGCTTTCTTCCCCCACAGGTCTACGTTGCCAAACCAGTTTGTTTTTCTACACCCCTCTGCTCCATCTGCTTCTCTGTCAAGCTGCCCTCTTACCGTTTGCTATCCAGCTTTCCACTGCGATATGACATTTTGCCTTTCGGTTTCACCACATACGGTTTCCAGTAACCGGATTAAAGTGACTTAAGTTATAAAGAAGGCAAATATGTCAACAAGCAGCTATTAGATATAAATGCCTAAAGCAGGCTTCATCCCAGCGACATTCACATTTGAGAAAATAACCCTTTTTTCACTGCCCCGATACATATTGCCTGCAACTTCCCAACTGCTTTCCATCTTTCAGAGCCATCTTTCACGAAAGATACCTACAACGCATCCCTGGGTAGTCAAGAAAAAATCAGATTCAAATTAATTTATCAGGGCTTTCTCTTGAGAGGGAGATGTAGCTGCTAACTAGAAAACCTTATCTGACAGCTTGGGAGTTAGAAGGTCACATGAGACTGGGAAGTATCTTGATTGAAGAATAGCCATTACCTTTTCATGTGCATTATGGTAATTTTTTTTCTCTCAAAAACAAAGCTCTTAAGAACATTTTCCTGGACACCACATAGATCAATCAAAGTTTGTCCCTCAGAGTCTCATAAATGTTGGCAATATAATTATGAAACTGTAAACAAACATGTGTGGCAGAATCATACCATCTATTGAAAAACAGAAGTACGTAAGATATAAATGTATATATGCACTATTAAGATTAGATATTAAGCCATTTTTCAACTACAACTCAGACGTATAAGCGAAAAGTTTCACTTACCAGGATTCATCATGAATATTGAATTATGAAACAAACAACCTAAATTGGATATTGAATACCAATCATTATCACTACGTGAAAAAAAACTTGCTCCCTTGAGACCAGAAAATTTAATCAGCCTACAGGAAATAAATACTGAAAAAGTTAAATTTAGTGCTCAGTGAGTACTATTTTAACCTCCCTGGTTCAGCAAGATTTAAGATTTGTCTCATAACAGTTACCTCTTCTCAAATTAACTTTACTCTCCCCATCCTTTCTTCCACTTGTTTATGCGATTAACAACAAATAAACCAACAAAATCCTATATCGCAATTGGATTTCAGTTGTAGTAGGTCAAACAACAACCCTTCTCCTACCATTAACTGAAGACTAATATTTAGATTAAAGCCCCAAGTTTTTTTACTTAGGACCATTTGTCTGATTTTCATCTGTATTTTCATGAAGGAACACCGATGGCAACATCTACTTTCTACCCACATTTTCATGAAGAAATACTGATGGCAACATCTAGTTTCTACACAGTGGAAACCTGAATTAACGACTGAATTGGAGGCTTTACGACAGAAACTCAACTGCCAGTCTCCTGCCACCTGCTCTACGGGAACTCCTCGGGGTGAAGTTGCGCCCTGTGACGGTACGTGGTTAAGACTGTAAGCGATGTTTAAACCAAAAATTTAACACCGTAATACGTCATCCGGAAAAGAGAGACTGAGCTATCGTATTAGAAAAAGAATTCCATCTGACAGTTCTTAAATATGAAGGAAGGTAAAGAAAATACTGAGCACTTCATAGTGCAGATCACACTCTGCAGAAAACGGGACGTACGGTTTAGCTCCAGGTAGGAACATGGTACCGTCAGCCCCTCTAGTCTGCCTCCAAATGCCACAGCAGATCTGCTTTGTAGATGCCAGTAGAGGTTGGGTGTTCAAGAGCCCAGAAGCTCTCCTGAAGGAAAACACGAGCAGCTCTTAGTAAGAGGAGCTTACGGATCATGACTATGGGAGAGGCAGTCTATCTCGAAAGGAAAGTCCTCAGGAGGCCCAGTTCAAATCCACCAGAGTAGTTTTATTTTGAGTGTGTGGGGACATATCAGCTATTATTTCTACAATTGGTAGAATAAGGACATATTTCCCTGAAATAAACCATCCAGAAATAAAAGTGTTCGGATACCTTTCACAAAACACAATGCTTTCAAAAACACCAAATGAGAGAAAAATGAGACAGAATGGCAACAGATTACACAAACAGGGTAACACTCAGTATTTTGGGACATGTGCCACGCCTTTTGAGACGATGACAGGAAGTCACAGCACAGCACGCGCTAACTCCTGCTTTCCACGGCACTGTCAACTCCCACCAGTCAATATGATGGAGGATACAGAAGTTGTGTTTGGCATGTTTGCTCCACACAGGATTCTGCAGCCCCACATAATTCTTCTAACAGAGTTTAGTCCCTCCTCAGCATTACTCTCTAGCGGTAATTTGTTCCATCAGTATGGTTTTCAGTGCTGCTCGTGGGGGAGCAGGACGTGGAAAAGGTGATCAGAGCATCTCAAAACTAAAAAGAGAAATTACTGGCAAATTCATTTCTTCATCCTGTTTCCTCCTTCTTGATTTTATTAATTTTTAAGTAGTAAAACGTGGCAATCTCAAGCACCCTTGCCACTGAAACACCAACACGTTCAGAGCCAGAAAGAGCCATAATGAGGAATGAGCCATGAACAAAAAACATAAGCAAAGAGTCCACCCAGGCTTCAACTCCACCTCCTGCTCCCAAAAGCACAACGTTTAGCAGATATACAGACCAAATAATAGCTTTAATTATTTTCACCTGAGTGCTAAGGCTGCTAGAAAAAGGCTTTAGAAGTTCAGCTGTAGCTTTTTTTTTGTTATTGTTGTTCTCTTACATAATTAAAAGGGGAAACCTTTGGAGCACTTAAAGCACTTCATCACTGTCCATTTAACAAACACAAAAAGATGCCTCTTGCATCTGGCAACAGCAATGAAACAGCCCCATTCGTTTGAAACAACAGTTAAACAACTGGGAAGCTAAAGCAAAGCACTAACTCAACACGGTCCTTCCCAACTATAACCATACACAATAGAAAGCATTAGCTGGATGAATTCCTGGCTCATACCTCCATTCTCAAAAAGCATGACTTTAAAGGCTATGGATTTCAAAACCACTGCCTCTGAAAGGATTAGAAGGTTAATGACCATTTCTCTTAATACTATCTCACTGTCTCATCCCTTTGTCCATGAAAAACCCTCTTGTTGACTACCTCAGGCTAAGGAAGAGATGTTCAGGTGCAGAACACCCTAGGCCCACTATTCCAGTAAAAAGAAAAAACTAATGGTCAAAAATCATAATTTCATTTAATTTAAATGAGGGATTTAGTCGAAAATCCAGTGAAGGCCAGTTTGTTCGGGTTGCTTAACTGAATAAGGATCCTATCACAAATCACAGGTGGTTCAAAAGTGAATAGGATTTCAAGGAACTGGCAAGCATCTTTATCTCAGCAGCCTTCCTAGGAAATTGCCCACTGCCTGTCTTGGGTTTTTTGTTTGTTGGGGTTTTTGTTCGTTCGCTTGTTTTAATTTGTGCCTTTCCTTTTTCCTTGAATGTGGAGAGAGAAAACTTCTTGCTCCAAGGTAGGTACTCTTCCCTTCATCCACACCTGAGACACCGAACACGATGAAGGATATATTCCAGAAGTTATGCCCATAACACTGCTCAAAATCTAGCTATTTAAAACTATTTGCAATATTATTTAAGAAGTACTCTGTTCTTATTAACAGACTGCATATACATGAAACTAGACAGTGAAATCCAACTCGGGTGCCTAAAGAATCACTTAACTTCAAGGGACTCGGTATTTATGAGTCGCTTCAGTGGAAACTTTGTTGAGGAAATCTCAGGATTATAAAAAATGAAGTTCAGAAATCAGATAGAAATTAAAAAGTGTTACTTATATGCATAAACAGTTAAGATTTTTCTAAACTTAACATATGGTATGGAAAATATGGCAGTCGATCTTAAATTCTCACTAATTAAAATGAGTAAACACTGATTGCCAGAGAATGAACAATTTTTATAAACAGATATTCCCCCATACTTTCACCGCCACCAAGGATGATTATTCACACACACAATTCTAGGAAGTCAATTTCACCACCTTTTATTATGGACTAAAAACTAAATCCTTTCTGCAACAACGAAAAAATTGTTAACAATATTGCCTCTAGAGAGGGTTTGGGTTTGGTTTTTGTAAAACCCTAATTACTTGTTTTTCCACTATACTTTGCTGTTGGCTTCAGTGCTATCAGTTGTAATTAAAACCATGAAGTATTATAACCCTGCTTGTAACCCGCCTCTACAAACAATCATAAATTAATAAATCATTGCAATACAAGTCCTTGTTCAAGCATATATATCTTAAACATTACAAGTGTTATCCAGGCTTCACTGGTAATCATATTCTCCTCTGATTTTTCTTTCTAAAGCAACCCTGCCTTTGCGATCCTGAAATTAAAATACTTAATTGCCTGCGTCAGACTGAATGCCGCTGCTTCCTCTGTCACTAACTAGAAGTCTAAACAACTTCATGGTCCTCAGACTGCCAAAAATTGATGTGGAAAAAAACTCAGCCAAAACTAATGCTTACAATTAAAAGAATCACAGCCTTCTAAATGCAACCGTATTGCCTACTTCCCCATCAAGAAGAGAGATCCCTGTGACAGCACCTACGGACAAAGCAGAAGACGTTTTCATCCCCAGCAAGTGCCACTGGAGCACTACATGACGTCTCCATGCTGCAGTGGTGCCAAATAGGCAGCTTCTTCACATGATTCAATATGGTGAGGATCTGCAAAAAATCTGTGGTCTACTTCCCACCCTCTCCCCATCCTGCTTATTTAGACACACATTTCTCTGATATAAGGGCCGGATCACACTACTGTGGCTTCTACAATGAAGTATAGATTCTACACAGGTTCTGTAAAAATTCATATGTAATACGACCTAAAAATTTGCAAAGCCATATCAATGCAATACCTTAACGTGTAAAGTTTGATAGGGTTTTTCCTAATCATACTGTTTCAATACTCCAGTGGTGGGACAAATGGCAGTTAAAGACCTCTGCACTTCCAGTTCCATACAACACTTCTCTGATTTACAGCCTCAGGAACTGAAAAACAGAAAGATCCCAAATACAGGCTATTCTTGCAAGAAGACGTCCTGCAAGAAGGAAAGGACCTCAATACCTAGCCTGCCTCTAGAAATTCAGGTCCTCCAAGACGGAGGGCCAGTATCATGAGGCAACTGACTGAAGTAAAACTGAGGCTACATGTGCCATTTATTCCCAAAAGAATGATCTGGTATGCATACTTCATACTTTTCAGTGAGGCTTATTGTGTAGTAATATGGAGGCTAATGGAGAGTTTGAAGTCCACGTTGCCTTCTATATACAACTTCTTACTGGATCTTGTTTTATCCTGCCCCCTGCTATTGCCTTTTCCACATCCTGCTTCCAGGAAAGGAGCACTCCTGCTGACAAGCCCGTGCCCGCATGTCTCAGCAAAAAAAAAAAAAAAAAGGCAGCCTGCCACTTCGTAGGGAAGCAGCAAAACAAGATGTGAAAGGTCCTGCCCTCGGGAGAAGCACCTCTTCCTCCCCTTTCCGTACACCAGCCTGGGAGCCCACCAGAGAGTAACCCCGACCCCAAAGAAAGAGCTAAGGCTGCTCCAAGGGCACAGAGAGCAGTGATGCACAAACTCGGGGGGGCTATCGAGAGGTAATCAGGAGCAAGGAATGCAAGTCGCTAAACAAAACCAAATACTATTATTCAACCTCCCACTCCCCTCCAGACGTTCCCACCCATGCCTTTCCTACCATAAATCAGAGCACGGGATAAGAAAGACTGTGCCGTCCCTTTCAGCCCTCCAGACCGGCACAGGCCCTGCCCTAATCTTCCTTCGAGCATTTCTTTGTCCTCTTGCTGATAACTCAGCTTCTGCAGAGAGGAGGAGAGGAGCACAATGAGACAACACGATGGATACGTGACTGGTCTACTGACCTCTTCGTGCAAACCGCCACGGGAATTTTCTAATAGACTGTATTTTTCTGCCATTTGCTGGTTTATTTTTGTAACCAGCCTTTCATACATGGCAGATGGTGTTCTGGAAGAAAAGACCACAGGAAGTACAGTACTATTTCAAAGCAAAGATCCACCTAGCCTGAGATCCTACTTCTAACAGATGTCATGAAAAGATGACCAAAAAAAAGTACGAAAACATGGTAGTAAAGCACAATATTCCCAAATACAGTTACTCTTGCTAATACTCCGTATGCTTTCAGCTCAGGGAATTCCTCAGTTGGCCGTAGTTTCTAAATAATCCTCAGTGGCTTTCTTGTCTGTGACCTTATCTTTAAACTGTAAGCATCTGCAATACCCTTTGGCAAAAAGTTTCATACGCCTGGTAGCCATTGTGTAGAAAGCCTGGCTTTTGCACACTCCGAACCTGGCGCTAGCTATATTTATGCAGGTGTTGGAAGTTTTATTTTTTTATTACATTTTTTAATAACTTACTCAGAACATACAAAGCTTTCAGGCTTGCAGTCCTCAGCTTTCCCAAGCTGTGTTCAAGACGACGACATTACATCTGCCACCTTACACACCAAAGTCATTTCAGCCATTTCCACCATTAGTAATTCACCTTTTTCATTCTTGAGTACCTTCACAATGTCTGAGAAACAGCACCTCAATCCTGGAAACATGCTGCTGCCGCTCTTGTCCCTTTGCTTCGTAACCTGTTTCACACTTGTTTTATCTTCAGACCCAAGCCTCTAAGCCTCCAACAAGAAAGTATTCCAGAGCATGCATCCCTCCAGTTTATTCCGGAGACGCAGAGAATTCACTCGCCCTCCCTCGTGGAGCTTACACGTTCCCCACTCCACCTCTCCTAGGCTGCATGTTGTTTCCATCGGCAGCCACGCGAGACAGCAGCAGCCACCTCTAGTCCAGGCAAAGCAGTTTTGCCAAACCTGAGGTTACCATCTATAATGGTTAGAAGCAAATGGATTTTTCTTTGGGCCAGGAAAAAGAAAAGCTGGGTTGTTTTTAAAGAATACAATCATCTCCTCTGACCCTTGTCTCTGTTTTGACAAGTGAAGTCAGCGAAAAACAGTTCTGTACTTTGCAGAATTTTATTTAAAGTCTCACACCCCACACCCCCCAAATCCTTAAAATCATTCACAACCGAATATTCAAATCACTGATATATGCCCATGGTTCACAAACTCACGACTGATTTTAAGTGATCAATTTTAGACCCCTTCAAAAGGTTTGAGGGGGACCGTAAAGAGGGATTTCCACAATATATTGTCATTCAGGACCAAAATAAAATACAAAGGCAATAGAAAAATGCAGCTTGGTGGGGAGCATTCACATCAATTTTTATATCCCCATTCAAAATTACACAGGAATGAGCAAGTCACTGACCTTCTGCTAATAAGACTTTTTTGCCACGGCCCTTATTTAGAGGAAATATATTAGAGATCTTTCTACATCCTTTCCAGCTTCAGCTTTGACATAAGAGTTGGCTTTTTCTTTACTAATCTGCCAAACCTTCAATGGCAGGGGCGTTATCCTGGGAGGCATCACCTGCAACGTGTGCAAATGGAAAACCCTCCAGAAATGCTCGACTTAAAGAAAGACGAGTGAGCCTGAGTCACCTACAGAAGAAAAAGGCACTGAATGTAAGCAGTTTAAATTCTGCTTTCGGTATTTTTAAATTCAGTAGTATTTTTCAGTAATGTTAAAAGTAATGCTGAAGGGCTCTTGGGGAACAGAGGATCTTGGGTAAAGCAAGTATTTGCTATAATTTGATTCTAATGAGAATAAACTAGATGGAATTGTCTGGAATATATTTATAACCAAAAAAATAAAACTGGCATACAGGTAT
Organism: Rynchops niger; assembly: GCA_013400035.1. NCBI lineage: Eukaryota > Metazoa > Chordata > Aves > Charadriiformes > Laridae > Rynchops > Rynchops niger. The sequence continues at coordinate 668 of VXBH01000764.1, read as the reverse complement.
GCGACTTGTCTCTACAAGCTCTTCTTTAACTGACGGCAGAATGAAAACAAATGAATTTGAATAAGAATGTATTCCAACAAAACGTTACTTAATTAAGAAAACTCCTGTTATTTTCCTATTACAGGAAACAAATTTCAGCTGACAAATATGAACTAAGACTTTTATATACATATAATTTTAACATATTAAAAAACCTTACTTGAATATTCAAACCAAATTTTAAACACGAGACTTGCAGAACATATAAAGACAATTCCTTTTCATTAGAAAATATTATTATTTATAAATAACGTTTACTCTGTGCAGCTCTTCTTCATGCATTGCTGCTGTTATCAATATGCCATTTATTTAGATTGCATTAAATATTATGTATCTTAATCTGTAACAAATCAAGATTCTTTCTCTTTTGGGTGGGGGGGTGTCGTGGTTTGGCCTCAGACGGCAACAAAGAACCACGTGCCGCTCGCGCGGGCCTTCCCGATAGGGGAAGGATCGGAGGAGAAAGAAACGGCCTCACTCTTGGGTTGAGACAAAGGCAGTTTAACAGAACAGCAAAGGGAACAAGAAAACAACAACAATAACACGGACAGAGGAATATACAAACAGGATTACAGAACCGCTGCTCCCCGGGTGGACCCGGGACCCGCAGCGACTTCCTGCCCCCTCCC